>CM040243.1:245469736-245869736 GCA_022545495.1 Chrysanthemum lavandulifolium | reverse complement strand
TATTGACTAAACTAGTCCTTGTGAATGAGTAAAGAAGAAACTAATGCAATTCCGTAATGACTTCACTTTAGCGAGGCTAACAATCTCTCCCAAGTGATGTCATACGGAGTTGCTTACAATGTTCCTACAAGCAAAATTAAATACAACGAGATAAGCGCATAGCTCCAAGAGAGTCTTCAGTCTTCAAACTTCATGAATATTCTCACCGCCATCTCTTTACTTGGAGAAGAACAATATGAGCAAATCTAATTAGGGATTAAATCGACCTTTTTCTCTCCCCAATTAGTGCTCTCCCCAACCGACAACCTTTCGATGAATTTCGAATTTGAAGAAGTCTTTTGATAATTAAATTAGAACCGTCTTTAGTCTTCTAACACGCAATGAAAATGTAGAAGAGATCACGACTCGACCTTCTTCAAGATTGTCCATTCGGGGAATAAGATATCAACATCTTCATCTCACCAAATGCATTCGCTTATCTTTCATATATCAAATCACCCATAATGTACACATTTCTCCACGATGGTTACGATTAATCAAAATCGGCATACAATTGTGTACATGAAGCATTAATCGAAGCATTCTATCATAAATCAAATCACCTATGAGAAGATGTCGATGAACAATACCATTTTAAATTGTCTAACTCATCTCAACCCCCAGATCAAAATTCAACGGTACATGTCGTAGTAACCACATGTGAGGATAACCCAATATGACGAACTTGAGAATGAAGTCAAATCTCCGGATGATTACTTAAGCTTGTACTATCCTTGTGAAAAAGAACGGTACCCAATGTACAAAACCTCTTGGCGTATCCTCAACTACGTGAGACACGAAGTGATAGCTACTTTGTGGGTTAAGAGAAAAGAATCACAAAAGTAACTAGATAGCAAGTCTTCATCACACTCAACATATTTGCCCGGACAAGTCATCTTCGCGGAAGGAAGAAAGAAAGAAGATGAAATAAGTACACGCGCCCGTCAAACGTCACTTCACACGCAAATAAATAATAAAGAGTCATCTCCGTGGTCACGCTTCAAATTCATCGAAACCTTTAGCCGTGAACATGTATCCTCGTGAAATTTAACCATACCAAAAATTACCACTCTTTTGACAAAAGAAAAATTTTTGTATCCAATAAATTTCTTTTTGGAGAAAAAATCGGATAACACAATTTTTCACCCATTGCATTTTATCCGTATGTAATAGCTACTCACATCCCATTCCATTATTTAATTCAGCCCATGAAATGAAGACACACGTGAGACAAATCCATGTGAAGCCCACGATCTAAAAACCCAACCCGGATCCAATGAGAAGAGGTTACCGGTTATATAAATAACTAGGTACCCTAATATTTCACTTAACCTAAACCACAACCGGATAAAAAGCGCGCTCCATCATATTCTCAAAAGCAGATCCGAGAAAATAAAATACGCTTCATTCATCTCACTCCCAACTAAGATAGCATCTCAAACTCGTCTGTCTAATCTCCATCACTTACAATAGCAAAAAAACAAACATCAAACCTTCCCTTATTCGTGGCTAAAACAATATGCTCAATCGATTATATTGAATCGTGGCTTCAAGATCCTTGAAAAAAGGGTTTCGGGTAGGTTTTTAATTGATGTTCGATTTTTATTTTTCTTTTTACACGAAGCGAAGGGATGACATAACATAGTTGTTATAATCATTTCTTTAAATTGTGATAGTAACACAGTTGGGGTCGATGATGATGTACGATTCATTTGAAAGAATCAGAAGGATTATAAAAATTGAATCGAATCGAGATTGTTATATGTTTATCTTTGATGTTTGAGAGTTGGGGAGTGATATGTGAGGTTAATTGTTGAGTCTAGATGTAGGATTGGTTTTGGTTTTGGAACTCTCGGACTTGTGATGTTAATGAGGTCAAGTCGAGACTTTTTTGGTATATGGTAAATGGTATTTAGTTGTTTGTGCTCATGGTCTTATAGTTTAGTCTACGCATAAGGTGTCTTTTGCTTTCGATGTGCGCATAAGTTTTCATCGAGAAAAAAACTTACGCGTAACCTTCTTTTCTTATCCCATTCTTGTCGCGTAGACCGGTTTAAGCGTAACATCTTACGCGTAACATCTTAAGCGTAGCTTCTTAGCGTGACCGGTCATGGTTATGCGTGGCCAAGGCTTATGCGTAAAGAACCTCACGCGTAACTCGGTCTTAGGCGTAAACATCTGGCGTAAACCATTTCTTCTGGCGTAACTTCACGACCACGCGTAACTTTCATCGTAGATATTCTTAAGCGTGAAAACTAGGGTTTTGACCCACTTGACTTTTTTCCGCGAAGTTTTTAGACCATGTTTTCCGACCATCTTCATACAAAACCCGAAAAGCATATAAACCGCTTATTTTGACCGCTAACCAAGAAGATGACGGTTTGACCAAGGTTTGACCACAATATTTTCCACGGATTTGGTACAAAAAGTCACAAAATGATGTTATCAAGAAACCGAATCTTGAACCGAAAATGTAAACTAAAAACGCACATAAAAGGTGTTGTTGTTTTGACCAAGATGATACAATATTAGTAATAAACTGTTAACCCTCAAAAGTTGGAAAAAATTTCCGGCACATAAAATTGGTTAAAAACAGTTTAAACAAACATACGAAACCACACAAATCTATAAAAACAACCTAGCTCGTTATACCAATTGTAGGACCGATAAAACTATTGATTCATGTGGTTCGGGGGGTCGGGGAAGCTCAAAGAATAAGAAAGACATGGTTATTGTATTAGATGGAAAAGGGGAAGATGTGTGTGTTTCTAGAGAGAAGAAGAAGAAACCACACACACTTCTTTACAAAATATGAACTTCCTACCCTCCTAGTTGGGACTAGGAGGTGTATTTATACTTCAACAAGCCTAACTTAGCACTATTGACTAAACTAGTCCTTGTGAATGAGTAAAAGAAGAAACTAATGCAATTCCCGTAATGACTTCACTTTAGCGAGGCTAACAGTAAGACTCTTAATCATGTTTTCTAATGTTCAAAGTTCTGAGTTTATGTTTATGTTTGCTATGAGTGGCTAGTTTCTTTATACACTTGCTTAAATGATGTTGATTATCATATGATTAGTTAGTGATTGTGTTAACATGTTTTACTTCAATTTCAAGTTGATTCTAAGATCAAATTGTGCTAAAGTTTCATAGTGAGATTTGTTAATCAAGTTTGACTAGTTGATAATAATCGTAGAGGTCGAAAGAACTTATTGTTATTCAATTAGTTATAATCATTTTGTCTATGGATGATTGTTTTTACCCATTATTCTTGGTTAAAAAAAGGAACTAAAGTGTGGTTGTAATAAGAACGCTTTTTGATTATCAAGTTTGTTAGGAATTGGAAATTCTATTGTAAAGCATCGGTCACCCCAAATATAATCTAGCTTAGGTTAGCTCGTAGACATATCTTTTATTACGTTATTTGTTAGTTAGTTATTAGCATAGTTTAGTCTAGTGCAACACCGTGGAGGAAAGACGGGTCTTTACCCATTGTATGCTCGATCCACACCGTAGGAGGCGTGCTTCTGATAAATAGCCCTCTCCCGGAAGGAGAGGTTGGATGTTCATTTGGAATCTAACCTTCCATGAGTTTCTCTTACTAGAATATCCCACTTTCTCTCTAAAACCATATATACGCCCATACTTGTGATTGTTTGTGTGTTTGTGAAATCAAATATGTTACAAATGGTATCAAGAGCCATGGTTTGATCATCTCTTTTACATATCCTTGGATTTCTAAGTGGTTTTATAAGGTTTTTGGGTTTGAAAAAGTTTAGTGGTTTTTGCATCATTTAGATCATTTCTTGTGTTAAAGGTTGAATCTTGATTGTACTTTTTTGTTTAGAATCATTGTATGTGCTTGGGTTTTGATTTGGAAAGCTTGAATCACTGTGGTTGGGCTTGTTTTGGATTTAAAAGGGTTGTGTTTGTGTTTTTCTACCTAGCGACTTGGTTCTCGGATAAATATTCTTCGTAGCGACTTGTTTCGTTATTTGGTAGCGACTTGTAGTTAAAGTAGTAGTGACTTGAGCCTAACGACTTGTCTATTGAGACAAGCCGACAAATAGTACAAGGTATTGGAGGTTCCACTTCAGCTAGCGACTTGGTTGACATAGCGACTTGTCTTTATTATTTCTAGCGACTTGTCTTTGTTGTGCTTAGCGAGTTGTTCCTTAGCGACTTGGACACTTAGCGAGTTGTTCTTTAGCGACTTGTCTGCTTAGCGATTTGGTGCTTTAGCAAATTGTATTTAGCGACTTGGTTCACAGCGACTTGAAGTTTTAGCGAGTTGCTACTTAGCGACTTGGTGTCTTAGCGAATTGTTCTTAAGGTTTATAGCAACTTGAGTACCTAGCGACTTGGGTAAGTAGCGACTTGTCTTCAAGGTAGTTAGCGACTTGGTGAATTAATGCAAGCAACTTGTGCCTAATATCCATCAACACAATGTCTTACATCACTGACCCTTTAATCTCGAAAGTGCTTGAACTCTATGATACCTCACGAACAAAGAAACTGCTTGCTACTCGAATGTTTAACCATGATTGATTCAACAGATTATGATCAAAACACTTCACATTCTCGAAGTCGATATCAAAGAATCACACTGTTTATGATACATGATGCAAAGCAAATGGAATGCAAAATTGAGCCTTATCAACTACTTCATCTGCACCTCATACAACGATTATCCACAACCTGGGATCGAACATTCGGTTTCTCTTCCGTCAGGGACTTACCTACATTTACAAGAACCTTGTTGTGAACTTAGAACAACTAAAGCTTCAAATTACCAAAAGGAATGTATTAATGGATGATTCAAATCTTGCACTTCGTGTTATCTACAACCAATTTCACCATTTATCAATGGGGAATATTCCGCAGACTTGATCAACACGTTCATCGAATTTCCTTCAAGAAACATCTTGGAACGGAAATTCATGAGTTCATTAACACATTTAATCAACTTATGGATAATGTAGAAAAGTACATTAAGGAAGCGCCCAAGAGAATGAAAATTTGAATGCTTTGAATGGGTGTCAAGATAAATTAAGTGAAAGTTGTGATATGACGGTAATGGATCAGTTGAATGAGAAGGATGATGTCAATGCGTAATATCGATACAAAAGGATGATGAAACAGTCGCATTGAATACTGAGGCTTAGAGTCGATATGCTAGAAACAACTGCATTTCAAGAATCTGTTATGCATGATTTGAATGCGAGATGTCACACCAACAAATAAACAGTGTCATGTGATGAGGTACCCTTTAATCGATCAACATAATGCATCGCTAATGTACCGATCAATATGATCCTATTTCGAACATGACATTGATAAATGTTTCTTGGTTGAGCTTCGAGTCTAAAATCTTTAAAACAAATGAAATGGTTGAAAAAAGGGTTTTGATGATCTTTCAAACAAATATTCAACTCTTGAAAATATTGTATTTCCTTAGAAATTGCAATACAACAAAGAGAAGAAAGTTTTCTTGCTACAAAACCTTGCATAAACCGAATTCCTTAATTTCGAGAATTTTTGAAATTAACCGCTTAAAACCCGGATCGTGTCAAGGATTCAACCATTTGTAATCAAATTGCAACTCTCAAATCTACATAAGAGTTGTACTTTAGGGATGAAAAGTCTAACTATGAGGTGAATGATCCGCTTAAATCTAGGAATGATGAATTGGCTCTATGTGACCAACCTTTTAAGGAAAATGAGTCTTTGAGAAAGAACTTATTAGAGAACAATTCAAACCCGATTGAAAACTAACTCCTGTTGTGATGACATTGATGCCCTCAAAGCCCAAATTCAGGATAAGAGCTTCACCATAGTTGCCTTAAAAAATGAGCTTAGGAAATCTATTGGAAATAGGGTGAACACTAAGTTTGCAAAACCATCGACCTTGGGAAAGCCAATTGTACTGAACAACTCAGAACGTGATGTAGTTAGGCAGCCCAATGCTTTTAAAACATAAAGATTTAAACCATCAAAATCTAAGCTTGCCTCCCAAGTTGATGAGAATATAGTTTTGACAAAACCAGTCACTTCACTAATTTAGCCCGATCTGATGAATAACAATCCCTAGCTTAATGTTTGAAGCCCTAAGAACAGGAATATTAGGAGTTCATCTAGTTCATATAATAAACAACAAATGGCTGATCAATCCCTTAACAAACAATCTAATTACAAAAGGACAAATGTTCAAAACAGGGAAGTGACTGCATCCAAATCTACTTGGAGTTGTTTCAAATGGATTCCTACTGGCAGACTATTTAAGTTTTCAGGATCCAAACGGACTTACACACCTAGATCTTGCCTTAAGTGGATGCCCACAGGAAAAATCATAAAGAATATTGAACCTAAAGAGACTTCTATCAATGACACTCCTAAACCAAACTATGCAACATCCATTATTGAGGATACTCATGTCACTAACTCATTCATTTGCAATAATACATGTGCTATTAGTGCAAAGTGTCCTCGGTCTTTTTCAGGTACAATGCTCAATTCAATCATGAACATCATGACTTGGTTTCCATCAGAAATGAAGATTGCTCACTCAGGAATTGTTGCTTGTCAGAATTGACGAACCTCGTACTTTGACTCCTGTTCGACTTGAACCTCGACTCGTTCTTATGAATCCGTGTACTAATTTACTTTCACTTGTATTTAAAAAAAAAATCAAATCAATTTTTTATTTTATTTAAATCAATTTTTTTATTATTTTAATCTTTACCCACAATTTGATAAAAGATGTATCTCTTGTTATCGATAACATCTACGGTCCTAGAAATATCATTCAATAATGATACGGGTCCATAGATGAAGTTCGAACAAAAGATATATTCTATTTTTTTGGGAGGTTGAAATTCAATCAATGTTCACTCTTAATTGGTGACATTGATTGAGGGGGAGAATCTTTCAATTTATCTCTGCATCATTGTCTGATATATGTGGTGTGCCTACTTGTTTGTCTACATGTTATCCATGTTATGTCATATATGGTACTTGTCATATTACTTCTACATGAATTCTTCTTATCCACCAGATTCCGCATGCAATCGATAAGTACAAGGACTTAAAGTGTCAATAGTACAAATTTATGTGTGATACTAAGATTGGTAGCGACTTGTCTCCATTTATCATAATAACAAGGACCAAATATGTCATTAGTTGAAAATTTGGAATGGTTCCTAAACTGTAGCGACTTGTTTTAATCATGGGTAGCGACTTGGTTCTAGTAAGGGAGTAGCGACTTGTTTCTTATGCCAACCTTAAGATAGCGAGTTGTCTCATTAAGCACGTTTACAAGGACTGAATATGTCAATATGCTAAACTTAAGATAGCGACTTGTCTCATTTTAAGATAGTGATGAGTGTCTAAATACTCATCATTTTTGTACCATTTAAACTGCAAAACATCCGAAAACACTCGAAATGCATCAAATGATGAAAATATCACAAATAAGTGTTTTATGTGTTTTAAATGCAAAATACCAAAATCGATGAAAACGACAGTTTGTTTGCATATTTGGCGCTTTAGTCCCCAAGTTTCAAAAGTTGTCAAAACAGTCCTGGTAAATCAAAATTAAGCAAAATATCATTTAAGGTCCATGGGATTCAAAAGTTGTCAAAACAAACCCTTTAAAGTTTAAAATCACAATTTACAACTTTAGTCCTCGAACTTTGAAAATGTCAAATATAGTCCTTGGTGAATTTAAAATGGAAATTTATCAAAATGAACCTTGTACTATTCATAAATGACAAAATTGGTCCTTATAGTGAACTTTGGAGAAATTACATGTTTGGTCCTCAAGTTTCAAAATGGCAAAAGTACCCTTGGACGTATAAAATTGGAAAACTAAACATTTATAGTCCTTTGGTAAATGAAACTTGGCACGTTTAACCCTTGTGATAAGTTTAGAAATGTTGACAATTTCAATCCCTTAATTTTCAGAAGTTACATGAATGGTCCTTGTGTTTACTAGCTACAAAAACCAAACGGACCCTATATATTAAATACCCAAATCCAATCCAACCCTGGCCCAATATCAAACCCGACCCATATTTTAAAAATAAGAATATCGCCAAGATCTTGTTCCTTCTCCTCTCCACCATCAAGAAACTGAAAACTGTGGTTTCACCACCTCACCACTACTTTCCACCTTTCCACCTTATCCCCACCAGTATACCAACCCTCCACCTCCACAAACACCAAGAAGCATTAAATGCTAAAAACACCTTTAGGACTTTTGGCGCCAAAATACTATTTTATGGCCAAGATGAATTTGACCCATCCAAAGGCTGAGATTATTGATGGGAAAGATCAAGTGGGACCCACAGAGTTCAAAAGATCTATAAAGAAGAGGAAAGAAGCAGTGTGAGAAGATATATAGAGTAGTTTTAGTTTTTTACAAGTCGTAGGTAGTATAACTTAAATTCTAGTTGTAAAACCTAATTATAAGTTGTAATTTCAGTGTTTTTAATGTATTTCTAAGCTATTTCAATAATCAATTCCAGTGTTTTTAGTACAATTTCAGTTTATGCAATTTTACCTTTGAAAATCTCAAGTTACTCTTGTAATGTCAAAAGATGTTGGTTATTGGTTCTATAAGTTCATTTTAGTCACTAATCAGCTTCTATAAGCTTTTTAAGTCATTAAACTTGTTATCATTCAGTTTTACTAAAAATGTCAAAAATTACTAAAAAATTAGTTAGAAAATAAAAATTCATGGAGAAGATGAAAGATGTATATGAAAGGGGTTGCTCATGGATCGCTTGTTTTGAGGCTTAGTGGTAAGCCCATAGGAGTAGTTCTCGCTCGGTTCTCGGTTTATGCTTGGACACCATTTGTAAGCCATTTCTTAAAAGATTGCATTTCTTAGTATAAGTGGTTAAGTCTTGTTAATTTTAGTTTAAATCTGTCTCAATATAGTTAATATAAGTTATTCAATTGATTTTATGGCTTAAATCAGTGTTAAGCTTCTAAAAGCTTCAAATCAGTTTTAATAAGGCTTGTTTGGATTTGTTGTGGCAACTGTGTTAAAGGGTGTTTGTGGAGTTGTTCTTGTTTGATATATGTCACAATACAACCTGTTAACTCAGTCAAACAATAAAATGCAGTCCTTGTTTCAGTTAAAGTCAAAATCATTTTGTAACAGCTCTCATGCCCATTTTTGTTTGAATCAGGATCCCATATCTTGCATATAGGTTTAGAAATAGTAGAGATAGCTTGCATTAAGTTCATTTCATCATTAAACATCACTATTAGTAAGTATCATAAGCTCAAATCTCATATTAGTCAACTTTTCATTTCTGTCTTTAAAAGTCAAAAGTTGCAAAAGTGGATTTTCACAAATCTAGGTTGAATTTTCATGGATTTATTTCTGAACCAAAATTAATGAAAATGGGATATGTCCAAGTTCAGTTGGTCTAGTTTATTATTACCATTTTTGTTGAATTTTATCAAGTTTCTATAAGCTCTTTATCAGCTTCCAATAAGCCATCAAGTGCCACCTGCACACACTCAAGATACATCGAAAGTGCAGACAGCAACTTGCACCTTTGCACAGATTCGAATAAGCTCATGAGTAGTGAGTTTTGGTTCTTGTGTAGCTCGCCAGTCTATTTTAGGTTCCAACTTCTTGTTTTCTCGATTCACTTATTAATAAGCAGCTGCATAAGTCGAAAGTTAGCACCCCAAACCGAATTCTCTCGATTGATCTTGTACTCATAAACTTGCAGCTTGGTTATCAAGAGGTTCCGAGTAGTGAATAGGTTGGAATTAGGTTATTATAGCATAATTTAGCTTCGTGATGCTTTGGTAGCTTTTTGTGCTTATTTGTTTAACTCAAGTGCTTATTTATAAGCACTTTTCACCGCAGCTCCCATATCTTGCACACTAGTATATGTTTTATATTTTTAGAGACTTAGAATATAATTTTAGATTTTTCCTAATTTTCATATTTTTCCAAAGACTGCTTGATATTTTTCTTATTTTAAACTAGTTTTAATCCTTTTAAATAGCTTTTAATACAAATAAATCAGAAAAAGTTTAAAAAAATATGTTTTTAATTTTCCTAGATTAAGATAAATATAAAAAGCCAAAAAAATATTTTTCCATAATTTTCTTAGTTTAAATAGTATTTTCTAGCATTTTAATTAGTTTTAAATAGTTTATTCAAAATAAATATATAAAAAGCATAAAAAATATATTTTCAGTTTTAAAATAAGTTTTATCATATTTTAGATTTTTATAAGTTATAATTTCATTTTTCTAGGTTAATTTTATATTTTCTTGTATTTAAGTGCATTTTAAATAATTAATAAATAGTTTTTAATTAATAATAATTAGATAAATAGTCATAAAAATAATTTTCTTTTTCCAATAATTTTCTTATGTATTTAGGATTGTAAAAATACAATTTTCATATTTGTAGGCCTTTTATTTCTTAAATCTCACGTTTTATTTCGTACGTAACGTAGTTTTTAATTTAAACGTAAGTTTTAGATTATAAACGTTAATCGATTTTAAAAATAGTGATAGCGTTTATTTAATCTAGCTTTTAATTTTCTTTAATTTGCATTTAAGCCCCTATAATTTACAAACTTTCTCTTTAGGTATAATTATTCCAAATTCACAAACCTTTTCCCATTCAATATCACCCGATCACAGATTCGTTGTACTACAGTGTTCACACCTCGTTGGGACTTAACGACCCGGGGAAACACTATACTCTCCTCTGATCTTAATTGCATTGGTGTCTGAGCTGTTTGAAGTTTATTACGGTTGACCATTCACAAGTGGTCAGCTTGTGTGATAAAACTTGACGGTTTGGAGCCGATCAGATAGCGAGTTGCCTCATTGAAGTCGTTTACAAGGATTAAATGTGTCAGTATGCTAAACTTGTAAACAGTTCTTATCCCCTTAGCGACTTGACACAAATCACATATTTTCAAAATCTCATAAAGTGTTTCTCTCTCTCGCTCGTGACCTTTGCTGTAGCGACTTGATTGTGGTAGGTTAATTTTAATGCTTTGTTTTAAATCGTGTATAGCTTATACCTCCTCTAATGCATCTCTCTTAAACAGATTCCAACCTGCATTTTTTTCTTCTTCAATTGTCTCCCTCGTTTAGGTTTGTTAATGGATTCGCTTTATCGGAACTCTTGATATTAAATTAGTTGTAGTTTGGGTTTACTAGGATAGATGTGATGGTGGATTTGTATGTTTAAATGGGTCCTTGCGCGTATAGTGGTAATTTCTTTGTTTAAGTTTGTTGCTTTGTGATGTTCTGATTATGTTTGTGCTTGTGGCTTGTTTGTATTGGTTCATTGAAACGATTTGGTTGTGTCGTTGTCATGGTTATATCTGTTGATTGGATTGTTGTTTTATGTGTATGTCTAGTTATGTTCTTGGTAGCGACTTACCAGATAGCATATTGTTCTTGGTAGCGAGTTGGTGCACATATTCCTCGTGGCGAGTTGTGATATCCTTATACATTATTGCTAGTGACTTGCTTTGTAACTGGGTGAAACGAATTGTAGCGACTTGGCCTTGTAAATTTTTATAGCAACTTGTCTTGACAAGTTAGTGACTTGCTTAAACGTTTTCATATAGGCGACTTGTTAAGTATTTTTTCTTATAGCGACTTGTTTTGACAAGTTAGCGACTTGCTATATCATTTTCACAATGGCGACTTGTCTCTATTTTTTCTTGTGGTGACTTTTTTTGTCAAATTGTTTAAAGCGACTCACTATAATGATTTCATGCTAGCGAATTGGTTCAAGTCTACTTTTAGCGATTTGTCTTGACAAATTTCTCATAGCGACTTGCTATAACATTTTTGGTTTAAGCAATTTGTATATGGTTTCTCTTGTAGTGACTTGATTTGACAAACTTGTTTTAGCAACTTGTTATAACACTTCCATAATATCAACTTGTCTCATGAAATCCTATTATAGCAACTTTGTTTTTAACAATTTTGACTCAAAACAACTTGTCTCTTGAAAACTTTGTCAAAATGATTTGTTACTTTGAAAATTACTAATGCTACTTTATCTATTTCCTAAGCATTTCAATCTGCTTATTGGTAATCTGTCATGTATGTTACTCGTTGTGTTTTTGTCATGAGGTTGCATTAAAGGTGTTTAGCTAACCATGTCTAATCTAAACTGCTCTCAAACACTGTTGTTGTATGTGTGTGTCTTTAGATTCTCAATGGCAAACAAAACCTCATCTGAGAACCCTGCTACTTCTGCTCCACCCATAGTTCTTAGAGACAACTAAATTTTTCCAAAAGACAAATGGGTAGAGATAGGAAAAAGCAACTGCTATGTGGACATGGAAAGATTGCAACAAAATCCAATCTTCAAAGTTGCAATTGATATTCTTAAAAACACTAATTTCTTTAGTGCCTTAACCAAGCAATGCACAATCCCTTCCATTTACCTACAACAATTTTGGAACACCATTACATGGGACAAAATCACAGCTAATTATTCTTGCAAGCTTGACGATAAGGAATTTGTAATCACATCCGACATTCTCGTGAAGGCCCTAGGAATCACACCTTGTGACGCTATTAAAACAATCATCCCTCCACCCAGCGCGGAAGAACTAATGGGCTTTCTTAATGATTCGGGTTATCAAGTCAACGTTACTAGGGCTTCGATATCATCACGGACATATGTATCAACCACGGAGAGCCATTACTACTATTCTCAACTTATGCTTATCCGCAAAACCTCGGGGTTTGATAAAGTCGGATACCTATTCTGCAGATCTTATAGGGTCTCATCAAAGGCGTGAACATTGATGTCTCGGAATGTATTTGGGAAGAATTCTCGTTGTCAATGCACACTTTCATCACCGATAGAACAAATGTTCAGAATCAAGCTCAAGGAAGAAACAAAGTATACAAACTTGTGATTCCTAGCATAAGATTCTCGAAGCTTGTTATCCAGTTCTTGCAACATACTCATAACTTTAATCCTAGGAGTGAATCAGTCCTCCATAATGCTAGGGATGAATTTGTACTTGGTAACCTCAAATATGTTGCCAGAGGTGTCAATAAAGAGATCTTTGATTGCCAATTCATGATGTTCTTCTCACATTTATATTAAGAAGGCGACCACTTCAAACTATACAAGAAAAGGGCATCCAGATCTAATGTTGATGTCTCTCCCAATCCCTCACAACCCAAATCTACAAAGTCTTCTTCTAGCACAAAGACCTCATATGTCGCCTTCCCAAGAAGAGACGTGATAGATCTCAATCTATCGACACTTCATTCATCAAGCGAAAAAGAGAAAGAATGATGTTGAAAAGGAGAATGTTAGAGGAACCGAGGATCCAAAGGGTGATGATTTATTGATTGATGAAGACGATGTCGCTTTGCAACAAGGAATTAAATAAAGCCCGAAAGCCCGAACATGAAACCACCAAGGGAGGAGTTGTGTTAAGAGAACCCGAGCCAAAGACCACAACAAACAACTTCAACCACACAAGATAAAGGTAAAGGATTGTTGGGCGCAGATGCGAACAAGTCGCTCAAATGCTATTGACCATCTCTTCTCCACCTCCTAAAACGACTACTCAATTCATACTCAAGAAAAGAGATGTTGAAGCATCCTCGCCCAACTCAATTTGAAGTGGAAAAAGATGTAACAGTTACACCTGTTGAAACCCCTGCTTCCAGTGATACCCTATCAGAAAGCCAGGAGACAACACATTCTTCTGAAGAGGTTCCAGTGCTTGAAACAGGTAATGAAGTAAATGAACCGCTGAAAGAACCACAGGATATTCTTGAGCCAAGATCTGAAGAGCACAGGCACCTCAATGAAACAAACATGTCTACGGGATCTCTATCCTTACTTAATAATCTGGATGGTGATTTCTCATTCGGTGATCAGTTTTTGAATGACAAACCTTCAGACACTAAGACTTATAAGCAAAGTGATGAGAAAGAGGAAGCTGAATCTATGTACACGGTCAACATCCAGCAAGACACATCAACCATTCCTCCGATGTCTGCACCTGTTCTAACAATCGCACTTCCACCGCCAGAACCTACTAAAGATCTATCCCTTGAACCAACAGTTACAATTAATGACACAGAGACTCAACCGGCTTCACCACCTCTAATCTTAACATCTGATCAATTGCTCGACAAGGCTGTGAAACGAATTGAAGTTTAGAGAGGCAACTTCCTAAGTCCATCAATGCTCTCGAGTCGTGTCTCAAGTCGAGAACTCGAACTCGATGAAGGTGTTGCGACGCCATTGAAGGGGAAGTTAAAGATGTCAGAATGGGCAATGCAAGCTCCATTGCTTCAACGGTTTAAAGACCTACCCATTTCGAGATATGAGAGTTGTCCTTTCGTACAAAATGTATGAAGCTAACAAGCACAAGGATGAGGTCCATAAGAAGTTATTCGAGGCTCTTGAAGAATCGATAAAGCACGACAATCATTTGCGCTTCGAGGACATTCAAGAAAGTAAGGCTAAGAAGAAAAGGAGGACTTTAGTGTTGGAGACTTTGCGTAGAGGGCCGAAATCTCCACCTCCTCCTCCTCCAACATGTGGAGCTAGAACATCTGGTGCTGGTGGATCTTCTGGCACAACCACGACACCTACACCACAACCACCATTATCACCACCAAAACCTTACAATCAATCCAGTTCATCCGGTGATCAGGGAACTCAAAAGAAGTCTCGCACTTTAGACCACGCTGATTCAAGGTTTACACCTACATTCTCCTCTATTCCGTAAGACCGGTGCTACATGAAGAATCTTATGTCATGGCAGAGCTAGAATCGATGATGATGATGCATCCACAAAACATATCCCCAAGCCATCTCAAGAGGATTGGTTTGATGCATATGTTTTGGGTGAACGCCTAAAACCACTAGAGTTGCACCTTCTAAAGACATAACTCAAAGTCGGCTCACGAGAGAGACCTCAAAATCCGTAACCTTCATGGTTCATCCCAGTCGACACGATGATCCCGACAATAACCGGGCTTCAACAATCACTACCAACTATGAAGCCCCACCAAGACTCTCTTCTTCACATCACAGGAGATATGGGCAACTTTATGAAGTGGTTTTGTGAAAAGAAGGAATCTCGTCCATCACTCCAAAGGATCTTGAAGGACCAGCATTTGAAATCGTCAAAGTCTTTCACTCGATGCCAATCGACTTCAATACCGATGGAAGAATGTCATAAGATGTCGAGTGATCAAGTCATGAGCATATCACCGCTTCAATGTGAACAAGCCTCTTCCTCTCGGTGGTGAACCCGACAAATGACCATTCGACCGAGTTCTTCTTTAACCATGACTGGACTATCTATGTGCTCGTTTATTGAAAGAAGACCGCTTTATCGATTTCAAGATGAAAGTCGCTACCTACACTAATCGTGGTCTTGAAAGATGGTTCGGATCAATTCAAGCGCATAAAGAACAAGAGTATGACATTCTCGCCTCATATGGCATTTCTCATTGGTGGTTCAAGAAGAAGAAATTCTACATTGATAGACATAGTGCTAAAAGAGTTGCAAAGTCGCTCGATCCAAGTTGCGTATTCTAAGTGTTATCGGCAGTAGAGATCTTCTCAATCTATGGCTATGATTACACAAGAAGATTGTTCTTCAAAGAGTAGACTTGAAAAAGCATATTATAGAAGAAAACGACTTCAAACATTTGATGCCAAATGACTTTGAAGATCTCTATCTTCCGAACCTCCAGGACACCTTGACCATCTACACGCTTGTGAGAAGAAGGCTCTCTTCACCGCCAATCTGTGGATTAGAGGCTTGGTCATTCGACAAAGAGTTGGGGATTTTCATTAGAATGGAAAGCTACAAGACTCGGGTCAACCTAACAAGACCGCAATGGAAGCCTCAAGACTTGAATTTCATCACGATATAAAATGATTGACACCCTAGAGCCATCATCTTTATCGATGACACGGGTCACGTATGCTAATGAGATCAATGAGCTTTTCAAATTCAAGATGGAACTCTCAAGATGGTCGATGAAGAATTGAACTCAAGAGTGAAGGAAATCAAAATTGACCGTGTCGTGGAACAAAACAAGATTCGGTGAACAGATTTGAAGATGTGTGAAGAGTTTGTGGTGCAATTGGTAGAAGACTTAAGACGAGAATGATCTTTCGCAGCCTTGAGAGTTTTGTGGGTGGTAGACTTCGTGAAGGTCATTACAAGCTACTTCAAAGAACTGAATGAAGACATCTTCCGGGAGCGGTTTCTTTTTTAGCATTTTGATGTGTATAATGTTGTATCATATTATGAACAACTATAACTATAATGAATGTAGTAGTGATAGGTTATGTATTGTGGTTTCCTTTTATCTAAAGGGAACTTCAGTTGTCCACTTGATTAAATAAAACCCGGACACATTTTTCTCCAACAAATTTTTCTTACATATTTAAATCACTTGAGATTCAAATCTCAAAACATTTGAAATTTTGATCGGGAGAAAATGTGATATAAATATGCAACTGATAAAAGGTGACCAATTTGTCTCAAAGTGCATACCGCTTCTAATATGTGCTAAACTCTTTTCGAATCTCAAAGCATATATTAAGGGGAGCATTTCCTAACAATATAAACCTTCAAGGTACAAAGATTTCTATGTTTTAACATAATGTACCTTGATTAAGTGTTAAATGGTTTCTAAATGTTTTGTAATCGTGGATGTATTTCAAAGAACTCTTACCTCTATGTGATAAAATGATTTCAAATATCCTATGCACATATTGAGGGGGAGAATTTACCAAAGAAAATCAAATGGTTTTTTCCATGGAAATTGTGATCAAGAATATGTTTCAAAGAACTCATGCCTCCATGTGCTAAAGAATTTAAAGATTACATGCACATGTTGAGGGGGAGCATTTCTAAATGATCAAAACTATTCAGGTATAAAATGCTTTGATTTTATATCACAAGTACCTTGATTGATTTTCCAAATGATTTTTTCAATTGGTTTCAAGGAAGATTGAACAATACCAAAAGACCGACCAATTTACTTTATGCATGGAGTAATAAGGATGGTTAGGTTAGGTATTAGTTCCCAGGATCCGCCAGAACCGAAGGGATCTACCCAGGGACAATCCACTAGATAGGGTAGAGTCCTTAGGTATGATGGAAAAAGGAGAAAAGTGAGAAATGGGAATAGTCGGGATGAGATAGAGCTAGAACCGAATAAACCCAAAAGGTTCTAGTTATGAAGTCTCGATAATCAAGCGGTTGAAGAATGAAAAGAATTAAATGTGAAAAGGGTGAAAAGAAATAACCTCTAATAATTCAACCTTAGGGCGAAACCGGTTCAACTCATATGCTACCGGTGTTACTGTGGTAACATCAGTATTGAAGACAAGACGTCATGGACCCAAAGGACGCACCGCACCACAACTTCCCAAACCACCAAGTTCCTCTTAACATGACTTTTTTCATTCTCACGGGGAACCGACATTATCTATCGACTTTCTCTTATAGATTGTTGATATTGAAGAAGGAGACCCTCACGCTAGTCTCCGGCATAGGAACCAAATGTGCACAATTGAGTCTAGAGCCACGAGATCATCTAATAAATCTCTTTAGGACACTTTCAATGAAGACTCTCTGTTTCACACAATGTGGAAAGAGAGATTAAATCTTAAGAGTCCTATGCATTATCCTTGTGGTATTGCCAGAACATCTGAGTGATATGCAAACATATTTACGATGAAGATGGAAAGCCTTCTAGAGCCAATATCAAACAAGCTCTTGGTAGGTGGCATGTGAGATCTATCCAATGGATCAACCATGTGACAACCTAATGTAAACAATGGGGCTATTCAAACTTATGAATCAATCCTAGTTCGAGTTATGGATCGACGGATACCTTTGAAAACCGGTCGTTGTGCTTAAAAATTCTTTTCTTTAGCACATCCATCGTGTATTAATATTTCAAATATAAAAGGTGTTTATGATTGATAATTGATTTTTCTTAAAACCTTCGTTGTATTGAAAACAATTTATTAAGAAATACTCGATTGTTTTTTCAAATCTCTTTTCATCAATCAATGAATCTCAAAATTACTTGGTTCACTCACTCCGTGTTGTCTTTTTGAGACATTCGGTTCGAGAACAGCTTGAACAATGCGAAACCCCGTCAAGGAGATTCTTCAAAATTATACCGATCACGGTAGTACTTGTACCGATCAACGGGAACCGTGGTCAGGTACCTCAATTCAACGAAGTGATCAAAGACACTTTCATGCGCTTTATTGCTAACGTTGTATGCAGTACGCTCGATGTTTGCAGCTGATCAGAATGGAGAGGTCAATCCATAGCCGTATGCTCACACAACACATTTATTTCTAAATAAATCATGATAAGTGCATCAACGTCTCTGATATTTTCACTCCATGCTTCCGCTACGCTGCTGCAAATATCATGAATCAACTAAAGCTTCCGCTACTCTAATAAGAAGAAATAATGATCCAAAATGTGAGCATGTCGGTCCAAATGTCACAACATCATATGCGGGCAACACAACAATGGGTGATGCTGAGATTAACTATGGCTGATGATCTCAAATAAAGCTCAAAGGTCATCATAATGTGGATCGGCTCTATAATCTCCATATAATGTACTTTATAGTTGGATTATGATAATATCACCATGAAAGCACAAAGATTGAAAATTTTGATGAAGTGAAGTCTACGAGCTCAAGACTGAAGATTAATTAGAATGCTAGGATACTAAAATGTTAATCATGAGGTGACCTCCCTTAGGGGGAGATTGTTAGGAATTGGAAATTCTATTGTAAAGCATCGGTCACCCCAAATATAATCTAGCTTAAGTTAGCTCATAGACATATCTTTTATTACGTTATTTGTTAGTTAGTTATTAGCATAGTTTAGTCTAGTGCAACACCGTGGAGGAAGGACGGGTCTTTACCAATTGTATGCCTGATCCACAGCCCGTAAGAGGGCGTGTTTCTTTGTATAAATAGCCCTCTCCCCACAAGGGAGAGGGTTGGATGTTCATTTGGAATCTAACCTTCCATGAGTTTCTCTTACTAGAATATCCCACTTTCTCTCTCTAAAACCATATATACGCCTATACTTGTCATTGTTTGTGTGTTTGTGAAATCTAATATGTTACAAAGTTGGATTGATTGGAAATATCGAAAAGGTCATAAGATTAGTTGTTGACAATCAATTTTACCCTTTTGTCTATAATCGGTTACCTTATGTATTGACCATGTCTTAAACAATTTGTTAAGCAAATGGATGTTTTTGTGTTTAAGTTTGTGAAAACAAACTTATGATAATTGAATTGATCTTGAATTGATTGGTTAAACTTAATGCTTGTTTTTAAAAACTAAAATCTTGACGAAGGTTTAACTTGTAAGAACAATAGATTAGTACACCAACTAATTATCATAACCAACATGTTAAGAGGTTAACACAATCATACTAATCGAGGATAAGAAACTAGTTTAAGCAAGTGTAGTTTTTAATCATCTGAATTTCATCATATCTATTTTTGTTTTTATATGTTTTGGATTGTCTTAGTTGATTCAAACTTGTTAACCAGATTCACTCAAATCCCTTCGAACGATCTCGACTTACCTTCATAATCTTGCTATAACAGACGAGTGCACTTGCTCGTATGTGTTATTGGTAAATTTGGTAATTCGTCTTTTATAAATTTAAAACTTGTACACACCTGGCATATCATAAGGTGACGGCGTCTGGGGGAATAATGACCCCGTCGAGTTATAACACCCATAGGCCGTTGGGTTTTAAGTTTTGGTCATAATCTGACATCCTTTATAAAGGGGACGGCGTCACGTAGTGTAGGCGACGGCGTCCACCCGTAAAAAAGGAACGTTCAAGTGTCTTTCAAATCAATTTAAGAAACACTTCTGGGTTCCTCCCGTTTAATGATTCAAATTCTTGTCCGATAACAAAATGTCAATGTAAATCAGTCTACCTTAAGTCAATTTCCAAAAGTTCAAATTTTCCGGTTTTGGGGGCGTAACAACTTGGTATCAGAGCCTTGGTCTAAGAGATTTAGGATTTCACCTTAGAATTTCCTAGACTTAGGCCATGTGGAAATGCGTTATTAATAGTTTTGCTACGTGTGCATTTCTTTGATAGTTCTAAGAACACATATGTTACATGTTTTTATAACTGCGCTTGGCCACCGTGGTTATAAGAAAATGGCACATATATGTCACTTAAAATCATTGAGGCTATGCACGAGTGGCATGTTAGGGTGCTATATGTAAATGTAATATTGTTATTGTGTAGACTATATGTAATTGTACTTGATAGAATGCCTTGTTTAATTTCAGTAAAGAAGAAATGGATACTCTCCACCCAAAAGAAGCCGTAAAGGCTACGACTTCTAAGCGTGTCGAATCTTCAGCAAGTGACCCGGGTAAGAATGATAAAAGTCATGAGAGTTCTTCTTTCTCCAGTTCTGAGGGCCCTGTTCAAGAAGGGTTTACGGAAGAGAAAATGAAGGATTTGGATGTTTTAATGAGGAAAAGAATAGGTAAGGCACTTGAGAGATCTATGCCATATTACATTAAGGAGACTACCCTCAATATTCAAGAAGTGATGAAAAGAGAGTTCGAGGAACTCAAAAGAGATGAGGGTCATGGTAAGAGCACTAAGAATGATAAGTTATCTTATCGTGACTTCACGGCTTGTATGTACCTAAGTTTATGGGAACTCTTGACGCAATTGCTTGTAATAGGTAGCTCATCGCCGTTGAAGGTGCTTTTCGCACAAGTGGGTGTGAGGAAACGAAGAAGGTTATATATGTTATAAATTACCTTCGTGATAGCGCCAGAACTTGGTGGGAAGGAAAGGTTCACGAAAAAGGGGAAGCTTGGTCGGAATTGTGCTCGTGGAAAGAGTTTAAAGAATTATTCATCTCGGAATATGCACCGTCGAAAGAGATTGACAAGATCCGTGAAGCATTTCAGACCCTTGTGCAAACTAATGAGACGGTGAATAAATTATGGAAGAAGTTTAACGACATGGTTCCATATTGTTCCGAATGCCACAATAATGAAAAGCTCAAGGTCGATAGATTCCAAAGAAAACTTAAGGATGAGATCCGTGAAGTAACCTCACCATTCAAATGTAATACTTTGGAAGATCTTCTAAGTCGAGCTCGTGTGAGGGAAGCGGATTTAATGAGAAAGAAGGGTAAGGAGGAAAAGAATTTTAAGAGGAAGCAAGTGTTTGGGGATAGAGAGGGTAAAAAGCCGACGTTTGATCAAGGCAAGAAAGCCGGAGGAAGTCAAAACAAGCCGCAATGCAAAAAGTGTCATAAGCTTCATAATGGTGAATGTAGGCTTAACATGCCAGGATGTTATAAGTGTGGCTCTCTAAACCACATGAGTAAAAAATGTCCAAAGCCAATGGTCATTTGTTATGGGCGGAATCAAGTTAGACATAAATTGAATGAATGTCCAAGTCGAAAAGCAAATGAAGCCAAGATTTTGAAGGCGGTCAAGGAAGAAAAAGTTGAAGTTCCAAAACCTAAGGCACTAGTTTACCAAATGGGAGTGGAGGAAGCAAAGTCAGGACCCGATGTCATTACAGGTATACTTATTATTAATTTCATTCCCGCTTGAGTTCTATATGACTCGGGAGCTAGTGTGTCCTTTGTGTCTTTTGGGTTTAGCAAGCAATTGACCTCTCCATTATCTAAACTCTCTAAACCCTTCAAAGTTCAAATAGCCGATAGTAAGGTCATGGTAGTAGTTAATGTGTATCGTGATATAGATTTGGAAATAGATAATAGTATCTTTAAGATCGACTTAATCCCTATATTGCTTGGAGAGTTTGATGTCATTATAGGTATGGATTGGCTTAGCGAATATAATGCTGCCATTATGTGTAATCAGAAGATGGTCCGAGTTGTTAATCCTAGCGGTCGTGAAATAGTTATTTATGGAGATAAGAGGAGAGGTAAAGTTAGGCTATGCTCCATAATGAAGGCTAGGCGATATTTATCACGGGGTTGTTGTGCCTTTTTGGCTCACGTGATAGATAAAAGTATTGAAAAGACCAGTATTGACGACGTTCCAATTGTCAATGAATTTCGGGACGTCTTTCCGGAAGATTTACCGGATATTCCACCCGAGAGGCAAGTTGAATTTTACATTGACCTCGTTCTGGGTGCTAAGCTTATAGCAAAAACTCCTTACCATTTGGCCCCATCTGAAATGAAGGAACTGATGAGTCAACTTCAAGAATTGTTGGATAAAAGTTTTATCCGTCCTAGTAGTTCGCCATGGGGAGCTCCGATTCTATTCGTTAAAAAGAAAGATGGTAGTATGCAAATGTGCATCGACTATCATGAATTGAATAAAGTAACGGTGAAAAATGTGTATCCATTTCTGAGAATTGATGATCTCTTTGATCGACTTCAAGGTGCTAAATGGTTTTCCAAGATTGATCTACGTTCGGGTTATCATTAATTATAGGTTCGAGAAGAAGATATTCCTAAGACGGCTTTTAGGACTCGTTACGGACATTATGAATTCACGGTTATGCCTTTTGGCCTTACGAATGCGCCTTCGGTTTTTATGGATCTCATGAATCAGGTGTATAGGTCGATGTTGAACAAGTATGTTATCGTATTTATTGATGATATTCTCATCTACTCGAAGAACGAAGAAGAACATGCGGTCCATTTACGAGAAATTCTCGGGACCTTGAGAAAAGAAAAATTATATGCCAAATTTTTGAAATGTGAATTTTGGTTACAAGAAGTCCAATTTCTTGGACATGTTGTTAATCCGGAGGGTATTAAGGTCGACCTATCAAAGATAGAAGCAGTAATGAATTGGCAAGCACCAAGAAATGTAGGAGATATACGAAGTTTTCTGGGTTTGGCAGGATATTACCGTAGGTTCATACAAGACTTCTCCAAAATCGCATCTTCGCTAACTAAACTTACAAGGAAGAATGTCCCTTTTGAGTGGGGAAAGGAGCAAGATGACGCTTTTTCTACCTTACGAAGGAAATTATGTGAGGCACCGATTTTAGTTTTACCGGAAGGAACGGAAGATATGGTGGTATATAGCGATGCATCTTATTCCGGTCTTGGTTGTGTTCTTATGCAAAGGGGAAAGGTAATTTTCTATGCGTCGAGGCAATTGAAGAAGCACGAAAAAGAATATCCGACTCACGATCTTGAATTTGCAGCCGTGGTTTTTGTGTTAAAAATATGGAGGCATTATCTCTACGGTGTGGAGTTTATAATTTATACCAATCATCGAAGTCTTCAATATTTTATAAACAAAAAGGATTCGAATATGAGACAACCGAGGTGGTTAGACTTGTTAAAAGATTATAATTGTGAGATTCGTTATCACCAGAGAAAGGCGAACGTTGTAGCGGACGTATTAAGTCGTAAGGACCAAGGTGAATTTACTCAAATCCATTCATTACAAATGATCATCACGTCCGATTTCTTCGACAAGATTAAGTTAGCTCAAAAGGAAGCATTGAAAGAAGAGTATTGGGAAAGAGAGCGTATTATTTCTCATGTTCCTCATTTTGAAGAAGATAGTCGTGGAATTAAGACGCGATATGGGAGAATTTATATTCCCTTTCATAGTAACATCAAAATGTTACTTTTGGATGAAGCTCATAAGTCAAAGTATTCTATTCACCCGGGAGCTAACAAGATGTATCATGATTTAAGAAGAGATTATTGGTGGCCGGGCATAAAGAGGGATTGCGAGAAATATGTTGAGAAATGTCTAACTTGTTTGAAAGTTAAGGTCGAACACCAAAAAAAATATGGCAAGGAGAAACCTTTAGAAGTATCGGTTTGGTAATGGGAAAAGACAACGATGGATTTTGTTACAAAGTTGCCTCGAACAACCAAAAAGCACAACGCAATTCGGGTAATAGTAGATCGATTGACGAAAAGCGCACACTTTATACCAATAAGAGAAAATATGCCCGTTCATAAGCTAGCAAAGATTTATGTCAATGAAATATTCACACGACATGGAGTACCCATTTCCATAATCTCCGATAGATATGGAAGATTTACTTATTCATTTTGGCAAAACTTCCAAGAATAATTAGGCACAAAATTACATATGAGCACGGCTTTTCATCCGCAAACTGACGGGCAAAATGAAAGAACGATTCAAACCCTTGAAGATATGCTACGAGCCTGTATAATCGACTTTGGAGGGAATTGGGACGATCATTTACCTTTAGTCAAATTTTCTTACAACAATAGTTACCACACTAGTATAGAGATGCCGCCTTATGAGATGCTTTATGGTAGAAAATGTAGAACTCCGGTGTGTTAGGATGAATTTGGTAAAAGAGAATTGGGTAGTACGGATGTAGTACTAGCAACAACCGAGAAAATAGAGATGATTCGTGAAAGACTCAAGGCGGCTCAAGATAGATGGAAAAGCTACGCCGATAATCGAAGAAGACCAATTGAATTTGAAGTAGGAGATTTCGTCATGCTTAAGGTTTCTCCGTGGAAAGGTGTTTTTAGATGTAAACACAAGGGAAAATTAGGTCCAAGATTCATTGGACCCTTTAAAATTTTAGAGCGTGTTGAGGAAGTGGCTTATGTATTGGAACTCCCCGAAGAGATGAGAGGAATTCATAATACCTTCCATGTATCTTATTTAAGGAAATGTTTAGCGGATGAATCTAGTGTGGTCACGTTGGACGATATAGAGATAGACCCGAATTTGACATCACAAGAAGAACCGGAGGCAATACTTGGAAGAAAAACAAGACAACTTAGAAATAAAGAAATTCCTTTGGGGAAAGTGCAATGGAGACATTGAAAGGGTACGAGTATTAGACGGGAAACGGAAGAAAGAATGACGAACAAGTATCCTCAACTTTTTCAAGCACAAATTTCGAGGAAGAAATAAAAATTTTGGAGTTGGGTGAATTGTTACACCCGTATCTCCACAAGGTATTATTATATAGGCGTTAGTACTTTAATTTATATTGAAATTTCAAAATTAACTATAAGTTATAATTATGTGGATATAGTAGAAACATAAGTGGCCAATGCATGAAATTAAAAAATAGAGGGACTAATTTTGTTAATAGGACAAAGTTAAATATAATAAAAATCAAAATCAAGTTACTGGATGAATTATCCATAAAATTTTGAGAGGAAACATGTGAGAAAGTATTGTGAAGTGAAGAAGGAGAAGAAGAAAAACCATAAACCACCAATTGAGTCCAATTTGACCTTGAATTGGTGATTATTAAGGCTAATAGGTTCTTAATTCTTTTAATACAAATAAACCGTAAAAACGTTTATTACTATCTTGCGATCTCTTTGTGTTTTGTTGATAACAAATATAATGTTATCTTAAGTACAATTATAAGGATACATGTTATTTTTGTAAAGCATTTACATATAGCCATTTAAATACAAATTGTTGTAATAAATCATTTGTTGTAATAGTTTATTAGGATGGATAAAAATTACAACCCATGGATCATATCCATAACCCATGGTATTGACCCATACCTACTTGACTAGATACATTGTACTCATTAGATACATTGTATCTAAAAGAATACCCATGGACCAACCCATAACCCAATACCCATGACCCATAACCAAAAAACCCATGGGCAAAGAGGAGCGTCCCAAAGATCCCTTGGATTACACTAGACGGATCCCTTGTGGGAGGGATCCGTGGGATCCGGGGAACAGTGGCAAGTTTTGCCTATAAATAGAGAGTCATTTCTTCATTCTAACTAACCAATCTTCTTACTAATTCTCTCATATACTCTCATTCTCTTCTAACATAAGATCACTTGATCTAGAAAGTACTTCTTTCTTTCTTTCTTTAGTGATTCTCATATAGGTCCTTCTCTAAGGTGAGATCACGAGCATTCTAAAAGTCATCCAAGCAAAGGGTCCTTGATTGATTTGTTCCTCCACAAGATTTCTGTAGCAAAGATCTTGTATTTGATATTTCACATATTTGTTGTGTAATAGTCGTGTTGGTTTGGTCTATCGTGTTACGGACTCGGTATTTAGCTTTGTACCGAAAAGGTGTAAGCAACTTTGTGAAGGCTTCTCCGCCAAGTTGAAGGAGTTTGTTGACATAGTGCTTGAACTCTCGAGTAGGTGACTCGGGAGTGGAGTAGGCAAGGAAGGTGTCCTTATAGCGAACCACTATAAATCGGTTGTGTCATTTCTATCCCTTGCTTTACTTTATTTACTTGCTTTATCATTAGATCTATACTTTCTACATCCTTACGATTTCACATAATATCGAATCTAAAGTTTTTGAAACTAACTTAAAATCGGCAAAACTATTCAACCCCTTCTAGTTTTCCACAATTGAATCAAGAGCTAAGTTTATAAAGTTTTAAAGTAAACCGTATTTTATAAACTTTTCGATCACTATGGGTTCTGAAAATTACAAGGAAGGGCAATCTATGAAACGACCACCACTACTTGAAACTAATGGTTTTATATATTGGAAAAATAGATTCGAAACGTATGTGAAGTCTAAAGATATTGATCTTTAGTACATTATTGTTGAAGGCGATTTTGAGGCTACCTCAAAAGATGATAAAGGAAATGTAGTTAACATACCTCATCATAAACTAAATGATGAAATGAAGAAAAAGCTTTCTAAAAATAGTGAAGCTAAAATAGTTTTGTATAATGCTTTATCCAAAAGGAATTCGAAAGAATTTCTATGCTTAAAACCTCTAAAGAAATTTGGAATTCTTTAGTTGTAACTCATCAAGGTAATCAACAAGTTAAAATAATCAAATTGATTTATTTGTTCAACAATATGAACAATTTTCAATATCGGATGAGAAACTATAGATCATTCATTTGCTAATTTTAATACTATTTTACATTTCTACAAGCACTTGATGAATCTTTTTCTAGCCGTAACCATTTTAGAAGATATCTAAGGGCACTTCCATCCAAGTGGAGATCCAAGGTGACGGCGATCGAAGAGTCAAAAGATTTGACAATCCTCACCCTTGATGAACTCATATGCAACTCCTCTTCCGAAGCCTCAAAGGTGAAAGAGAAACACAAATCTCTTGCCCTTAAAGCCAAAAAGGCTTCAAGCGATGAAGAGAACTCCTCTTCGGATAGTGACGACGAGGAGTATGCTATGGCGGTAAAGGACTTTAAAAAGTTCTTTAGAAGGAAGGGAAGATACGTCAAACAACCGTATGATGACAAGAAAGGATTCCGGAAAAGCAAAGAGGACGAGAAGCTGAGGGATGATCGTGCTTGCTTTAAATATGGAGACCCAAACCACTTTATTAGTAAGTGTCCCAAATGGGATGATCAAAAGGCGTTCGTGAGCGGCACATGGGGAATAAGCGACGAGGAGGACGAAGAAATTTTTCTCATGTCAAATGACGAGGTATGTCACGAATACTATAGTAGCTCATCACTAGATGACGACTCGTTGCATAATGAATATGACAAACTTTGCAATATTAGCTTAAAACTAATTAACAAAAACAAGCTTTTAAAAAGTCAAAACCAACATTTAGATAAAGAAGTCATAGAATTAAATGCAAAATTGAAACGTCTAGAAAAGGGTAAAATAGCAAGTGGTGAATGTGAACTTTGCGTTCAACTTCAAACACTAGTTGATCAACTAGATTCTAAAATTGCTAGAATGAGTACGAATACTTTAGATATGATATTAGATAGTGTTAAAACCGGAAACAACCAAAAAGGTTTAGGTATTCAACAACTTGATTCATCAACTAGTGAACATAAAGAAACACAATTTGTTAAGGCACTCAAAAAATAAGCCATCATTGTGGGATCCCACGGATCCCATAAAAGGGAACCGCTAGTGTTCACCAGGATCCGGTGGGTCTTTGAGCAAGCAGTGGATAACAACATAGATTCTTCATCTCGAACTGATTTTGTTATTGCAAATAAGAAGAAACCAACTCATTTTACCACTAGACAACCACCTCCAAAATATAATCCTATTTTTACAAGAAACAAAGCCCAATCTTTTCCAAAACCTAATCCATCTAGGAAACCTAATAATGTTTACCCGAGAAGTAACCATCAAATGGGATGGAACCCAAATATGTAAAATGGTTTCCTTTTCAAAACTTTGCACCATGGAATGCATATTCACCTTATCCATACATGTCTAACATGAATGGAATGTTTAACACTAATGGACCCATGAACAAATGGGGACCAAACTTTGAGTTAATTGTTTGCTTAGGTGTGCTTAAAGGCCCACCTAGATCCGGATGAATGGGTCAAGGATAGCGGGTGCACGAGGCACATGACCGCAATAAAGATCTATTCTCCACATATGGATCCTTCAATGGAGGAAATGTGGTGTTTGGAAATAGCAAAAGTAAAATCATCGGTAAAGGTACGATTTCTAACAAATCTCTAACCATTAATGATGTGTGTCACGTAGAAAACCTAAACTTTAATCTCTTAAGTATAGGAAAATATGTGATAAAAGTGCAATGTACTTTTACCGAAACCGTAGTAAGATATTAAAAATGGCATAACCATAGGAAGAGGAATTAGGAAACATGGAGTCTATATCATTAAAATCGAATGAACCTAAAGACAAACTTTGTCTTACCTCTATGGATGATACTTTGACCTTATGGCATCAAGATTGGGTCATGCCAATATGCGACTTCTTCAATCGCTATCATCCAAAGATCTAGTAAGAGATCTACCTAAGTTAAAATATGAACATCACTTTTGTGATGCTTGTAATGTAGGAAAACAAGCTCATTCTAGCCATAAAGCTAAAAACATGGTATCTACAACTAAGTGTCTATAATTACTACACATGGATTTATTTGGTCCATCCGCTATCCAAAGTTATGGAGGCAACTACTACACTTTGGTCATAGTGGATGATTATTCTAGGTACACATGGACAAAATTCTTAGAGAACAGAAACGGAAACATTTAATTATTTTGATATATTAAGCAAGAAAATCCAAATACAACTAGGAAGTCCTATAGTGTCTATTAGAATGGATCATGGTAGGGAATTCGATAATGAAGTGCAATTTGGAGCCTTTTGTGACGCTAATGGTATTACTCACAACTTCTCGGCTCCGCGCACTCCACAGTCGAATGGGGTAGTTGAAAGAAAGAATAGAACCCTATAAGAAATGAGTCGCACCATGCTTAATGAGCAATCCATACCTCAAAAGTTTTGGTGCAATGTCGTTGATACTTCAACGTACATACTTAATCGAGTCTTAATTAGACCAATCTTAGGTAAAACTCCATACGAGTTACTTCGAGGCAAAAAGCCTACGTTAGATCACTTTAGAGTCTTCGGTAGCAAATGTTTTATTCTTAACACTAAAGATTACCTTACAAAATTTGATCCTAAATCAACTGAAGGTATCTTTCTAGGTTACTCCCCTAATAGCAAAGCTTACGTCTTATTAAATAAAGAAACAATAAAGGTAGAAGAGTCATTAAATCTAAAATTTGATGAAAGTCCACCCAAACCCTCTCCACCTCTTGTCGATGACGAGATTGTAGAAAGTGAAGCTATTGTAATAAAAAAAAGACTAATGAAGAAAAAGAAGAATCGTCAAATAATGAACTTATAAATATTAAAGAGTCCAAAGATCACCCCGTAGATAAGGTCATAGGAAAGCTAAACGAAAGAACCTTAAGGTCTCAAGTTCAAAACCAAAGTAGCCTATTTTGTTTTGTTTCAACTATAGAACCTAAGAATACACAAGAAGCCATAAAAGATGAAAGTTGGGTAATGGCTATGCAAGAAGAATTAAATCAATTTGTTTCTAATGATGTTTGGACACTTGTCCCTCCACCTAGTAATCAAACCATAATAGGAACCAAATGGGTTTATAAAAACAAGTTAGATGCAAACGGAGTAGTGTCTAGAAACAAGGCTAGACTCGTTGCCCAAGGGTATAACCAACAAGAAGGAATAGACTTTGATGAGACCTATGCCCCCGTGGCTAGATTAGAGTCCATAAGAATTCTTTTTGCTTTTGCTTGTGCTAATGATCTAAAGCTTTATCAAATGGATGTCAAAAGTTCTTTTCTAAATGGTTTTATTAATGAAGAAGTATATGTAGCTCAACCTCCGGGCTTCATCGATTTTAAAAAACCTAAACATGTGTATAAGTTAAAGAAAGCCCTCTACGATCTTAAACAAGCTCCAAAAGCTTGGTATGATAGACTTAAGTCATTTTTATTTTTAATCAAACACAACTATACCATGGGGTTAGTTGACAACACACTTTTACTAAGAAAAGAGTCACATATAATCATAGTTCAAATATATGTAGATGATATTATATTCGGATCTACTTGTCAAGACATGTGATGATTTCTCTAAAATCATGCATGACGAGTTCGAGATGAGTATGATGGGAGAACTTAGTTTCTTTCCTGGTCTACAAATCAAACAAGTAGAAGATGGTATCTTCTTTAATCAATCTAAATACATAAAAGAGATGTTAAATAAATTCGGTTTAGAAGAGTCAAAACCAATTAGGACACCAATGTCATCCAACACCAAACTCACAAAAGATGAAGACGGCGAATCCGTTGATAATACTAAATATCGTGGCATGATTGATAGTCTTCTCTACCTCACGGCTAGTAGGCTGGATATCATGTTTAGTGTTTGTCTATGTGCTAGGTTTCAAGAAGACCCTAAAACATCACACCTAGAAGCCGTAAAAAGAATATTTAGATACATTAAGGGTATTTAGATACATTAAGGGTACAACACAATTAGTATTATGGTATCCTAAGGGCACGGGAGTAGAAACAATTGTATATGCAGATTCTGACCATGCAGGTGATTATGTTGACTAAAAAAGTACAAGTGGGGTATGTACTTTTATGGGATGTTGTTTAACATCTTGGTTTTCAAAGTAACAAACGGCATTAGCAATATCAACAACCGGTTTAATACGCCTCCACGAAAAAGCATGCGAACAAGCACTATGGATGAAACAAGCGTTAGTTGACTACGACATTCATCTAAGTGACATTGCCATTCTATGTGATAACAAGGGTGCCATCGATTTAAGCAAGAATCCAATATTACATTCTCGCACAAAGCATATAGAGATTCGTCATCACTTAAGAGACAATGTTCAAAGGGAACATCTCTATTGAGAAGGTAGCACCGAAGACAACATAGCCGACGTCCTCACCAAACCATTGAAGCGGAACAATTCAACCTACTTGCCTTGGTCTTGGTCTCATGGAACAATCGTCAGTAATTTACTTTTTAAACTCTACAAGGTATGTAAACACTAGCCTTCTTCTTTCGAGTCTAGGATCTCTATTTCACGACAACTCACAAGCAATACGGAATTTTCAAAACCCAAGATAAGTTTTCACTTATAACTCTTTTATTTTCTTTCAAAATAAGTACAAGTTGCAAACATATAATTACATACACACCCTCTTTTCAAAGGATAAAATGATCTTTATTCGCACATAGAAACCTCCTTTTGAAATGTTTTCTAAAAATGATACCTCTTCCCGTATCAATTTCACAAAAGCAATTTCTCACGTCTAGGACAAATCGCTTTTTCATTATTAATGCAAAGTAAAAAACCCGTTTTCATTGCATCTCATGTCTTTTGAATGCTAAAGGGGACACATAACTAATATGCGTTTTCGGGTACATTCATTTAAGCCACAATGATGAGTGTCTAAATACTCATCATTTTTGTACTATCTAGACTGCAAAATCATCTGAAAACACTCAAAATGCATCAAAATGATGAAAATATCACAAATCGTGGTTTTATGTGTTTTAAATGCAAAAGATCAAAATCGATGAAAAACGATCAAGTTTGCAAAATTGGCGCTTTAGTCCCCAAGTTTCAAAAGTTGTCAAAACAATTCCTGGTATATCAAAATAAAGAAAAATGTCATTTAAGGTCCATAGTTGTTAAAACAAACCTTTCAAAGTTTAAAATTTGCAAAATTACAACTTTGGTCCTTCAAGTTTGAAAATTGTCAAAATTGGTCCTTAGAAAAATGGAAAATGTCAAGTTTGGTCCTTGTATTATTAAAACTTTTCACTTTTAGTCCCTTGGAAAATCTTTGATGAAATTGCAGCAATGGTCCCTTGAATTTCAGAATTTACAACATTGGTCCTTGTTATTTAAGCCTTTTTAACCCTTAGACCCTTGTCAATCCAATTGTGACCCTGCCATAAGTACGTTGGACCCCCTGTCATTTGCATTATGGACCCCCTGCCTATTACTAATACCTGGTCAGTCAACCATTCCAGTCAAACCATCATACATGGCGCCAAAGTCTCATCTTCCTCAACTGCTCCCTGAAATCACTCCACACATCCATCCCCCTAGCTCACACCTTATCACTAACTTGTCCCCCCACCTCTCCTACCATCCAAAACACATTAAATGCATCTTCATCCTTTTTACTCAACCACAACAGGTCAAAGCCAAATTTGGCACCAAATATGATCAATGGCCAATATGATCCCAAAGTCATCCAATGGCCCTGAAATAAGGTGGGATTATCTCAGAGGGGAGAGAGAAATCATCTGGAACTATAAAAGGAAGGAAGAAAGAAGAAAGTAGCAGTAGTTAGTTTTTTAAGTTTTTCTTAATATCGTTTTTTTTTTTAAATCAATGTTTTAGTTAAGTCCAAATGTTGTAATTTAAAGCTTTTATGTATCACACTCAAGTTAACACATCATTGTAATGTGCTTTTGATTTTAAATCCAAGTTTTTATTCTAGTTCCAAGTTATTTGTTCACCGTCTCATTTTCGCTTTCAAAATTTTATGTTCAAGCTCCTAATAAGCTCTCAATAATCAAATAAGCTCATTCAAGCTTACTATAATCTTTGGTATGCCTGCTGAATCAGTTCAAGTAAATTTGGTTTATGGTCAATAAAAGTCAACTGTTGATGCAGTTGGATGTAGAAAGGGATAATGGGGTTAATGCAGCATTGATATGGGTTGAAATGGTCTAGTTTAGATTGGTTTTGGGTTTGGTTTTAAGCTGCACACCAGCTGGACAGTTGTGAGTATCTGTCTCACTTTTTATTTTCAAGCCAATTTTGCATATTTTGCTTGTTTGAGTATCTGTGGTCACAATTGCTTTTTATGTGTTTATTTAGTGGTAATTAGGTGATTTAAACTCAGTTTAATCATTGGTATTAGCTAAATCAGTAGTTTACCTCATTAAACTTTCATATCAGTTCAATAAAGTGGTGTTTGGATTTGGCTCTTAAACTGTGTTTAGGCTTGGTCAGTGCTTAAGGTCTATTGGTTCATGCTTGTTTAGATTATTTGTACCCAATTGAGTCAGTACTTGTGCCTACATAAGCTCAAAAATCAAAATTCATCTTCAAATAACTTAACTACTTAACTGTTATGATTTTCAAAAACCAAAGTCTTGTTTTATGTTCAAAACTCATAGATGTAGCTTGCACTAGGTTTAATTTATCTTATAACATCATAATCTGTCCACCATTTTGAATCAAAACTCATTTAAGTCAACAATTCACTTTTTCTTCAAAAGTCAAAATGGTAAAACTCAATTTTGAGCTCAACTAGGGTGATTTTTATTGGACTCATTTCTAAGTCAATTTAAGTGAATCTTGTAGTTTTTAAAACTTCTGTTGGTCTACTTTCTTGTCACCATTTTATTAGATTTTTGCAAATTTTCTATAAGCTTCATAAAAGCTTGTCAATATGGGACTAAGGCCTCTATGCAGGCAATCGAGCACCTGTGGATTTTGCGAGTTTTGCAGACCTTGCGGCAGGCTCATTTGAGCTCATCTAGGTCTCAACTTTGGTTTACTAGGTCTCACCTGTGTCTTGTTCAAGTTCCAGTTGTTGGTTTGTAGTTTCACTTATTGGTTGGCTTATTTTAAGCTCAAAGTAGGCACCCCAAGATCTGTTTTAGCTTATGATCTCAATTCCTCAAATCTTTGTAGATTGCAAATCAGAGGTTTAAGCTTGTTGTTATTTGTTGCATTTTGGTTCTTCTTGCATAATAAAGCTTCTGTTTCAGTGTGGTTGTCATTTGGTAGCTTTTGGCTTATTGCTAGAGCTTATTCATAAGCTCATTTCTCATCAGTTCCATAATTCCACACATAAGCACTTGTTTTCTATTTTTCCTACCTTCCTTATATTATTTTAGAGTTATCCTGAATTTTCATATTTTTCCCGTCTGCTTAGTATTTTTCTTGATTTAATTTAGTTTTAAGCCTTTTAATTAGCTTTTAATACAAAAATTAAGAAAAGGTTCAAAAAATAATTTTCATTTTCTAAAGTTAAGATAAATATAAAAGTCATAAAAGTATTTTTTCATAATTTTCTTGGTTTAAATAGTATTTTCTAGCATTTTAATTAGTTTTAAATAGTTTTAAATTAGTAATAAATACATAAAAGTCTAAAAATATATTTTCAGTTTTAAAATAAGTTTTATCATATTTTAGATTTTCTAAGTTATAATTTCATTTTCTAGGTTAATTTTGTATTTTCTTATATTTTAGTGCATTTTAAATACTTAATAAATAGTTTTTAATTAATAATAATTAGAATAATAGTTATAAAATAATTTTTGTTAGGAATTAGAAATTCCGTGTATTAAAGAATCGGTCACCTCAAGTATATGTAATCATTAGAAAGCTCGTAGTCATAGTTATTTTATGTTAAGTAGTATTTAGTTATCTTCTATTTTTCTCACTTTGGATGAACACCGTGGAGGACACATGGACGGCATTCTTTACAATGCATCTTTACCCACTTGCATATGCCCGATCCACACCTTAGATGAATCACCTAGTATGTGTTAGAAATTCCGCTTATATGTAAGACTATAAATACTCTCTTTACCTCCCATCCACACGTTGGTGGCGTTTTAGTAGACTATAAGTACTCTCTACCTCCCAAGGTAGAGAGTTGGAGCTCATAATAATATCTTTCACTTTCTCTCACTAAGTTCCCTAAACCTCTAACTTTCTCTCTAGAATTCCACTTATACGCCCACTTTGTGTTATGGTTTGATGTGTAAGTGAAAACCAATATCTTACAATTGGTATCAAGAGCCATGGTTAGATCATATCTTGCACATCTTTGGATTTCTAGTGGTTTTAGGTGGTTTTGAGTTTGAAAAGTTTAGTGATTTGTGCATCATTTGGTTGATTTCTTGTGTTAAAGCTTGGATTTTGTTAGTACTTTTATGTTTAGAATCATCACAAGTGTTTAGGTTTTCATTTGGTAAGCTTGAATCATCTTGGTTGGGTTGTTTTGGATTGAAAAGTGATGTTTGTGATGTTTTCTTGCTAGCGACTTGACCTACGGATTTCTTTCTTGCTAGCGACTTGCTTTACATTTTGTAGCGAGTTACGCTAGTGGAGTTAGCGACTTAGGCCTAGCGACTATCAAGACAAGTAGTGGATGCTCCACCACGGTAGCGACTTGGTGTTAGCGACTTGGTAAGTAGCGAGTTGCTATTTAGCGACTTGATTCCTTAGCGACTTGTATCTTAGCTTAATTGTCGCCAAAATTTTGCTAGCGACTAGAGGCTTAGCGAGTTGCTATTTAGCGACTTGTCTTTTGTTTAGCGACTTGGGACTTTAGCGACTTGGTGGAATAGCTAATTAGAAGATAGCGACTTGGTGCATAATTTTCTAGCGACTGGGTGATTTCTTTACGGTTTTCTCTGATTTAGTAAAATCCGTGAAAGAATCTATTTCCGGTTTAATCATAGAGTTATAAAATCCCGCTTAATTTGTCATCATGTCTACCAACGCTTCTACAATCATCTCCACTGCTGCCGAGGATGTTCAAGCAATGGTTCGATACTCGCCCACCCATGCTTGATGAATCGACTACGATTCTTGGGCTCAACGAATCGATTGTACTTGCCTTGAAAGGAAAATGGTGTCAACATTCTCAAATCCATTGATGAAGGACCGATCGAGTTGAGACGACTAGAGATGTACTTGATACCGAAGATGGAACTCGATTTACGGAATGGATAGACCAAAGATGTATGATGAGCTTGATGATAAGGAGAAAAGAGATTCGATGTCGATATCGTGGCTTCTAACATTGTTCTTCAAGGTCTTCCTAAAGACATCTACAAGTCGATCAATCACAACACCAAGCAAAGGCGATGGGATAATGTCAAGATGCTTCTCTCGTGTTCTCAATTAACTATGGAAGACAGAGAGTCACAACTCTATGACGAATTTGAACACTTCAAGATGAAACCGATGAGAGTGTCTATGAGTACTATGTGAGATTTCATAAGTTGGTGAATGATATGAGGAACATCGAATGACTATGCCTAACATTCACCGAACTCAAAATTTGTGAACAACATGAATCCCGAATGGCACAAGTTTGTCACCTCTGAAGCTCACTAAAGGATTGAAGAATACAAACTATGAGCAACTCTATGCCTTCCTCCTTCGTAATGAGAGACATGCTATGTTTGAAAAATGATTCTTAATCGCTCAAAACCAACCAGGAGAAACAAGCTCATCTAATGACTCAACCGCTTTCTACTCAAACATCGGAATCACAACCAAAGCCTCACAAGTCATACCCATGGGTAATGGTAATCACAAACTCATTCCCGATCCTATGTTCAAACAAGTCGATGCCGATGCACACGCTGGTAACATCATTAATCAACTAGCTCTTCCGATTAGTCAAAACATGAATTCTCTCCACAAACCAACAACAACCTCGTAACAACATCTAACCCACACAATCAAGCTATCATCGAAGATGGGAGGATCGTGGTGCAACCAGCTCAGAAAGACAAGATGATCAAAGGAAGGGTGGAGCTGGTAGAGGTTATGTTGGTAATCGTAATCGAGGAAGGAATGGTAATCAAGGTCAAGCTAAGCCGATCAAATGTTATAACCGTGGTGGTGAGGACACATTGCAAGGAACCGCACATCTCCAAAACGTCCACGTAATGCCGATTACTTCGAGATAAGATGTCGCTTGTACAAGCTCGTGATAATGGTGCCGCTTTGATGAAGAGGAATTGTTGTTTCTTGCCGAGGGCAATGCCAAGACCTATGATGCGATGTGGATGAGCAATTTATTCAGAGATAGGTCACAATCATCGAATGCCTTTCAAGTCGCCGATTGTGATGCATACGACTGATGTGGATGATGGACCCATCGCACACACAATTTTTATGGCTAGCATTTCTCCAATGGTCTCTCCCAAGGTCTCTTCTTCACCACAAGCTGGCCCATCCAAAGACAAACTCATCTCGAGGTACTAAAACTATACGATGATGTCGATGTGCAAAAGATGCATGACAAAGTACTATCAATCAAACTATTGAATCAAATATTGAAAATATGGTTAATATCAATGTTGTCCCATATGATCAATATGTGAAACAAAGTGAAAGTGAAGTTGTACCAAGTGATGCATCTTCTGCATCAACAATGACTATGTCTTTGATGAATACACCGCATGTGCCCCGATGATTCTGTAATTTCAACTAAATGCCTATAAAGAACGTGTTGCTATTTATGAACAACGTGCAAAATTTGAGTTGACCACTGTGAGCGGTGAAATGGACGACCAAGTGCGCATAATCATTAGAAAAGTAATTTTCGAAGAAGTATTGAAACAAGAGTTAAATTCCTTGCAAGAAAAGCTTTCTAAAACCGCTAAGCAAAAACAAGAACTTCAAGAAAATGTGAAAATGCTTAAGCAAGAATTTAATGCAAAGGAATCAAAACTCTTGAAAGATTTTTCTAATCAAAACTTTGAAAACAAACTGAAAACAAGTTGTACATACAAGGAACACCATTCGATCGCTCACATGATCACTAAGCATAGAGTTCTAAGCGATAAGCATAGTGTTCCCATTATAGATAAACCCAACCCCGAGTACGGAAGATAGCAAAAGCAACTTCAAAGTGTGATCTATGATGGCAATGAGATTCTCAAACCTAGACAAAACCTAGTTGCTTTGAGTGCACAGAGGAAGATAAGAAATTAGATGAAATCACTAGGAGAAAATGAATAAGAAACTAAATGATCCTAAATGCAAAGAGAAGAAAGTAATTATCACTCCCCATGACTACAAAAAGGAGAATTGGATCTCCTTGAACATGTTTAAGCCTCAAACATTGTTGACTCCCAACAAGTGTTCGGAAAATGGACTTAGATAAGCGTAGCGTAAAATATTGTTGAAACAAACCTCCCTTTGAAAATGCCTAGAGCGACTGTGTATCCTCCTAATACACCAATGCATCTTGTTCCTTGAACAATTGCCACTAAAAGCAAGACCTTAATTAGCCAATATGTTATCTTTCAACTATTTGTTGATTTTGAGAAAACTTGCAAGAAAAGGATCACACCCACCGTATAATCAAGGAGAAAGGGTTTTGAGCAAATGAAAGAATGTTATTTAACTCGAGGTCATGCCTTTCTTTAAACTTCTAAAAGATCACTTTGAGAGTCTTAAAAGGGATAGATAATCGATATTAAGGGAATGGAAAAGGAATTTGATGCAATGATAGTTGAGGTTAGTGACTATGAGCGAGCACTAAAATATAATGAGATTGAGAGGAAGAACTTGCATACACTAAATGAGAACCCGATTTCAATGTATTGCTCAAGATGTGTTTTTCATCGCTACAAATTGTTCCATTAATGCTTCCCAATTTCATGAATTATCTGTTGCCTCGAAAGTCTCCCATGATCGTGTCATTGAGCTTGAAAAACTAATTCTAAACTAAACGAGAAAATTGAACCGATGATCACGACAATTTGGTTAAACATTTTTCTAAACTAGAAGTTGAGCATTTTAATTTACAACTAAAATATCAACATCTTAAAGAAAATGTCAAAACTTCAAATATCAAGACATCCTCGATGCTCCGAGTTTGATGCGCTTTTCAAATTAACAAACGTGATGAACATATTCTAGCTCATTGCAACACGATCGAAAGTTGAAAGCCCAAATCTCTCAATTAAAGGGTCAAACGAACAATATGACAGCTCCCAAATGCCTCCTCCTTTAGATTCTCGAAATTCTCAAACGTTTCATCTTCAAAACCTAGTAAATGCATTACAAAAGGAAAACGAAAGTTTTCTAGAAGAAAATGAAAAGGTTAAACGTCATTTCAATGAGTTATTTGAATCAATAAAGGTCACTCAGAACAAAAATAACGAACAAATAGGTTCATTGCAAAAGGAAATTGAGAATCAAGAGTCGTAAAAGGAAAATGCCAATGACCAATGGGGAGAATGGTGTATCAAAGGTTCACCCTTGTAATAAATATGCTTTGTCTCGTGAAATATGTCCTCCTCATCTCGTGAACAACAAACTTGCTGTTCAAACATACTTCTCATCCCTTAAGGATTGCCTAGAATGTCTACGTGAGATTGTTGAAGAGGATAAGTTAGAGAAACCTCATGATAATGCAATCGGACATGCATGCTTATATGCCAAACGATCTCAAGAAATCCTAGAATGCTTGATCACAATATGCCCAAAGTCCTTAGGTGAGAGAGTTAATCCTTTGATTCCATGTTCGATGCCTAATGCCAAGTATGATATTCATTCGATGCCCAATGTTTTCAATGTGAACCTTAGTGTGCCTTTAAGTAGGTCAGATTCCAGATTTGTCAATGCTAAGAAAGAGAACTCAAGCGTGCCTTCTAGGAGTACAAATCCCAGCACTTCTAGTTTTAAGAAAGTGAACCTTAGTGTGCCTGCATGTAGTTCAGATCCCAGCACATCTAAACAGGTGATGCAAAGAGTAGTAAAACCAACTAATGTTCCCATTCCTCTACAGAGTAATCATGACATTAAAGGGAGCAGTCAAAGTCTCAAGACAATACAAGGAATGATAGGACCTCGCAAGCTAAGAATGTGCACCGGAAAAGAGTAGAAGAACAATCTAGGAACTTTAAGTTTGAACCGAATAAAATGAATCGTGTTGATTCTAGTATTAGCCATAGGCGCATCGTAATTAATTCAATTCGATACTATTTGCAAACCTTGTATTGATGTCCGCTTGAATTTCGCTTTCTAATCATGAATGTGGTGTTAATGTTTTGCCTAATGATGTTAATTGTCCAATTAATATTGTTAATGCTAAAATTCATGCTAAGAAGGCTAAAAGGCAAAACGAAAGAAAGTTAGAAAACAAAGGAAACCCACAGAAGAACATTTAGTAAGATAGGTTATTATTGGCTACCCGTTGGTCATAAGACTAATCGACAATGCCCACTAGAAAATGGATGCCTACCGGTAGAACTATTCCTTAAGAAGTGAGCACACTGTGAATGTGGCTAATACGTACATTAGTATCAGATCTATTCACAATGATTCCATTGCCTTAATTTCGATATGAATGCTTCTATTTCGATGCGGGTGTTCCAACCATTGTTACTAACCAAATGGAACCCATTCTTGCATGGGGATCCCAATTATCCGCTTATCCATTCTTGTCTCGTGTTCAACCGCAGATCGCTCAAATCGCTCGCGGTACCGGACTCAGTCGCTCCAAGATATGATCATGCGACCGGTCATGCTCATGAACTTCGTGAGCAAATTCATCGGGACGCTTAGATTCGGGAACGATCATTTCGTGCAATCATGGGTTATGGAGACTATGTTGTTGGCAAAAGTGTTATCTCCGTGGTTTACTATGTAGAAGGTCTTGGACATAACTTGTTCTCTGTTGGTCAATTCGCGATTCGATCTAGAAGTAGCCTTCGAAAACATACCGCTTCGTTAGAGAACTTGATGGTAAGGAACTTTAAGAGGTTCACGTGGTTCAAATCTATACACCATCTCTATCGAAGATATGATGAAGTCTTCTCCAATTTGCTTGTTGTCAAAGGCTTCTAAAACAAAGTCATGGTTGTGGCATCGCTGCCTCAATCACTTGAACTTCGCACCATCAATGATCTCACCGTAAAGGACTTAGTTGTAGGTTTACCTAGACTCAAGTATGAAAAGGATCATCTTTGTTCAAAGATGTCAATTGGGAAAAAGCAAGAAGTATGCCCATAAACCCAAACCTACTAACTCACACGTAAGTTCTTCATACAATTCATATGGATTTATGTGACCAATGAGAGTGCGAATATCTTCGGAAGAAATATGTGTTAGTTGTGATTGATGATTACCTAGATTCACCGGGTCAAGTTCTTAAGGACAAAGGATGAAACTCCGATATCATCATCAAACTCATCAAACAAATTGCAGTTCGACTTAACAAAACAATGTAATAATCCGAACAGACAATGGAACCGAGTTTGTCAACAAACAACTCAAATGAATTTTATGAAAGCGTTGAATCAACCATCAAAGAAGTGTTCCACGAACTCCTCAACGAACGGTGTAGTTGAAAGACGAAATCGAACTCTTGTAGAAGCCGCTAGAACAATGCCGATTTACTCAAAGGTTCCAATGTTTCTCCGGGTCAAGCTATTGCCACCGCATGCTACACACAAAATCGCTCCATGATTCACACTTTTCATAGAAAACTCCATATGAACTTGTCCACAAAAGAAAACCTAATCTCTTTCCTTCGTGTGTTTGGTGCATTGTGTTATCCAACTAATGAGGACAAGACTTAGGCAAACTTAGAGCTAAAGGGACATTGGAGTATTTGTAGGTATGCTCCAAACAAAAGGGATACCGAATCTACAACAAAAGAACCCAAATATCATGGAAACAATTCACGTTACGCTTGATGAGTCGATCGGTCAAATGGCTCTGAACAATCCAGCCAGACCCGCACTTCAAAACAATCCCATTGGTTCATCCCTTGTTCCAAACTCTTCTCAAGAAACTCCATATGTACCTCCATCCAAAGATGATTTAAAGAAATTGTTTGATCCTATGTTTGATGAACTTTATGACCCAAGTACTAATGAGGTGTCGATTCCTACAACAGAGACCGCCATATTCCCGTGAATGAAGTCAATCCTCGCCTCAATATCTTTAAGTCAAGAAGCACCGCCGATCCTTCGCCTCATCAACAAATCATCATTCTTCAAATGTACATCATGGAACCGCTTCGCATCAATGATGAAGTTAATCCCTTTGCTACTCCTCAAGATGCTCCATTTGAAAACATATTTGCTCCCGAATCATCATCGAACCATCTTCTTCGGAGACATCGACTGCTACCTCGGCCCTCAACAACCGCCACATGAACACCTTAGAAAATGGACTCACGATCATCCATTGGACAACATCATTGGAAATCCTCTCGCCCCGTATCAACACGAAAACAACTTGCAACCGATGCCTTATGGTGTTTCTTCAACTCCGTACTATCTAAGATCGAACCAAAAGATGTTAAAACCGCCATGAATGAAGATAGTCGGTTCAATGCCATGCAAGATGAAATTCATGAGTTTGATCGACTTGATGTATGGGAGTTAGTACCGCCCAGATCGTGCAATGATTATTGCTCTTAAATGGATCTTCAAAGTGAAACTTGATGAGCATGGTGATGTGTTGAAGAACAAGGCTCGATTAGTTGCTAAAGGATACCGCCAAGAGGAGGGTATTGACTTTGAAGAATCTTTTGCTCCAGCTTGCTCGAATCGAGGCAATCGTAATCTTTTGGCTAATGCTTCTAGTAAGAACATGGTAGTTCATCGATGGATGTGAAGACGGCATTTCGAACGGAGACCTTAAAGAAGTCGCTCACGCCGCCCAACCCGAAGGATTTGTAAATCAAGAGCATCCTACTCACGCTTATCGCTTTGAAGAAGGCTCTTTACGGTTTAAAGCAAGCTCCAAGGGCATGGTATGACACATCACAAAGTTTCTTCTATCTACCGGATTTAGCAAAGGAGCAGCTTGATCCAACATTGTTCACCAGAAGTCGTGCAAACATTTAATTCATGTTCAAATTTATGTTGATGATATTATTTTGCCTCGATGCACCCAATGGAATGTGATCATTTTTCAAATGAAATGAGTTCAAAATTTCAAATGTCAATGATGGGACAAATGTCATTTTTCTTGGGATTACAAATTTCACAAAGTCCCGAGGCATTTTCATAAATCAATCTAAATATGCAACAGATCTTAAAGAAATTTGCATTTGATTCAAGTGACCTGTTGACACCCCCATGATTGATCGAACCAAACTAGATGAGGACCACTCAGGATCATGATTGACCAAACGAAATATCGTAGTATGATTGGATCCCCGATGTACCTCAACGCTAGTAGACCGTACATCTTGTTCATTGCTTGCATGTGTGCTAGATACCGTGCTAAGCCTACTAAAAGCACCTTGAAGCGGTTAACGGGTCTTCGGTACTCCAAGGAACCATCAATATGGGTCTTTGGTACAAGGACACCGGTATGTCACTAACAAACCTATGCGTATGCCGATCATGCAGGTGTCAAGATACTCGTCAAGTACATCCGAGGTGCCAGCTTTTGGGTGATAAGCTTGTTAGTCGGTCCTCAAAGAAGCAAATGAGTACTTCTATTTCTCTACACAGGTTGAATACATAGCCATGTCATCTTGTTGTGCTCAAATCTTATGGATGAGATCTCAATTATCCGACTATGGCTTTGAATTCAACAAAATCCTCCGCATCGTGATAATAAAGTGCTATTGCTCTCTCATGCAACAACGCTCAACACTCAAGAGCAAAGCATATCGACATTCGACATCATTTCATCGTGGAACAAGTGGAAAAGGTGTGGTGGAACTCTATTTTGTGAGGTCCGAATACCGCTAGCGTACATCTTCACCAAAGCTCTTCCAAGAGAACGTTGAGTTTATTCTTCCACGACTTGGCTTGAAAAGCCTTCAACCGAACACTCAAACGCCTTCGTGAGGAAGACGAGGAGTAAAAGGTTTCCTTCATCTATATCTTGTAAATATCTATTCAAAATATATATATATATATATATATATATATATATATATAATATATATATATATATATATATAAAAACTCTCAAAATCCATAAAATTTGAAAATTTTGAAAATCTTCAAAAATATTGTCAATTTGTCATGTTTTTCTCGGTTCGATAATATCTACGGTTTTTGTGCTGTCATTCAAAGAATGACACGGGACTTTAGATATTGTTCGAATTTTTATTTAAAAAAAAAAAAAATGTCAAAAAAATCAAAAAAAAATATATATTTTTGGGAGAAAGAGAAACAATGGTTTATTGTCATCTCATGCAGTAACCCGCTTTTTAAAGAAAGAACAGAGCCATACTTTATCACGCTTTTCTAAATTCCATGCTCGATTCTATTAACATGTTATCTCATTGAAAACAAATTGTTTTGAAAATAACTCTGACTCTATATTTGATAATCATCTGGACTTATTTGTCAAAATATCAATCTCTCAATCAACAACCTATGTCATTGATTGAGGGGAGAATGATTTCAATTAAATTAAAAAGTTATTTGGCATTAAATTGTTTTCAAAAGATATTCATGCATGTTTTACCAATGGAGTTTAAAGTCTTTAAATCCGATCCTTATCGCTTAAAACGCTTTCATAATCAAGTCACAATTCTCCTTAAAGCTTTTAAAATCAATTTAAATCTATAAGAGATCACAAATCTCAAATGATTTGATAATTGTGATCGGGGAGAATGTGTGATTTAAATTGGATTTAAACTGATAATAAGGGAAATGGTTTTATAAGGATGAACATGCTCTCCTTCCCACATGTGACAAACGATTTCAAATTTTCCATGCACATGTTGAGGGGAGCATCTATCTTAACCCTATGATGTATAACGTGATCACTTATCTCAATGTGCAGTTCCTCTAGTATGTGCAAAACTCTTTTCAAATCTCGAGGCACATATTGAGGGGAGCAAATTATGAAAATCTCATCCTTCCCCAAAATGCTTTATCTACTTGTCTTGATTAGGAAGTGATGTTGATATCTTTAGAAAATGGTAATCAAAGAAGTTAATTCTTTCTTTACCTCCATGTGCAAAATGATTTCAAATATTTGATGCACATGTTGAGGGGAGTTCTCGTTCTAAAAATATCAAAAACAATTCAGTACAAAATGTTTTGATAATATATCACAAGTATCCGGATTGATTTTCAAATGGTTTTCAATTGGTTCCAATGGCGATGAACAATTCCAAATAGACCGACCAACTTTACTTTATGTACGGTGATATAAGGATGATAAGGTTAGGTATTGGTTCCCATGATCCGCCGTAACCGGAGGGATCTACCCAGGACAATCCACTAGTTAGTGTAGAGTTCTTAGGTATGATGATAAAAGGAAAAAATGAGATATGGGAAGAGTGCGGATCGAGACCGAGCTAGTATTGGAATAAACCCAACAAGGTTCTAGCTATGAAGTCTCGGTAAGCACTTAAGGGTTGAAGAATTAAAAGAATTGAATGAGAAAAGGTGAAAACAAATAGCCTCCATTTATTCAACCTTAGGGCGTAAACCGGGTTCAATTCATATGCTACCGATGGTAACATCGGTATTGAAGACAAGACGTCATGGACCCAAAGGACGACCGCACTTCAACTTTCCAAACCACTCAAGTTCCTCTTAAAAGGACTTGTTTCATTCTCACGGGAACCGACATTATCTATCGACTTTCTCTTAGAGATTGTTGATATTGAAGAAGGAGATCCTCTCCTAGTCTCCCAAGACAGATCCAAAAATGCACAAATTGAGTCTAGAGCCACGAGATCATCTATAAATCTCATTAGGACACTTTCAATGAAGACTCTGTTTCACTCAATGTGGAAAGAGAGATTATATCTTGAGTCCCACGATTATCCTTGTGGTATTGCTGAACATCCGAGTGATATGCTAACATATTCACAATGAAGATGGAAAGCCTTTGGAGCCAACATCAAACAAGCTCCCGGTGGGTGGCATGTGAGATCTATTCAATAGATCAACCATGTGACAACCGAATGTAAACAATGGGAGATTCAATCTTTGAATCAATCCCGGTTCAAGTTATGGATTGACGGATACCTTTGAAAACCGGTCGTTGTGCTTAAAACTCTTTTCCTTAGCAAATCGACCGTACGGATATTTCAAATCAAAGGTGTTTTATGATTGATAATTGATTTTCATTAAAACCTTCGTTGTATTGCAAAACAATTTCTATTGAGCAATACACGATTGTTTTTCAAATATCTTTTCATCAATCGCTGAATTTCTATTCACGGTTCACTCACTCCGTGTTGTCTTCTTTGAGAACGTTCGGTTTGAGAACAACTAGAGCACCGCGAAACCCCGTCAAGGAAATTCTTCGAATCTTACCGATCACAGCAAGATTTGTACTCGATCAACGGGAACCGTGGGCGTGTACCTCAATTCAACGAAGTGATCAAAGACACTTTCGCGCGATTTATTGCTAATCGTTGTACGCAGTACACCCGACGCTTGTAGTCGATCGTAATGAAGCGGTCAATCCATAGCCGCATGCTCACTTAACACATTCATCTCAAAAGAAATCATGATTAGTGCATCAATGACTCGATATTTTCACTCCATGCTTCGCTACGCCGCCAATATCATGAATCAACGAAAGCTTCCACTACTCGATGAGAAGATTTCATGATCCGTAATGTGAGCATGTCGGTCCGAATGTCACAACATCATATAATACCAACACCACAATGGATGTCTCGTAGATTTTTAGTAGTCGATGATCTCAAAAGTCGGCTCAAATTTATTATCACGTGGATCAAGAAAAGACCTCCACTTGGAGTAACCAAACATGCAATGAGAAGAATCAATGACTACGAGCTTCGAGCAAAGTACTACATCAAGAATGCAAGAACAATTGTTAATGTAATATCTGTTTGTATTCAATGTAATTTTAGTATATGTTTGAGGTGACCTCCTTGGGGAGATTGTTAGGAATTAGAAATTCCGTGTATTAAAGAATCGGTCACCTCAAGTATATGTAATCATTAGAAAGCTCGTAGTCATAGTTATTTTATGTTAAGTAGTATTTAGTTAAGTAACACCGTGGAGGACTGACGGGTCTTTACCCACCTCCCAAGTATGCCCGATCCACTTTCTCTCACCCCTAAACCTCTAACTTTCTCTCTATAATTCCACTTATACGTTGTGTGGTTTGCTTATGTAAGACTATAAATACTCTACCTCCCAAGGTAGAGCATCCGTTGGAGCTCATAATAATATCTTTCACTTTCTCTCACTAAGTTCCCTAAACCTCTAACTTTCTCTCTAGAATTCCACTTATACGCCCACTTTGTGTTATGGTTTGATGTATTTTCCTATTTTTCCACCACATATTCCGTGAAAACCAATATCTTACATCTTTTATTACAAGGCCTTGTTTACATACCTTGGCTCCCAATCTTGATTCTCGTCAATCACAAGATTACTTATGCATGTTACTACTAACCTCTCTTTGTAGGATTTTTTTTCTTCACTTGACGCCCAAACTAGGGAGCTACCGTCAAGGGAGTGTTTATACGTGGACTATTTTTCCACATTTTATTTCTTCGATGGGTTAACTTTTGTTTCGACAAAAGGGGAGAAGAAGTAAAACTTAAGGGCTTTCAAAACATACATCTATTCTTAAGTTTTACTCATCATAACATTATGTTTTGTCATCAACAAAAGGGAGATTGCTAATACAAATAAACCGTAAAACGCTTATTAATATCTTGCGATCTCTTTGTGTTTTGTTGATAACAAATATAATGTTATCTTAAGTACAATTATAAGGATACATGTTATTTTTGTAAAGCATTTACATATAGCCATTTAAATACAAATTGTTGTAATAAATCATTTGTTGTAATAGTTTATTAGGATGGGTAAAAATCACAACCCATGGATCATATCCATAACCCATGGTATTGACCCATACCCACTTGACTAGATACATTGTACTCATTAGATACATTGTATCTAAAAGAATACCCATGGACCAACCCATAACCCATGACCCATGACCCATAACCAAAAAACCCATGGGCAAAAAGGAGCGTCCCACGGATCCCTAGGATTACACTAGATGGATCCCTTGTGGGAGGGATTCGTGGGATTCGGGGAACAGTGGCAAGTTTTGCTTATAAATAGAGAGCCATTTCTTCATTCTAACTAACCACTCCTCTTACTAATTCTCTCATATACTCTCATTCTCTTCTAACAAAAGATCACTTGATCTAGAGAGTACTTCTTTCTTTCTTTCTTTAGTGATTCTCATATAGGTCCTTCTCTAAGGCGAGATCACGAGCATTCTACAAGTCATCCGAGCAAGGGGTCCTTGATTGATTTATTCCTCCACAAGATTTCTGTAGCAAAGATCTTGTATTTGATATTTCACATATTTGTTGTGTAATAGTCGTGTTGGTTTGGTCCACTGTGTTACGGACTCGGTATTTACCTTTGTACCGGAAAAAAGTGTCAACAACGTTGTGAAGGCTTCTCCACCAAGTTGAAGGAGTTTGTCGACATAGTGCTTGAACGTTCGAGTAGGTGACTCGAGGAGTGGAGTAGGGCAAGGAAGGTGTCCTTGTAGCCGAACCACTATAAATCGGTTGTGTCATTTCTATCCCTTGCTTTACTTTATTTACTTGCTTTATCATTAGATCTATACTTTCTCTACATTCATACGATTTCACATAATATCGAATCTAAAGTTTTTGAAACTAACTTAAAACAGGCAAAACTATTCAACCCCCCTTCTAATTTTCCATAAATTCCATTTCCCCTAATCGAGTAAGTGTATTCCCTAATCTTTATAATAAGGGTTTTGGGTTCTATAATTTGAAGTAGTAGTAAAAGGTTACCAATTTATGGAATTTCTAGTTGTAGTCTCTAATTAAGACTAATTGTTGTATAGGGAGCTTAAGGGAGCTTGTAACTCAATCTTTATAGAAAAATCTATTATGGAATTGAGGTAAGTATAGTGGGTTTTTGTGTTGCTATGCTTATTTATGAATTATTGATTGTATGTTATAGTCTTGTTGGAGCTTGTAATAGTAGCTTTGGATCTATAGCTTTTAATTGTTAAAGTAGCTTAATTATGCATTGGAGGTATGTTTTATGCTATAGATGCTCCAAGAATTTTATTGTATAGTTAAAGTTTTATTAAGCATATAACCCATTTACTTACTAAGCATTTCGCTTACGTTATAGTTGATGTTTTGTAGGTTCCGGCAAGAAAGATAAGGGTAAGAATCAAGTGTAAGATGGATTACAATTAAGCCTTTAGTTGTTGAAGTCTGGTATGTGTGAAAACACATACCTTTTCTTAACCAAATCAGGCCCAAAATAACCGGAAATGAGCCATTAATGCCTAATATTTGCGTGTTTCTTGAGTTTATGCATGTGTAGGTACGGATATGACAAAACACACAAAAGAAAAACAAAACCGAAGAAAACCGGGCACGAGAAAGTGAAGAGAGCAAAAGCCGATGTCGGGATGCAGTTTTATGGGTTTTAGGGGTTCTGAATTATCAAAGATATATTTTACGGATCTCGGGACATATTTGGGGAGTTTACAAAACAAACCTTCACTTTACCCATATTTTTACACAAAACACCTTTCACTTTACCAACTTTACCCCTCACCTTTACCATTTTACCATTTAAACCCCTCATCTAACCATAAATACCATTTTTACCCTCATATCCTTCATATAACCAATTTACCAAATTCACCCTTATCTTTCATAAATTACACCTTTTTGGTCCTTGGAATTTACTATTTTGCAAAATATATCCTTATGGCTTATATCTCTTAATATACTAAGTCCAAGCCTTAAATATTAAACTAAAAAAACTACTTACCCTTGGCCGATACCCAACCCAAGCCCACCTATACAATATAATCCTACCCGGTATACCATTTAACCCAAGTCAATGAGTTAAACCCGGTCAAATACACTCAAATACCCACCCATTTATATTTCACTAGTCAACTAATAACACCCTGGTAAAAAATCCTCCCGCCATTTCATACCTTTTTACTATTTATTCACCTCACTAATTTACCCACCACACCGACGCATTTGCGTACTTAAGAACCTGACATGTCAGAATACATGTTGGCAATCCGTGTGCCAAGGGAATGACACATAGGTAGAAAGGAGGCATTTGATTGGTGGAAACACATCACAAGGTTGATCTAAGGGTTGTGGAGTGATTTGATGACACAAGGAGAGATCAAAGGCTGTGATTAGAGCTCCTAGATGCTTCCCAAATCCATGAGATGATCCAAGCTCAGTTATAAATACCCTCACACATCACAAGAGAAATTCGTCCAGCTTTTCATGCATTTAGAAGGCTGTTATCATGTCTTAATTCTGTCATTTATTTACTAGTTGTAGTTTTTACTTTAAAAGTGTAATTTCGATTTTATTAATGAAACTTCGGTTTTTGTAGTTAATCTCAATCTTTCATTATTTGTTCAGTCCCTTATAAGCTTTCATATACTGTTCATATAAGCTCACATAAGCTTGTATAAGCTTATGTGAGTTCTCTTATTCCTTTACTTGTTCTTAATATGAGTTTTTGGAAAAAGTCAATTAAAGTCAAAATTAGTTAAAATTAAAAGTCAATTTAGTTTTTGTCTAAATTCTGTTTTTAACTTGTTGATTGATCAAGTCTTATGTTAGTTTAGCCAATTTAATTCAGTAACAGTCTAGTTTCATCAATTTTTCAAGTTTAAAAGGCATTTTGATTAGATAAAGGAGTGTTTGGTTATAACAAAATTTTAGAGTCGTTGTTATTTTGGACTGTTGATATTGAGTCAATCAGTTTAGGTTATTAGTTTTAGAGGTGTTGCAGTCTTAGTTTCAAGTTTTTAAGTCATAAAACTGATTTCAAGTTCATTGTTGCAATTTCTCAAAATAGTCCCAAAACAGTTTTTACCAATTTTCACCAAGTTTTTTTAGTCATTTACGTTTGTTGTTAAAATTTGTAAAAATTAAAAATAGCAAGTTGAGTAGTTGGTTTAACTATTCCCAAAAAGAAAAAAAAATCAAAAAAATGTTTTAGTTAGGCTGCAAGTGCTTTTAAGTTGGGGGTTTAGCTGTTTTTCTGCCCAACATCAGTAGGAATTATGTCCCATTTTGCTTACTATACAGCTGATTTGTTGCTTATTGAGTAAAGGTAAGTCATGATATTTGGTTTCTCTATTAGTCTCTCACACAAGCTTAAATTGTTTCTCCTTTGTTAGGCATGTAGAACTTAATCTGAGTAGATTATTAGCTGCACATGTCCCCATTTCTACTTTTGCTATCATAAATGTTGATTTCATGTAGTGCTAATTCCTTTTGATTTTCAAACATTTGATTATTAGATTTTAGTTAGTTATTTAGGTTTCCTATAGCTTATTAGTGTTTCCCTTTTGTCCCTTAGTAGCCTATTTTAAGATCTCCATAACTTATTAGAGTAAAGATAGGGTGCATTTAGAGGTTAGCTTATCACTAGTGCTTTTCACTTATTGATTGTGTTCAATTGGTCATAATTAGTTGCACTAGGTATATTTTAGTCAGATTTAGCTTAAGTAAACCTGCGGTAGCTTGTGGTAGTTTTCTAGAGCTTGTAGCTTTATTTCTCATTTAGTTTTTCATATCAGTCAATCATCTAAAGTGCTTATTCTGCATTCACTAATTGCTTTTTATAATTTTTATAAAATCTCAGTTGCATTTAGGAATTTTTTGCAAATTTTCATAATTTTCCATAGCCATTTACTATTTTTCTGGATTTAAAATCAGTTTTTAACACTTTTAATTAATTCAAATAAATCAGAAAATGGTCACAAAAATATAAAGTTAATTTTCTTAGGTTTAGATAAATCAAAGAGTCATAAAAAGTATTTTTCCAGATTTTTTTTCTAGATAAATTTGTATTTTCTAGATAATTAATTAGATTTACTTAGTTTTAAATTCATAATAAATAGGGAAAAAGTTAGAAAAATATAATCTCAGTTTTGAAAATTAATTTTAGTTAATTTAGATTTTTTAAAAATAGTTTGGTAATTTTCTTGTAAATTTTTATAATTTCTAGCTTTTTAGATCAATTTTAATAACACTAAAATAGTTTTTAATTCAAATAAAATCGAGAAAATCCAAAAAAAATTAGTTTTAAATTTTAGATAATTTTTAATTTACATTTTTTAGCTGTAAAAAATAATTAGTTCACTTTAGGAGTTAAATTAGCTTAATTTGCATTAGTGTACGTTTTATAATTATCTTAATTTGCGTTTCTAGTTTAAAATTTGCATATTTAGTTGTAATCACTTGTTTGCACCATAGGTTTAGTAGATTTAATTTCTTCCCATTACTTTTCCTTGCCCCGTAGTTTAGAAATCAGTATTCCCTCTTATTTCTCATTCAAAAACTCGTAAAACGCGACGTGAGTTATAAACTCCATTCATCCTTTGCTGGGAGAACAACCCGGGAAATACATTGCCTTTGCATTTTTTTGGAAAATATTTTTACTACGAATTCGAACTTAACAAAATGGAGCCGCTGCCGGGGAGGGCATGTAGAGAGTTTTCGATTCCGTCTCGATTCGCGTGTTTTTGAAGATCCTTCCCCGAGTGACGTTATCATTGCTTTTGTAAATATCTTAAATATAAAAACCCAAAAAGATTTTCCTTTTCAAAATTTGTTTTCCTTTTATATTTTCTATTTATAAAAACCCAAAAATATTCTTCTTTACCCTCTAATTCGATAATTCTTTCCTCTTATCCCTCTTTTATGATTAATTCTCGTGTAGTCTGTCGATTTTATTGGTTATGGTTGTACCGGAAGTTTGGGAAATGATTATCGGTGTTATAATCATATGTGCCCTAATTCTTCCAATAATCCTCAATATTTTCCCGATTATCCTCCACAGCCCGGAATATCTTCATTTGATCAACGTTATTGCTATGGGTGTGGAAATATGGTAGACTCGTCGAACGATTTTCGTTGTTTACGGTGTATGCCTGACATACCCGTTCAGATTGTGAATGATGATTCTGTGAAGACCGTTGTAAGCTCTTAGACGAGGTCTAATATTATATCTAGGAAAACATAATAATGAAAGCGAATATTCAAACATAGAATCAACATCATTATGAACAAGGTTTTTATTATCATAAACTAACTAACTAACTATAATAAAGATCAAAGACTTGATCTAACACTAACTAACTAAACCCTAGGAGTTTTCCCTACGCCTAGGTTCCCACACACACACCTTAGACGCTCACATCTTGTACGTACTCTAAAACTAATGACCCTATGTCTCTTTATATACTAGAGACATCTAAGGTTTAAGAGGAATCATAATACAATTAGGAAACTAAATATTCTTTTAAGCATATCTTCTAGAATCTTCCAAATCCTCCATCTTTTGTAGTTTCCTTCTTGTCACTTTTAGTCCTTCATGTTTCATTCTTCTTGTTTTGTATCATCAAATCTATAATAGACCCAACAATCTTCCCCTATTTGATGATGACAAAACAAACTCGATTCTTGTACGAACTTCCCTGGAAGTAGCGAAGTTGAGATCATTAAATCTCACCATAAATGAAACAATCTTCCCTTGACTTAAACATGTCACCAAACATCTCTTCCCTTTGTTATCAACAAACAGAGAACGTATGCAAATAATGATCTCGACCACTACGAACCAATATCATACTCCCAATCTAAGACTTCAATGCTTCAAATCGCCCAACATTACGCACCATAGGAAAAATGGATCCAAAACAGAGAAAACTTCAACTAGTAGTAGTAATAATGATCAACAATAGTAAAAATCAAACACTTCCCTCGAGTGATGCATGTATATCAATGATTCTTCAAAATCAGAGGCTTTATGTAATGATTACTTGTGAAGAAACCAAATATAACAAACTTGATGAAGAAGTAAAATTTCCAAAACTTGTGTCTTAAATCTTTACAATCCACTAACTCCATACTTATACAAATCAACAAATATAAGTAGACCGCAATCCTCGACAAGAATCCTCAACTAGTATGAGACAATCGAAGACTACAACGTAACTCCTTCAGTTGATAGCCAATGCGCATAGAGCATCATAAGAAAAATCACACATTTCTAGATTCATCAAGCTAGATGATAAGAACACAAACCAAGTAATTCCACTTCACCTTCATATACGATAAATAATCCTCTTACGTAATCAATTCTTCAATAAATTCTAAACGAACCTTTTTAAATCCTTTTAAGAACAAATCACCAAAATCCTTGTGTGTGAGAACAATAACCTGTGTGTGTGTCATCCAAAAACTATAACAATAATTATGCTCGACTTCCCCTTAAATCGAAATCAGTCCTATTAGCAACACTTTTTTACTGTCACTAAACTGTCGCTAATCTGTCACTATCATGATTACTCCTTCGTCCTAAATCGGTTAGCGACACAAATTCTGTTGCTGAACTGTTGCTAAACTGTCGCAAATCAAAGAGCAGTACTTTGCGTCCAAGCAGTACTTTTGGGGTCGAACACTACTTTAAAACTTGAGTAGCAGTACCTTGAATACCAAGCAGTACTTTCGTGTCCATGCAGTACTTTGCATTCATGACCAATATTAACCAACATAAAAAAAAAACAATAACTGATCCAACCTGTGTTCGAAGAATTCCCATTAATTTTGCACGTGTCAGAGAAAACAATATTCCCCTTTAAATCTTCGTATGGACCACCAAAAATCACAAACGTACAAATTGTGAAACAAAAACCAATTAAACATGCATAACCATTCTTAGATTAACTTTCTCATGTAGACCAATCACATGACACTTCCACCATAACCTCCATGTACTACATAGCACCGAATCCCAGCCCACTCATATCATGTGAAAATTAAGAACGGTTTTAATAAGACCAGTATGAGTAGAATTACCAACCAGTGGGGACCACGACTGATCAATATAACCAGAAAAATAATATTGACCCCACGTGCAGCAGAAGTAACATATTCAAGACCGAATATTTTGTTGACTTTCGTTATCCATTAATTTAATAACTGATATACTTTCCCTTTGAATCTGCTTTATCAAATCTGTATTCTTCGAAACACCTTATAATAACCTTGTAAAAAACCAAATCGTTCCTTCTTCAAACTGCATGCTTCGACAATAAATAAAGATCAATACTTGACACACTTAATCACTATCAAATCGACACCAATAAATAAACTGCGCCTCATCAATAAAAACCTTGAATCAACCCAGAAAATCCGAACACAAACCAATCATACATCAAAGTACTGTTTCAGCAGTACTTTGAAAGTCCTTCAGCAGCCAACTTCGACATAGTATATCTTTTTACCGAAAGCTCTAATTGACGATCCTTCTGTGGAAAGTTAGATTAGTATATAAAGAACGCCCACCTAAAATTTCGTCCCGATCCAACTTAACGAAAAAGCTATCGCCGCTTCAAAACAGTCATTGATAAAAATACGAAAATTTTAAGATCCGAATTTTTCGCCTTTTTCATCATTCTTCGACACATAAAACCTCAGTAATCCTAGATATCACGAGCCCCTGTGCCCGATACCACATGTAAAGATCGTTGTAGCTCTTGGGCGAGCGCCTCAATATTATATCTGGTGAAACATAATAACGAAAGCGGAATTTTCAAACATGTAATCAACATCATTATGAACAAGGTTTTTTATTATCAAAACTAACTAACTAACTATAATAAAGATCAAAGACTTGATCTAACACTAACTGGACTCAAACCCTGTGCGCTTTTACTTACGCCAGTTCCCTTGCTGCACACACCTTTAGATGTCTACATCTTGTACGCATTTAAAACTGAATGACCCTATGTCTCTTTTATATACTGTGTATATCTAAGCTTTATGTTAGAATCATAATACATTAGGAAACTAAATATTCTTTAAGCATATCTTCTAGAATCTTCCAAATCCTCCATCTTTTGTAGTTTCCCATCTTGTCACTTTTAGTCCTTCATGTTTCATTCTTCTTGTTTTTGTATCATCAATCTATAATAGACCCAATGATTCCATATGGAAGAACCCAACGGGGGTTTCGGAGACGTTTCCATCGATTTTAAAGACGTTCTTGAGCAACAACGAATCGAAATTGAAAGCATGTTTAGAACTTTCTTCAGTCAATTTCAAGCTCAACAAAGTGTTAATGAAGAACCCCGTTCAAGTTAAGGAAGACGATCATACCATTTCGGAGCTACCCGAAGAACCCACCGAGGGTTACGGAGACGATTTCTTTGAACGTCGAGCTTCTAATAACACGGAAAAACTTGAAACAAAACCGTCCCTCGGCCGACGTTGCTTTCACTGTAAAAATCCGATGGAAGAAAATCAATATCGATGTTTAAATTGTATGTGCGACTGCGCGGAAATAATTGCTCTAAACGATTTTGTAATATATGCCATGCTTTTATTAATCCAACCAGTCCTTGCACCGCCCTGCCTTTGTCTATATATATATATATATATATATATATATATATATATATATATATATATATATATATATATATATATATATATATATATATATATACTAGATATAATATATATATTATATGATGGCGGACATGACTTATGAATATTGTTTGCATATATTTCTTTAGCGAAATAAGAGTGTAAGCATATTTTATAGTTTTACTTGTTCAATGTGCGAATTACCCTATAATTAATTCTTATGAATGTTTTATGAATCAATGAAATGTAAAATTATGTTTAATTTAACAAACTTAAAATTTGGATAAATTAAACATAATGTGATGTGACTTTATTGGTAATATGCACAAAAGTTGTCGAAGCCCGCCCAAGTGGCGGGCATGACTTGTGATTTTCATTTGATATATGATAATTTTCTATATACATTGTCAAATTTTGAACATTATAAATTATAAATTCCTTGGAAAATATTTCATATAATATCGACTCAATCGTGAAACAAATAATTAAAGCTTCAAGGATTATATTTTAACAAATATACTAAAATTTCATTATTCTTTAGTTAAATCATGTAAAATTTTAATATTTCATTAGGTTTTGTGATGTGGCGAGCATGACTTTTAAATCACGGTTGTAGAAGACCTTGGAGGACCCTTGTGCGAAACATCATCACAGATTGACACTAAATCAAAAAAAGATGAAAAGTGATATTGTTACCCATCTAATTCGAGGATGTGTAAATAGTTTTAGGTTAAATGTTTACCTGACCAATCCCTAAGTAATGTGCCATTGAGTACAAATCCAAAATCGACATCAAATTTCAGTTTCAATGCTTCCACCACTTCTTGAATAAATCTACCATAGATGCAGTTTTTTTATATATATAATAGATTGTAAATTTTGTAGGGGCAAAGAGTCTTGATTACACCAAATACAAAGCCTTGTAAAGAGATATTATCCAGCTTGGTTAAAGCGGTTCACGGAGTTGTACATAGTTTTCTTTTCTTATTTGGGTCTTTACAAGTTTATTGAATTTCACTTTTATTGGGACTACCATATAATCAAGAACTTTTGATTTAATCTTACATTCATAGAGTTTCAACATTTACATGTGTCGATTCTTACTCATTGTACTTATATGTACACCGCCTATGTCTGAGCAAGAGATAAAGAAACTTTGATTCTAGAAAAAATGTTCATACCATCAGCAGTATGCTCACAAACAACACACACACATTGTCTCATCGCACATTTCATTCATTTCGCACCTCGACGATAATGGTTTCTTGAACACTATCGTTGGGCTGCATATAGAAGAAAGCGATTGATAGTCATCCGCATCGGATACTTTTCTTTTCCTCTCATTCACTAACAACCCACATATATTTTTAAATATTGATTACTTTTAATTATCTTGAAGTTATGGGCCATTCGATGTTGTTTTGTTTATGGATATTAGTATCTAAAGCTTTTGAACTCAAACCAAATATATTTTTAATGTGTTCGGACTGTGGTTCAACTTATTTTACCGGATTACGGGTTAATTTTATGTGGAAAAGATCATGAGTTCATGTTTTTGGTTTATGAGGTTATTAGGTTTGAGCTTTTGTACTTGATTAAGTACATAAGCACCACATGCCTCTCACCATAAATTTACGTTTTGCCAATGGGTTGTGCTTGGGGTCTGAAACCACAAAAAAAAAAAAAAAAATGATGTTTACAAAACGCACCCACCCTAGGAACTACATATGCATTTTACACGTAATTAACTTGACTTGCTGGAACCCAAAGCTCGTAATACATTCATGCCATCTTGGGGTTAACAATATATATGACATTCTATTGTTACAGGTTTACTTGTGGTTTTTATTTTTAGGATTTAGTAGAACAAATATATACTAAAAAGTAATTAAAAGTTAAATGAAACGGTTAAAATGTATGATTGATGTTACCATAATCCATAAAACGGCTAAAAGCAAGTAAGTACTTTGATTTGTAGTTTTTATTTTTAGGATTTAGTTAAACAAATATATACTAAAAAGTTATTAAAAATTAAATTAAACGGTTAAGAACTATAATTGATGTTACCATAATCCATAAATCCGAAGCAGAGAATCCAAGAAAGCAAAATGAGGTTATTTTTTGTTATTGGTTTCGTAAATTAAGATGAGTTGTTTATAGGCTAAAATTCTATATATTCTAAATTAACATATGATTTTTTTATGAGCACATTTGCTGCAAAACAAAAAGAAGCTCTTGTTGCATTTACTACTTGTAGATGGTGAATGCGTAACTCTTCTTATATATTCCTACGTCCAAGAACCAATCCCACCTATTTTACATGACATGATACTAAATGAATAATTACATGCTCCAAAGCCACAAGAAATCATGAAAATATAACAAAGTGCCATGGCATATACAATTTAATGTACAAAACAATTTTTGCCTTCCCATTGTGAGTTAGAGAGTTTATCTTCCTTCGCCTTACAAACCCTGTCGAACACCAAACAAATGCAAGTATTCATATCAGATGCGTAATCAAATGATTTTTTTCCATGACTTTGAATCATTCAGACCTATCATTCATTCATGACTAAAAAAACATGAAGTTTTTATAATAATAAAGTATTTTTAATTATAATCCAACTTGTAAAAATATTAATTAAGTTTAAGTTTCTATAATGTATAATAATATTCAAGTAACAAAAAAAAATGTTTATAGGTCACGTCGATAGCTCATGAAGTTCTTTGTTTCTTTGTAAGTCTATTGTGTTCATCTTGTACATTTTTTAAGATCTTAACAAAATTGATAATACACATCTACTTCATGATCTTTGTCATTAAACCAAGTTGTTTATTGAATATTGTCGTTAAATAGAATGGTAATTCTTATGTTAATCTAGAAAAAACACTAAGGCTCATCCATAAACTGATTTCATACTTAAAAAACTATCCGAACATTGTACAAAACCCAATAAATGATTCGAGTCATACACTTGAACTCCACAAACAAACTTAACTGTAATAAGCGTATAAAATTCTAAATAAATTCAATATAAATTAAAGGGTTTTGACACCATTTATAGCGTGACACATCATCAAAATGTATAGATTGGAACACTTTATGAAAGTTCATTACATTTATTCAACTCTTTTAGAGTTCACGTACCAAATTGGTACATTTAAAAAAGTTCATAGCTATTTAATATCAAAGTTAACATACGTCAAGTCATGTAATATATTAACTAACTGCAAGTAAAAATATTCTTTATCACTAAATAAGTTTAGACTTTTTTAAGAACCCTTGCTTTAAGTTCCTTTGAACCGTTATAAATTTGTCATTATGGCTTTTGCTACATTAATACCATGAACTTGTCCCTTGAACTCATACTGTCTAGCATGTATAGTTTAAGTTGACATTTTCAATTCTTTCCCAATAACACCTCCAACAACATGTCCTTTTCCCAAAGAAAGTGAAACACATAAGAAAGATACATTAGAGCTGGAAATTTTGTTTAGGAGTTGCTGCAACAAAAATGATTGTAATTACAAACTATTTAGGGTCGTTTTCATGTAATGCCTTAAATGTGTTGAATGGGAAGAATAAAGAAGAATCAACAGTGGGATTAGTTGATACTTGTGTGAGTTCGATGAGTCAAATGGGAGCGGAAAAGAATGTAGTAATAATGAGCCTTGTTAAAAATGACCCGTTGCAACCCATTACATGACCCGCCTATCTTTCGCATCTACCTTTCATGAATTATTCACAATTAAAAGCATGTATTCTTTGTACCGTATTTCGTCCCAAGGAATGGCTTCATCAATGCGAGACATGATCATCTATGGCATTGAGACGTAAAAGTGGATCGACACGGCATTGCTTGCCCATAAATGAAATGCATCAATTGTCTAAAGAATGACATCACTGTGGTCATTGGTAAATGAGTGTAAAAGATTAATATAAAAGAGATAGTCTTGAGCAAATATACAGAGATAAAGGAGGATAGGCGTGTTACCTCAAAATTTCCAACAATTCGAGCATAGTAATTATTGAAGTCTCGAATTGAACGTGACTACATGTAGATTGCAGATTAGTAACAAACACTATTTTAGCTTAATGTTTCCAGCAATCTAATGGGACAACCATTTGCTCCTCGTCTCGGTTGTGAATAAGTTTGTTGGAATCTCTGAATACCCATGTATTGCTAGGCGTGGGATGCGAGGATGTATGCACTCCATAAATTAATCATTGTCAAAACTAAAAAACAAAATGAATTATTTATAACAACAAAATAAAGCATTATCCAATCAATTGCATTTTCACAATTTTTCAGCAGAATGGAGTAATGTACCTGTAGAAGAGTGTCGATGATTCAATTATACAACTTTAAAGGTACACCAATTTGAAGATTGTAGCAAAATTTTCATCACTTATAAAACCTGTAGCAAAGATGACAATATCTGTAGTTATAAGGGGTCCTGTCTTCTTCGAGAACTATACCAGTTTGCGTGAAACAAAAGCTTTGGGATTTCTTCAAAACAATGTTTCCTTCATCAACTCTTTTGTAAAAGGTTGCGGGTAAAGTAGGCAACATGCACGAAGCAACTCGTTTTATAAAAGCATTGCTTTGGAATTATGTTGTGTTTCTACAATAAATATCCATTTAAGGTATGTTTCCATCAAAGTTGAGACTATCGGTCAACAACAATCAAATCTAGATACAGTCTAATTAACAAAATGTCAAAAGCAAATAGATTGGAGGAGTTGAAAAAAAAAGAAAAAAAAAATGAGTACATGATGATACGGCTCGGTCATCTTGAGGTGACCCATGAGACATTGATTTGGTCATTTATTTCATGTTTAGTATCATGTATTTCTAGTAAGGTGCACACGATTGATTTACTTATTGAAGACCTTCGCATGTTCCAACAATTTGAATTAATTTTTTAGTATCAATATTTTCAATATGGCTTAGTTTCCAGGTATAAATTTATACATGGTATTTTTTTTTTTGTTCTGCATATAGGGAAACCAGGTTCAATAGCCGGATAGAGGCTAATGGGTCAATTTAGTGTTTGTCATGGGACTACACAGGAATAATATTTAGATATTGGGGACTTGACAGAAACCAAAGCCAATTGCAAAAGAAATTTAATTCTAAGTATACCCGTAAATTACAAATACACAATGCATATTAGTAGAACTGTAGAAGTGACGATTTCCAATTCATTTAATTTAAAAGTTGTAACGATGTGAGTTATATGGTATTTCCAAGGGTAAAACAATCAAACTTCAAAAATCAGCTAAACTAAAAATGACAAATGGCGAGAGCTATTTCAATACTTAAATCTCTAAATCTAATACATAGGGTGCATAATGAGCAAAATAATAGAGTTTACCAAGAGATAAAAAAGAATAGGCAAGAAGAAGCCAATTGGATTTTAGGAAAAAGAAGTAAAAGAAAGATAAATAGTTGTAATAAAAAAATGTTCATACTGAAATGATTATACATGATCCCGCAATGTATTGTGACTCAAACTTTATTTTATCAAAAATAGTTTTTAGATATAAATATGATCCAACATAAATTGTTTCTTCCAAAATATAGAAGGTATGTATGTAAAAAATGAGACATGGATTACGTTTCCAATTCCTTCTTAATCTGAAAGGCTAGCTTAGGCTTCCTAGTGCCTACGCCGAAATTCAAATGCATGACATAAGTAACTTACTATATCTGTACAAAGTACATATCGCTAAATAATTTTATTTCAAGTTCAAAGTTGATAGTCCCTAGGAAGGTGATAATCCCATGAGTTGATAGTCCTTTCAAGAAAAACCCTAAAACCAAAACCTCGGCGAGTGAAGAATCATCACCAATCATTCATAGCAAGAGTTATTGTAATAACAAATGCAATTAGGTTTTATGTGCCTAGAATGTAGCGAGACTTATGATAGCAAAAGATGACTCATGATGAGATGGCAAGTTTGACCCATCTATATACAAACTAATACCAAAGAACTATCCATTTTGACCCAAACCCACTACCCTACCCACCTACCCGTTCATTTTGCTACCTCTACGGCATAGTCGATAAGTAAGAACAAATACAAATATTAACACAAACCTCTTAGATTCAACTAACCCGTGATTAGCTTCAACTTTCCGACTTTAGAAAACCTACAAAACCCCATAAAAACAATCAAGCCTTGATCCTTTTCATCAAGAATCAATCTTTTATTTATTGAATTCTGGTTCTCAAGTTTGTACTTGGTTGCGCCATTTACCATTTTATCAATACCTTACCTCAAAACTAACAATTAGAATACAAAATATGTTAATTTGATTTCCTACATCCGATTTTTTTGACCTTTGCAAGCAGTTTGGAGTAATTTCAATGGACAACTTCGAATAATTTTCCTTTTGATGCGATCATCTCATTATAGGGCAACCCCATGACAACAGGAAGGGCTAAGTTTTCACCGATATTGTATAAATCACTAAATGAATGCTTGCAACCAAACTTAAGCTAAGTCTACCATGAATCCATATTGCTTCTCTTTACTGACTCCAATATTAAGTTTACATAGAAAATACGGTAATGAGTTGGATATATTTTATAAATATTATAGAGATTTAAAGGTTCGGATAGACTTCCAAAATTTTAACCACAAAGACTTATGTAAAAACTTGCATATAATGTATTCTAAGATATTTAGGTTGTAGTTTTATGTAGGTGATAAAACTAACCTCCTATCAACTAACATGTAGTCGTATCATTGTTAGGTTAGGCGGGTAGTTGGTCGTCCAATTTCGATAGACCCTAACCTCGATAGGGTCTCGCATTGTCCCAAGGTTTGAGTGGTGCAACTTCTTTGACATTTTCCGAAATTTGATAAAACATTAGGTAGTCACCATTCGTAAGATTTAAGAATAATAATAAAACTATCCATAAATATAAATATCGTTACCATATATGTGCATTGGACAAAGAGCTACTAAATGATACGAGAATTGAAAACCGAAACACACATACAAACCTTCATATTATATAAAAGATTTTCGTCTCAAACACATATACTATCAAAACCACGAAGCGATTGACACAATGAAAATTACCTAATTTCGAGTCGACACCGCTTTCCAATCTTGTTTATAGCATAATGTTCTTCCTCTAACATCATTTGCAATTCCTCGAATGGAGATTTTATATGCTCCATTCCTGAAATTATATAGATACAACTAAACGTAAAAACTCCCAATCTCCATGAACTCCTTAGGATGTTTTTGTCCATAAGGGATTAGAAAAGTAATAAGTATATCAGTTAAACCATAAATCCCAAACCCTATTTTTTTCCCCAACCTGAAACAAAATTAACGTAAGAGATACCAATACCATTAGCATTATTATTATTAGTATTATAATTAGGAATAGGATTTGATTTATAACGAACCGAGCGGAGCGGTGTCTTAATCTTACATCTTGATAAAGTCGCATAATCTTTAGAAAAAATATTTTACCTCCGGAAGAGAATCGATTACTATCGAAAAGCTGGACCTTGTCGTCTTTGGACTCGACCAACTTAGCATTGCCACCATCTCACTAATCTCACCAATGTAAGGAACATTCCTATGGTTACTTCTACGTGATGGAGGTGTTCTACTTATTTCCTCTCTAAGTTTCACACGTTGATCCAATTTCATACGTTGATCTTTATCCCTTGGTCTTAACCTAGGTCTTGACAAAGTTCTATTGTAATCGTGCTTCCGAGTCTCACGATAACTTTCATTATTGGAATCTCTAGCTTTGAAAGGCGAAACATGCCTCCTACGTTCAAGATATAGAGAACGGACTAATATTTCTCCCCGGTGGAAGAGGAAGTGGGCCCAGAGTTGGTGACTTGGGATTCCCATCATCTCTACGGGTAAAAAGGTCAAATAAGTCTGCATTAGTTATTTACTATGTTGTTTTACATTTTTACCACAGTAATAAATTGCAAGTATAGAGCAGATATTATAGAGCAGTATGCTCATTAAAAGGACGCAGAATATTTTGCTAAAGAAAACAAAATATAACACTTAGAACCCATATACAACATCACATGAATAAAATGTATGCTATGAACTTACCGAAACCAATCAGATTCCCATATCTTTGAACAATGTCAGTAAGCTCAAGTGCTTTGTCTTTGTTAACCCCTAACTAAAGTAAACATTAAAATTTTATCATTTTACTTCATGGTATTAAAAATATGCATGTGAAAGTGTAAAAGACATCATCAGATGCACCAGATTTCTTAAAGAGCCTTCCAAGGTAAAACAGTATCATATCACTAATACAGACTCCCCTGGTGTTTATTTCAAGGTTAAAATGCAAGTGCAAAGGTTTGACTTTGTCAATTATATGAAAGATTGAGCACTCTACAAAGTTTGACTTGGTTAAAGATATATGCACTAACCAGTATACCCACAAAACAGTGGATAATATGTGTGGAGCATTTCTAGAAAATGATTCAACCAAATCGCTACTGTCCCATCCGATGACAAAGATATCGTGTATAGAGATCCCAAATTGCAAAATTCAATATCTACCAACAGATACCCAACAAAAACTTCTAAATATGTTTAATATATATACCGAAAAATCACACACCCATATATTCAAAGCCTCTTGATAAAAGTCCACATCTTGCACTATTAGCGACCAAAAGTAGATCCATCGACATGTACAATTTGAAAGGAGAAAATATTATTGTAGCCCATAGTGGAAATTTGATTCGTTGACTATTTAAATTACATTATAGATCAATAAAGCAGGCGTCCATTCTTTTTTAAATCAGTTATGTCAAAAGTCGAAATTTGCAAGTGCAAGGGTAGCCACCATATACCCGAGTGTATTCGGAAGTAGGATTACGTATCCGAAAACATTGAAGGAAAAACCAACACCGGGTAGAGCAGAGGTAGATGCACCTCCAGCCAATATTTGAATTCCGGACGAAAACAATCACTCACATCCAAAAAAAAACTATTTTTTATTCAGTTGCTAAGGTTGATGGTTTGGAAGTGCAGATTTACTGGATGCAAAGTAATGGCCTGTGTACATGCTTTATAGACTTTGCATTGCTCAATTTAAAGTAGTAGTCATCAACCAATCTGAAACCAAAAGAAACTGCACAAATATGAAAATTGGGATGTGAGCAGAATGTTTCATGTTCATTAAGCATCCATAGTAGGAAATGTGTACATTGTGTTAAATCTTCATCAAACTCTCTAATAGTTTTGCAATTTGCAGTTACTGAAATGTTATATTCATCACTCTAACTTAAATTGAAAGTGAATGATCCATCGTTTTTCAACTTTTTTGTCATTTAAGTAGGAACCTTACAAAACTTTTAAAGCTCCTCCAATTCATTTTTATTGAGTGTAAGATCCTCACCTGTCGATAAGATGTACCTCGCTAATTCCCATGTACAAAACCATGTGGGTTTGTATAAATGTGTTCTTTTGGTGAATGTGTTTTACTTCAATTTTTTGATGTTTATTTTTATTGTTACTGTTTGATTTTTGTTTGGATTTCCTAATACAATGACAACTCCGGCTAACTAATGAAGTATACAAATAAGTGCACATGTTCAAAATTGGTTTACAAACTCATCTTTCTACCTAAAGGGCTAGTCTGAAATTTTAATGCATCAAGCTCGCGAACTTTCATGTTAGCCTCATCTCTTGACTTAATTTCCTTCTTCAGGTCTGCGATTTTGGCCTTTCGAGGTTAAAAGAAAATACATTTCTTTCATCTGAGATCGCCAAAGTAGAGGCTGTAAGTTCCTTTGCATTCTACTTTTATGTTCAGTCATCTTTAAGATGATACAATTTTTTGTGTACTCAGGGCATATAAAGTTCCTTGGTTTCTCATCAAAACATCCTGAGTGGATGGCACCAGAAGTTTTTCGTGATGAACTATCAAATAAGATGTCAGATGTGTACACCTTTGTGGTGATTTTGTGGGAACTTGCTACTTTACAACAACCATGGGGTAATTTAAATCCTGCAAAGGTTTGTCCCATTGACTCTAACTGTTATTGTTAAATGCACTTGCAATTTGATGGTATATAATCGCTATTGGCTGACAGACACTAAATATGGCTTTGATTTATAGTAGAGGTTTCGATTCAAACGTGTTTACTTATGATTGAGTCACGTTGGGTTGTGTGTATCTCAAACGGAAATTCAAAATGGGAACATGTCAAGGATGTTAGCGGTCCAAACTTCATATTCAATGCGTGCAACCTCCTAACTATTTTTCTTCAATAATATAGGTTATTATTGTAATTTATAGATGTTTTAATCTTAATGGATAAGAATTTTTTTATGTCAATTTATAACAGTCCAAATATACAGTCAGACACTCCAGTATCTGCTTAAAATTTGTACCTTTTTAAGTGTATGGTTGAGCATTCCTAGTGAAAAAATATATCTGTACATCGCCACCAGTTGATAGTTCTGTTGAAGCAGCCCCTTTTGAGACATTGAAGCTTAGATCCTTTAGAGCCTTCATCTGCACCAGCAAGCAAACGTTTCAGTATGTATCTATCGGAAGTATAATATATAATAAACTTTGAAAATCGAAAACCCTCTATACATGTGTTACATACCTTTTTCATGATTAGCACAAAAAAGCATGTGTCCACTACTCTCCATACATGTGTTAATAACATAATATTTAGCCCAAAATCATTCGTGGTACATTATCCGAAATCATGCATCTTTACGATGACCATAAGAAGTAATAAATCAGGCTTAGGTATGTGAATTCAAATGCGGTACTAAATACCCGTCGTGGTACAAACCGTAATCTAAATAATTCGAATTAAACAAATAGTTTATATACAACACACTCAAATTCCATTCACGTAAAACCAAAAGAATATTGGTAGTCGTACTTTACATACAACACACTCGTACATCACTATAATCTCAAAAACCTTAGCTAGTGTATAAATTTCCACGGCGTACGTAGACCATACTGAGGACCGTGTACTAACACATGAGCCACTCGGAAATTATGTTTTCTTTGCAAGGATGCAATGCTTGGGGCGGATGGGAAGCTCGTAGTACCAATATCTATCTATAACAATAAAGTGAAAAGTTCACAATTATCTTGATAATATTGGCTAAAAAGACAACGTAACTAAAGGATGACACTATTCGAGATAACAACCTCTATCACAAGATTTAGAAAGAACTAAATCAACAAAACAATCATTAAAGAACCTAAATCCAACGATATTCCACAAATCATACACTCATGTGCTGTAAACATAAAACACCGGTTGAAAAAAATAAATGCACCATCCAATATGAGCTTTTGAAGAGACTTTGGGACATCCAGTTCTTTAGCACATCGGATAAAAAGTTGAAATTAGGGTTTTAAGAAAGAAGAATGAACCGCATATTTTTTACGTATGATTTTATGTTTGATTAGGGTTATTTAAGGATTCTCATACTTATCTCATATCAATAATTGGTTGCATAGGTTAATAGATAAGGATTTGCAAAATATAATCAAAAAATGTGTTGGTTTAGTGGTAATCATGTGTATTAATGTTACAAACAACCCAAGTTCAATCCTCAACATTGTCATTTTTATAATCAAATTTTGAAAATTAATGCATAACTAATTAAATTTTCAAAATAATTACTTAGTTGGACAACCAAATCAAAATAAAAGATGCATCGGATCGCATATGTTATTAAGCTTATTCCGAAAAGTTTTGAATTATAACCTTCAACCTTTGTGTAAAGCCTGTCATTTTGTCTTATGTGGAATTTGAAGTTTTAATTTGAAAGAAAATTATTTATGTAATTCAAAGGGCATTCTAGGTAATTGAGTACCCATCATAAAAAAATGAACCGTAGTTCCTTCCTCACAACAACCAACAATCCAGCATTCCATTAATTTCTCTTATTCTATATCATTTAAACTAGCAACATATCTCTATCTCTTTAATTAAAACTGAGGTAGGAACACACATGATCAGATCACATTCTGACATCTCCTCTCCGTAGATGTGAAAAGGTTGTGTATCAATCGATAACAACTCTATATCAATCAGAACTAATAATATTTTTATCATAATTGTGTATCAATTTGGTAAATGCTATAAATTCATGTATCAATAGTCTGGTTAATAGTTGTGATTATTAGTGAACTGATGTATCAATGATTTTTTTCTAGTCGTATATAAATGATGTAATTGCGTATCAGTAGTTCATATGTGATGTATTAATTGTATATCACATTAAATTAGTTACAAAAATGTCGTATAAAATAAGATCAGAACGAACCGTGGATACATGTGAAATATTTTCATGGCGTTAAATAGAATTAAGTTTAAAAGATCAAAATATTAAAAAATTGGTTTGAGAATGAAAGGAATAAAACGTGTGTGAGGATGAAGCGTGGTTTACTCCAAAGACTAGAATGTCAATTTAGCCATTAGTTTTCGTGTTAATTACGTATATGCCATTCATTGTATTTTGATTTAAGTAGATCACATTGATACATTCGACGGACTAAATTAACTTACTACAACTTCATTTTAACACTCTATCTTACGATATACAATCTATTATATATATATATATATATATATATATATATATATATATATATATATATATATATATATATATATATATATATATATATATATATATATATATATATATATATATATATATATATATATATATATATATATATATATATATATATAGAGTTAGGATCAAATAAGAAGAAAAATTAAAATATGAATGATAAGAAGAAAGCCTTGACCATTTCGTTTAGGATCTTGCACAAAATCGTAAATCTCCTTAAATTTCTCACTCTCTATTTGAAATGTGTGGTTAGAAATTCTTATTATTCTTCTTATTTTAGTTTTTCTTACCTGGGATCTCTTCCTATATATATATATATAATAGATCGTTTGATGTGCTTCATCGAGGTTTTAAATTTATAACAAAATTCTGGTTAACTAGGAACACATTCGAGGCAAGTATACCTAGTCAAGTTGTAGTATAGTATATGGTAAATCAAGGTCGTCCCAAGAGACTTGGTTGCACTACAAGTGTCGTTTGTTTGTTTAAGCAAGTAACAAGTAACAAGTTGATGGTTATGATTGTCGCGGATCGAAACCAACAAGAAAAGCATTATAAGAACAAGTAACAAGTTGATGGTTATGATTGTCACATATCAAACCAACAAGAAAAGCAATATAAGAACAAGCAAGTATCAAGACATTCATCATTATTCCAATCAAACACAAAATCTCAATAATCATATCAATAACAAACATCTTTAAGCGAGAAAAGTAACAAGGTTTACCCAAGTATGAATTACAATAGGCAAAGATGAAGGATTATAGCTCCTTCAAGCCTCCAATCAACTACAATAGTTCTACCAAGCCGGAAAATGATGTCAAGCGCCGACAACCCTTGAGCACACTACCGAATTTGGGAGAGGTTTGTGGTCTTTTGGGAAGATAAGTTGGTGTAATTGGTGGAAATTCGTCATTAAGGGTGGAGGCTTGAATTTCACACAAGTTGGGATAGGATAGTTGGTGGAAACTCGTCCTTAAGGGTAGAGGCTTGAGTTTCACACCTTTGGGGTGAAGATATTGAGAGTGGTTGTGTTCTCTCTAGGTGGAAATTCGTCCTTAAGGGTGGAGGCTTGAATTTCGCACAAGTTGGGATAGGATAGTTGAGAGAGGATGTTGTTTTAGGTGGAAATTCGTCCTTAGGGTGGAGGCTTGAATTTCACACCTAGAGATGGAGTGGTGGATGAAAGGGATGAGAAAGATGGAGAAGGATTGTGAAATGAGGTGCCAAATGGGTTCTATTTATACTACTACCAAGGCTTAGGGTATTCAATGCATTTCTTGGAGGCGAGGAGATTAGAAGGGACTAGAAACCATGTGGGAAGGGACTAGAATCATATGGAACACGTTTGGAGTCTTAGCAATGGAAAAATGGGTGAAGCAGGACCTCCAACCGGATCCGGTTGAGCTCCAACCGTTCGGTTGGTCTTCTTGACCATTCTCCCGACCGGATCCGGTTCTGGTCTCGACCGTCGGTTGGAGAAATTTCACAAAACTTCATAAAGCGCAAAGTTGTAGATCTTTCTCTTAGCTTTCCGTGGCCGTGAAAGGGGTCAAGCGGAGTCCGTATGCAAAAGTTATGGCCAAAATGGTAAAGGTGTGTCGGGAACAGGTCTTCAATATGTCTTCGTTTAGCTTCTTTTCTTCATTTCTTTCGTTTTCCTTCTTGAACTTTATTCTTGAGTCTTTGGACCACTAACTTGATGACTTTATCTTCTCGAATATACTCCACAAGTCTTTCTTTTGTCGGGAACTCTTCGTGTTTGGAGAAATCTTCGTATTTTCCTTCTTTTTCCGTCTTTTCTCCACTTTCCCATGCTTGGCTACAAATGAACTAGCAAGCGCTTTTGTATGATTAAGCATCAAAAGCATATGATTATAGCCAAATAACACACATAAAAGCACGGATAACGCTACTAAAACATGCACAATTTGAGCGTTATCAAATTCCCCCATTTAAACTTTGCTTGCCCTCAAGCAAATCTAAGAAAAGAAAATGAAAGACAAACCTAAATGACAAAACAAAAGAAAAATTAAAATTAAAATCTTTTGGGGTTTTTTTTAATATAAAGTAAGCAAAATAAACGAAAAATGAGCGCAAACTCCCCGCGCCAGGTTTTGCTTGCCCTCGAGCAAATTTAGAAATAAGAAAAATAAATCCCATGGTGCATGAAATATGATTAGAAAAATGCGATGCAAATCTACCAAGTACAAGTACAAGATAAGATTCATCGTTTTAAGCTTCAAGAGGTGAAAAACGAGATGTTTGACAATACCTATGAATTCTCTCGCTTGATAACATGGCTAAGCACCTCACGAAAAGAACGGATGTATAATTCACTCAACACTCATTTTATTTAGTGATGGATAGTATTAAGGAATAGTACACTCATGTTGCTCGATCATGATCTAAATATTACCATAGGCTTACAAGAAACAAAACTCCACCGACGTGGCGTAAGCACCAAGTAGAAACATCTAAAGAGGGCTTTTATTTAGGTTGAAATGATAGGCTTGGGGTGAATAAAGGGTATGGATAAGGCATGGGATTATTTGTGAAATTGGTGTAAAAGAAAAAAAAATAAAGTCAAGTCTAATACCCATATTGCTAGCTACCGAAAAATCCATAAACCGAAAATGATTATAGTTACTAACTTCTCTTCATATCGATCACCAAATATATAATATATCACGTCTTAGCACATTGGCTAATAGATATCTCAAACATACTTCCTCTTCCTTCAACTTCATAATAATATAGCACATTGTCATCCCATATATTTTTTCTTTTTTTTTCGATGACTTATTCTCATTTTTTTTTCATTTTTTTCATATATTTTTTTCATACATCACATCTCCCCGCACTTATTATAAGCATCACCACAAAATACAAAATATAAAGGTGATCAATCTCTATCTTTGTCGGAATGGCACACGAATGGCAAAGTGTGGCTAACTCATAATCATCAAAATAATCCAACAACCAAGCAACTAGCAACCAACCATTTAGACATTGACAAGGGCAGGCTAAGGTTTAAAGTGAAAATATTTTTTTATTTTACGGATGTAACAAAAAGAAAAGAATGGCTCAAAGGGTGTAACTAGGGGTATCTAGCACTAAGATGGCGTAACAAGTGGGTCCATGTAAGGTGGTTAACTAACCGATGTGGTTAGGTAATATATCATTAGATGTAAAATGGAAGGCCATTTAGGTTAAATCCTAAGGTGCCTCTTTATCACACGAATATACTTATATCACAACAGAATGTGATCTTACTACGATGCGGTAATGATTTACAAGTACAAGTTCTAGAATAAATAAAATCAAGCACACTCATAACAAAATATTCAAGCATAAAAGATGTATGCTGTTAAAGGCTCAAATCCTCACAATTTAGTGGAAAGGGCTATAATATGTGCTAGCAAATGTCATCGATCCCAAAATGGATTGCAATAAATCGGTCACATCTCAAGTTTTTCAAAATTACCGATTTCACGGTGGGTGATCCGGTTATTCTAATATATAATCATATAAGCGTGAAAACAACTAGATCACAAGGGCAAACAATTTCACAAAATATAAAAAATCGGGCCAAAAATTATGAAAATTGAAAAGCGAGTTCCGCTTTTTCACAATAATATTTCCCCAGCACTTAAGTTAAGCACAAAAGAAAATAACTTAAATCTAATTCACGACTCTTTTTTTTTTTTTTTTTTTTTTTTTTTTTTTTTTTTATTAAATAAAAAAACAAACATGACTTATTCTTGTCCCCAGAGTTCTCGGTAGCTCCATTGAAGCACAAAAGCGGAGAAGCGGTCGGTATGAGCATATTAAAAACCCAACTTCTTTAGGGAATCGGAGACCCCTTATACCTCTCACATGGTTTGTTTTACAATGGGTGAGCCTTACTTCGAGGATTTGAAAAGTCAATTTATTAAAATAATTTACCAAACAAACCAACAAAGGAAAACAACAAAGAAACAAAATAAAGCAATTGTGAAAACTTCAAAGCATGTAAGATAGGGAAAAATAAAACTATAAGTCTAAGAGAAACGAAACCTCACGGGCTAAACATCACGATCGAACTCCATATGATAAGGTGCTGAAAGCTAGCATAAGCGTGTGAGATCAATCGATTTCTCATCCAAACATGTCCAATCCAGTATAAGGTTCACGATCCAACCATCCTTCCTCCGAGCTTATTAAATCTGCAAAAATAAACTAAACTACAAAAGCGCGTAAATTCTAAAACTCACTTCCGTAGGCATCACGGTTGCATTTAGCGTATGCAACAAGCCTTTAAACCCTCGGTGGCCGGTGGACGAGTTATAGTCTCGTGAGGGTTTCCGATGAACATACCCACAAAGTTCGAAACAATTTATTTTAAAAATATGTACTTATTTATTCACAATGTACTAAATTAACAAAACTTAAAATGGAAAAATGACAAATAAAAGAAATGAAACTCTTGCAAAGACAAAAAGACATTTAAACTTATTTGATCTAAACACGAACACACAAAAACAAAAAATAAGAACGATTTTATTTTTTTTATTTTATTATTTATTTATTTTTTTTAAGCAGTTAGTCCGGCCGATCGGTTCACGGTGGTGACCGTCGGTTGGAATAATTACCAAGCGTGACCACGCTTTCCAACCAGGTTACGGGATGCGACCGATCGGTTAGAGGAGTTTTAAGACTTTTTTTTTTTTTTTTTTTTTTACACAGTTTTATTTCAAACCATTTATTGATAAAATAAAATAAGGACACAAAGGTTACGAACACAATTAAATAAAACATAAACACATATATTATCACGAACACCAAAAACAAAATCGGCACCAAAACAAATAAAAGAACAATCACGAGAAAATGAAAATCACATAGGCGCAAGCACACACAATTAGTCACGTAACACAAATCAAACAAGATAATCTAAAACAAGATAATCTTATTCAAAATGTCTGAAACCAATATAAACAAAATAACAAAACAAATAACCTAGAGACATGCAAGAGATCATATAACATATAAAACATAAAACTTACGAAACAAGAAACACAAGAAATATATTTTTTTTTTTTTTGCACAACAACCGGGATCCGGTTACGGGTAGTACCGATCGGTTGTAGTGGTTTTATTAAATCGAAGCTTCAACCGATCCGGTTGAGTGCCAACCGATTCGTTGGTTGATTACAGGTGGTTTTGGTGGTTTTGAAATCGGATTTTCGAGCAACTTAGAAGCAATCATTGAAACAAGCATTTTAGAACACATGAAGCGAAATCCCAACATCAAAAACATGATTTTGATGCAAAGATCATTGAGCAATTATGAAATTAGAGATTTTGGAAAAAGACAAGCATTCAAGCAATCTTCATGAGCAAATATCAAGAGCATTCAAACAAACAAGCAAACAAACAAACACCTAAGAACAAAACCAAATCCCCGTGGCGTAAAAACTTGATGTGCTTCATTGAGGGTTTAAATTTATAACAAGAATTAGGTTAACTAGAACACATTCGAGCAAGTATACCCTAGTCAAGTTGTAGTATAGTATATGGTAAATCAAGGTCGCCCCAAGAGACTTGGTTGCACTACAAGTGTCGTTTGTTTGTTTAAGCAAGTAACAAGTAACAAGTTGATGGTTATGATTGTCACGGATCAAACCAACAAGAAAAGCATTATAAGAACAAGTAACAGTTGATGGTTATGATTGTCACATATCAAACCAACAAGAAAAGCAATATAAGAACAAGCAAGTATCAAGACATTCATCATTATTCCAATCAAACACAAAATCTCAATAATCATATCAATAACAAACATCTTTAAGCAGAAAAGTAACAAGGTTTACCCAAAGTATGAATTACAATAGGCAAAGATGAAGGATTATAGCACTCCTTCAAGCCTCAATCAACTACAATAGTTCTACCAAGCCGAAATGATGTCCAAACGCCTTGACAACCCTGAGCACACTACATGAATTTGGGAGAGGTTTGTGGTCTTTTGGGAAGATAAGTTGGTGTAATTGGTGGAAATTCGTCATAAGGGTGGGCTTGAATTTCACACTAAGTTAGATATAGGATAGTTGGTGGAAACTCGTCCTTGAGGTAGAGGCTTGAGTTTCACACCTTTGGGGTGAAGATATTGAGAGTGGTTGTGTTCTCTAGGTGGAAATTAGTCCTTAGGGTGGAGCTTGAATTTCACAAGTTGGGATAGGATAGTTGAGAGAGGATGTTGTTTTAGGTGGAAATTCGCCCTTAGGGTGGAGGCTTGAATTTCACACCTAGAGATGGAGTGGGATGAAAGGATGAGAAAGATGGAGAAGGATTGTGAAATGAGGTGCCAAATGGGTTCTATTTATACTACTACCAAGGCTTAGGGTATTCAATGCATTTCTTGGAGGCCAAGGAGATTAGAAGGGACTAGAAACCATGTAGGAAGGGACTAGAATCATATGGAACACGTTTGGAGTCTTAGCAATGGAAAAATGGCTGAAACAGGACCTCCAACCGGATCCGGTTGAGCTCCAACCGTTCGGTTGGTCTTCTTGACCATTCTCCAACCGGATCCGGTTACGGGTCTCGACCGATCGGTTGGAGCAATTTCACAAAACTTCATAAACCGCAAAGTTGTAGATCTTTCTTAGCTTTCCGTGGCGTGAACCGGGGTCAAACGGAGTCCGTATGCAAAGTTATGGCCAAAATGGTAAGGTGTGTTGGGAACAACGAGTCTTCCAATATGTCTTCGTTTTAGCTTCTTTTCTTCATTTCTTTCGTTTTCCTTCTTGAACTTTATTCTTGAGTCTTTGGACCACTAACTTGATGACTTTTTCTTCTGAATATACTCCACAAGTCTTTTCTTTTGTCGGGAACTCTTAGTATTTGGAGAAATCTTCGTATTTTCCTTCTTTTTCGTCTTTTCTCCACTTTCTGTACTTGGCTACAAATGAACTAGCACGACTTTTGTATGATTAAGCATCAAAAGCATATGATTATAGCCAAATAACACACATAAAAGCACGGATAACGCTACTAAAAACATGCACAATTTGAGCGTTATCATCGTTGTAACTACTTTTGTAATGGCTATAACTACACTAAGTTGGGTGCATCTCGGTTTTAAAATTGGTGCATCATAGTTATAACTACTTTTTAATTCATGATTCACAAATATAAAGGTGCATCAATCGCATATGATTAACTTATTACGAGAAAACTTTGAATTAGAACCCTCGACCTTTGTGTATAAAAGAGAGATTTTAAGCGATTCAACACGCTTATTTTATTAATCACATGGTTAATATACAATGAAATCAATTATTCTAACATGTTTCAAAGTTATTTTATTAATCACATGGTTAACATACTTTTCATTAATTCACGATTGTTAATATGCACTTGTGTTATCCCAATGACAAAGCATGCGGCGCTACCATGGCTACCGTAGCTCCGTCTCTGTTGTACAACTAATGCCCTTAAAGAGCATAGTATACTAAGTTATTGCAATGTTATTGAAGCATATTAGGTAACAATAGTTGGGTGCATCTCGGTTATAAAATCGGTGCATCATAGTTATAATTATTTTATAATCTGTGATGCAAAAATAAAAGGTGCATCACGCTTATAAAAATTTGGCGGAAAAATTTTGGCTAAAAAAATATAATAAATTTGGCCCTAGAAAAAAAAATTTGGCCGGGAAAAATTTTTTTTTTTCGAGGAAGTGGGTGATCCAATGGTTGAGATTACTTTTCTTACTTTTCTCTTAAGATCAACTTTTTAAATGATCCAATCTCTCTCTCTCTATATATATATATATATATATATATATATATATATATATATATATATATATATATATATATATATATATATATATATATATATATATATATATATATATATATATATATATATATTCATATATGAAATATGTTCATCGATATTCGAAAATAATACATTCATATGATCAAAATACTCGTTTTCGAGTTATGATAAAATTATAAGTTTTTCTAAATTTTTTCCGAATTTACACTTTTTACCCTCAAGTTTCAAAATGTCGAGTTTAGTCCCTCAAGTTTTAGAAATTAACACTTTCTACCGAAACATATTTTATATCAAAACTTTCGGAAATAGCGGTTTAATCCCTTGGTAAAAGCAGTTTTATGAAACGACCCTCCAAGTTATGTTTATACGCTTTAAACCTTTACTTTTCTAATTTGACACTTTTCACCCAAAACTTATTTATAACTTGATTGAGCAAATGACAACATTGGTCCTTGTGGTTTTATGCGTGCACATGCACGTAGATTTTACTCGTGACTTTCGAAAATGACAATAGGTCCCTAAATTTTTGTATGAAATACTTTTCTTACAAATAATTTCCTTTATCTTTGAAAATGTTACCATTTAGACCCTAGGACTCATATATTTGCAAAACAAGTCCGAAAATCATTTTTAGAAGCGAAATCTTTGTAAAACGATTACATCTTATTTCCAACTCCTTTTTATAGCTTATTGGCTTATTATCGACTTATTGGATCGGGTATAGTTTTAGTTGGACTTCGTTTGGGCTTATTGGGCATCATTTGTTGGGCTTTAGGCGCATTTGGCTTCACGTGAGTTTTACAAATTGTACAAGTGGTAATTATGTGTTCGTGTTGTGTTTCTAAATGTTTTAGGCTAGTGTTAACTAGTGACAAAGTGTCGTGATCAAACTATATCATGAGTATAACACGAGTTGTTTATGAAATGGTTGTTGGAATCGATCCTAAACCATAATCAAGTGTTTGTAATTAATATGTAATAGTTAGCTTTATTATGGCCTTTATGTTTGTTATTAGCCTTAAGCTTATGTAGAAGGCCCATGATCTTAGGCCCAGCCCATTAAAGGAAGGATGGAAACTAGAGTGTTGCCTAGCTTTCCTCCTATAACATCTTTGTAAACCTTCATTTGAAGGTTGGTTGTTCAAGTTTTCTTTCTCTCACTCACCTCGATAACCGTTTACTATTGTCGGTGTGTGTGTGTTAGATCTTGTTCAATCGCCTCATCTCTTTCTTATAAGCTTGTGTTTGTAAAACTAGTGACCTAACAGTGGTATCAATCGCCTAATAGTTGAGTGAACGTATTGTTTGAAGTGAGTTTTGGTCTCACGCCTAACTAGCGATACCTCACCTTTGGCTTGATCAAAACGTATTTTTACACTTTTGAATCCAAGATTCTTGTACTTTCAATGTTTTAAGGTGTTAAAATACTTGTTTTTGGCAAAAACTTTCAAACTTTATGCGTGGATAGTTGTTTTTCATCTAGTTTTTGAGCGTGGGTGTAGTTCTTGGCGAATCTTTTTAGAGGCTTTGGTTCATCAAGTTTCACACTTTTGTGTATTTTGGTGTTATTGAAGCTATTTTATCACACAAAAGCGGTTTAGAAACAATTTTGGACAGAATCAAAGTTACGAGCATTTCTACGTAGTAAAACCCTAAAACTACGCGTAAGTGCTTCCTTGGTTTGATCTTCATTTTAGTAGTTTATTAGTGTTTTCTTACGTGGATAAGTCCGAAAATACGTCGACTTTGGATATCTTTTGCACTGTGATAGTGTAAAGATCATTTGAGCAAAACCCAAAAATTACGCATAGCGTAGCTACGCGTGAAATCCTATGCTAAGATTTTCTTAAGCCTAAGCCTAGTCTTACGATAAGAAAATCCTACGCCTAACTTTCTACGCCTAACTTTTGTCTACGCCTAACTTTAGTGCTTTTCCTACTTACGTAAGCTAAATCCTCACGCAGAACTCCTTATTGTTATGCGTAACTTTGGTGTTTTATGCATAAGTGCTACTTGGTTCTTGTCTTTTCACGCCTAAGGACACTTCATCAACAAAGGTTCATTCGACTACAAAGATCCATTTTACCAACACAAGTTTTCAACATGTCTCAACCACCATACTCTAACTATTTCCTTACACTTATCCTCAACGACAACAACAACTAAGTCCACAACATCAACAATGGAATCAACAACAAGCAATTTATCAACAACAATTTAATCAACAACATACTCCACAACTTGGTGCAATTCCCCCACCACAAATGGTTCAAACACCGCCAAGTCTTCAAGTTCAACCCTACACAAATGAATTCAATCAACATCCATCAAGGAACACTATGAAGGAACCCACTTGGTTTGCAAAGATGTGTGAAGCTTTAAGCGACCAACAATCAATTCATGAAGTGGATCACTTGATAGACCTCCAATGCTCACTCCGAAACTACGATCAATGGGTGATAAGGTTCTTTAGGTTTTGTGATGCAAGAAGCCACATGGAAAGTTCTTAAAGAAGGTTATCTTGGAAGGTCCATTTGAGATGCCTCTTGTCATTGTACACGGAGATCCTCTGCTATTCCACCAAGAGATGAACAAACAAACATTGCTCTTGTAGATCTAAATCCAAGAACTTCTACACTAAGAAGTGATGAGCTTGCAATGCAATATATCCTTTAGGATTACCTAACCCAATTCTTGAAGTGTTGATGCTCAAAAGACTGCAAAGGAAATGTTGGACCATATTCATCTTCTTATGGAAGGATGCGACTCAATCGGAGGATTTGGAATCCAAAATTTACTTGGCTTATGAACACTTCATGATTGAACACGGAGAGACACTAGAGTCTTATCATCATCGATTTTGGACATCATCAATGATTTGGATAAACACAACATCATCATGCCAAGAATTGCGATGAATACTAAGTTCTGAGTAGTCTTGGTCCTGAATGGGAGAAGTATGTCATTTTCTCCGTCAAGCGAAAAATATGCATCATTCTACATATGGATTGTTGTACGATTACCGAAGCCTCATGAAAAGGAAGTTGATCGGAAAGGATTCTCCGTGCTCAAATTGCTCCACCCACACATCCGAAAAATCAACAACTTGCCTTATATGCTCAACAAAGTTATCCTCCTCAACAAGCAACTCAACCAACCGCCTCGTCACACCAAACGATCCATCACTGACAATCTCAACAAAATCAATTGGTTCCTTACAACAACAACAATGATCAAGCACTTCATAGTCAAACTAATGAGGAATCCGATCCGTTCGAAGCATTACAGCGAGGATTTGTTATGATTGCTAATGCTTTTAGCCGTTATCAAACAAATCCAACAATCGTATTCGTTCCTCATCCAATACACGAAATCGGTGTTGTGAACAATGGACGAGTTGAAGTTCGAGAATCGTGGTTATGGTCGTCAAATGGGAGGTGGTCAAGGGTTTAATGCTATGGGTAGGAATAACAATGAGCTCAGTGGTGGAGCAGGAAATGCTCGAGAATGGGTTGAATGGTCTTCGATGCTACAAGCGCAATGAGAAGGGATACGGCTAATGCATGCCCAAAGCCAAGGACTAGAAACGATGCTTATTTCAAAGAGGATCTTCTTTGGCTCTTAAGGATGAAGTGGTGGATCTCTCACAAACAAAGAATGAGTTTTATGGCGGATGCGAGACTCGAGATGATGATATGGAGGATTTGCAGGCCATGCAATTTATTATGTTGATGGCTAATATGCATGAGTTACACATGAGTGAAAGCAGGCCCGGTGTATGACATTGATGGCTTGTCTCAGTGCCAATAAACCATCATCATATCCGAACTATTATCTCCGCCAATATCTCGAATCAAGCACGGATCGGGATTATTCAAAATGAGTCATCTACATCTCATTCGACGATTTTCAAGTTAACCACAGAGTTACATTTGGCGATCAAGATGACCTTATGGTTTCCTTTGATAATCAAATTGACTCGTGGTTTTACTTGAGGATCTAAATAATGATCATGTTGTGACTCACGTTGAACAAGTGAAATGTTACCTCATCCAGATTTTGCTCGTTTAATTCAAGACCATCAAATCAAAATGGAGGAATGTTATGCATTAAATAAGGACTTAAAAGCAAAAATGCATCATTAACCAAGGATTTTGAATGCTTACAAATGCAACTCAACTTTTTCAAAACTCAAGAAAACTGAAAAAGGTTTTGAAGCCGCTTTGCTAAATCTCATCAAAGCGAAAAATATTTGAGACGGATGCGTGATCTAGTCGCTCAAGAATGCTTTGTTGTGCGAAATAGAACAATGAAACATGAACATAAAAAGCAAATTAACGCTCACCTTGGAAAATCAAAAAGCTAAAGGTCGAGTTGTTAAATTGTCAAAAGCAGTTCTCGACATACAAAAGCATTCAACGAATCGGGTGATGACCTTCTTGCGAAATTATTGGCTTGCTAAACAAAAATTAAAGAGTTTAAAGCATTGTTTACAAACATGGTGAATCGATATGACTATTGAAAAGTTTACTTTAAAACCCAATCCAAAAGGATATGGACCAAATCTAGCGATTACAAACCAAAGCTTTCACTCAAACATTCAAACCAAATCACGAAGTTTCCAAAGTCACGAATATAAAATTAATGATATCGTTATGAGTGTTGTTGAATATCATCGTCAAGAGGAATTAGATGCGAGAGAGCGAGTCGATCAAATTAAAAGCAGTTGTTTACAACAAACCTTTTAATTATTCAAACCGGTCACTTCGTCACACCAACGGATTCTTCTAACACACCAAGGGTTATCATCAAAACACCGAGTCTTCTAATGTTAATCCCCAACCGTGATTATGCACAAATTTATGGTCCTTTACCTTCAATCGTTGAAGTAAACTCCAAACACGAAAATCGCAAAATTCTTAGATATTTTGATATTTTCATGGTGACCTCAAAACTTTAGAACATGAGATAGAACATCATTCGAAATCAAAGTTCAACACTTTCAATCGCCTTTAGCGCGAGAACAAAAGACATTTTTAGAAAAGGATTTTCATAAAGGAACTTGGGTGATGAAGGTCGTTTTCGAGAAAACTGAAACATCTATTTCTAATACTAAACGCAAAAAGAAAATGTTGAGAAAAGATGTTGATCGACTCTTGGAAGATGTTATCATCTTTGATATCCATAATGTTGTGTTATTCTATTCTTTGCCACATGCATCCGATTATATCTCTGCGATTATGTTGACTCTGTGGTAAATGTTGAGAATATTGATAATGTGCTTGATCAAGTCTTTAAAAGGCGAAAATAAGCGATTACTTAACGAACTTTACAATGCAAAACGTCGTCTTCATTGGTGTGAAAAAGATATTCGCAACCATCAACTTAGTTTTCAAAGAAAATCGCTCGATTGAGTGCAAAATCTTCCGATCCTAAAATTGAGCAAGCTGGATGATCAAAGCGTATCTTTGAGAAGTCAAATCTCTAAATATGAACAAGAACTTGTAACGGTTAAGCAGGAATATGGTGTCATATTTGATTTACTCAATAAGACTCGACATGAAGCATCAAACGAACTTGATCACTATCTTGCTCACACTAGAGATGTCATGAATTTTGCTTGGTAATATTCGTTACGAAAATCAAGATTTGATTCACACTATCTCTAAGTTAAGAGAAATGTTAGGAAAGTATGAACAACTTCCGCCAACCATCATTAAGAGATTCGCACCACCACACTTGGTAATCATGCACCTAGAATCCCTACCGCCAAATCACAAGTTGCTAACGTGCTTCCTTCTACTAAAGCAGAATAGTTGCGTCTTTTCCAAACGTCCGCACTTCACCTAGGAGCACTCAATCGAAGAATAGGAAGTTGCGACCTAAGAAAAGATCAATAAGGAATGCTAAAGTAGAAGAACATCCTAGGACTATGAATAAGACTCACGTTGCTTTCACTAAAGATGTTGCGTCGGCAAATGTAATAGAAATAGTGATGTAACAATGCTAAAACTTTAAGCACTTTTGATATTCGGTCGATGCACCTTGTGTTATTTGTCGTAAAAGTATGAATTCGATTGTCATGACAAATGTGTTGCTAAAGCTATAATCTCTCGTTTAAGGAATCCTAAGAATCGAGAATACCTCTAAGCCCACTAATCATTCTAAGTCATTAGCTTGGTAGACCGCCTTCTTTAGATTCTAAGGCAAACATTGTCACATCACTGTAGCTCTGGTTCACCTCCTAAGAATGTAGTACCACTAGTGCATTCACTAAGACTAAAGCAAAGAGTAGTTATAGATGGCGAAATGGATATATAACACGCTAGGATTTACATGGATGCCTAAAGTCATTAATGTGTGCATGTCTCATATACGCTTGGAACCCTCTAACATTTCGGGTTCCACATCTACTTATTCCATCCGTGGTCGTGCGTGTGTATGTCTGGTGTCACAGATCATTCTCTGTTGTTGATAGCGGATGTTCCCGAGCACATGACAGCAACCTTAAGCGTTATCAAACTTTATTGCAAAGTTCATTAGCATTGTCGGGTTCGGGAATGATCACTCATGACTATCATGGACTACGGAGATTATGTCAATGGGAACATCGAAATCGGCGGGGTTTACTATGTGGAAGGCCTCGGTCATAACTGCTTTCAGAGGGTCGGTTTTGTGATGGAGATTTGGAGGTTGCTTTCGGGGAGAAAACTTGTTTCATTCGTGATCTACAAGGAAATGACCTTATGTCCAGCTCGCGTAATTCTAGTCTCTACACTATCTCTATGCAAGACATGGTTGCTTCATCTCCCATCCGCTACTTTCAAAGGCAACATCAACAAAATCACGGCTATGGCAACCGCGTCTCTCACATCTAAACTTTCAAACCATCACCAACCTTGCTCGACACAAACTAGTTGAAGGTCTCCCGATTCCGTATTCAAAAGATCACCTTTGCTCACCGTGAACAAGGGAAAAGCACTCGTGCTCATTTTCCTTCAAAGGTGGAACACACTCTCGACATGTGCTTCATCTTCTTCACATGGATTTGTGTGGCCCAATGCGCGCGTGCAAACGATCAATGGCAAATGCTACATCTTAGTAATTGTTGATGACTACTCACGATGGACTTGGGTCTACTTTCTTGAAGCAAAGAAAGCTCCACAAATGATCATCACCTTTCTCACAAAAATACTGAGTTCGACTCCGCAACACCGTCAGGGCCTAATCGAGCAGAGCAGAGGTACTGAATTTGTTAACCAAACTCTTCATGAATTTTATGAGAAAGTGGGAATTCAAAGATCAAACATCTATTGCACGTACACGAGAACAAAGCGGAGTTGTTGAAGAGACGAAATGGAGCGTTAGTGGAAGCTACAAGAACAATGTTAATCAATGCTAAACTTCCGGATTACTTGTGGGCGGAAGTGTATCTCTTGCATGCTATACTCAAAACCGTTCTATGATCACAAAACGCCACAACAAAACACCTTTCGAGCTTGTCCACAACCACAAACCGAATCTCAAACACTTTCATGTATTTGGATCCTTTGCTATCCGAATAATGATCGTGATGATTTTGGAAAGCTCAAAGCCAAAGCCGAAATTGGAGTCTTTATTGGATATTGTGAGAATTCTAAAGGTTACGGATCCGGAATCGTCAACAAAGCAAGTGATGGAAGCGATTCATGCTCATTTTGATGAACTCACGGAAATGGCTTACGAGTATAACTGACTTAGAACCCGGTCACAACCGTTTAAACTTCCCTCGACCCCATCATCGGTGAACAAAGCCTCCACTAACTCGTCAACAAATGGAAAGGTTATTTGCTCCTCTGCTCGGTGGCGATATTGATGAACGTGCTCGGTGTATCCGTTGTTTCATTGCACAACTGATAATATTCCTATACGATACACACTGCTGACAACAACTCGTTGAAGATGCACCTACACCCGCTTGACTCCAACACAACAGCTTGAACACACACGCCTAACAATGATGAACCGGTGATATTATTCGAATGAAGTACCCCACTGCGGATTTTGATCCAAATGCGTTCTTTAACCCATTTGCTAATGAGTCATTGCACGGATGTCGCGGAATCTTCAACAAACCATTTGAATCCTCGAATCGCACAATGTATACCAACATCAACCCTCTACACATAGATGGACAAAGACTATCCTCGGCTAATATTATTGGCAACCCAATCAACCGGGTCGTGACGAGACAACGTCTTCACACGAGATGGTGAACATTGCATTTATGCACTCACCGTCCCGCTGTCGAGCCTAAAAACATTAAAGGCGCATGACAAAGACAACTGGATTGAATCCATGCAAGAAGAACTCAACCAATTCAAAGCGTCTTGAAGTATGGGAGCGGTTGAAAGACCAGCGAGGGTCTCGTCATTGGTCTAAAATGGTTTGGAAAAACAAATTGGATGCTTAAGGGAGCGTCATCCGAAACAAGTCACGTCTAGTTGCTAAGGGTTATCGTCGGGAAGAAGGAATAGACTTTGAAGAATCTTTTGCTCCGGTTGCTCATCTTGAGGTTTGTTCGGATATTTCTCGCGTTCGCGGCTCATATGAATATGACGGTCTTTCAAATGGATGTCAAACTGCGTTTCAACGGACAAGCGAAAGAAATGGTTTATGTCGACCAACCCGAAGGATTCGTTGATCCGTAGTGCCCGAACCATGTCTACAAACCGAACAAAGCTCTTTATGGTCTCAAACAAGCCCTCGGGCATGATGCGATAAGCTATCATCTTTCCTCATTGCTAATAATTTCACCAAAGGTTCGGTTGACCCAACTCTTTTATACAATATCACGGGCACATATTTTAATTGTTCAAATTTACGTGGATGACATCATTTTGGGTCTACACATAAAAGTTTTCAACCGCTTTTGCAAAACTAATGAAGAAAAATTTTGAAATGTCCATGATGGGTGAACTCACGTTCTTTCTAGGACCGCAGTTCATCAATCACCCCGTAGTATTTTCTTGAGTCGGTCCTAATATGCCCTTGAACTGTTAAACAAATTTGGAATGACAACTGTGACACTTATTCCACACCAATGGCTCATACCAAGAAGCTAGATCTTTGATTTACATGGGAAATTAGTTGACCCTACCAAATACCAAGTATTATTGGGTCTCTCATGTATCTAACGACTAGCGACGATATTGTCTTTGGTTTATCTATGCTCCTGTTATCGATCGTGACCAACTGAAACCCACCTCTACGAGGCTAAAAGAATCCTCCGATACATCAAGGGAACCATTAACTTGGGGATCCGGTATCCGAAGGATTCGGTTTTAACTAATCGCTTTTGACGACGACCACGCAGGATGCTTAGACTCGAGAAAAGTACTTGGAGCTCTACAATTTCTTGGTGATAAACCGGGTGTCTTGGCAATCAAAGAAGCGAGGATTGTACATCGCCATCAACCGAAGCGAATATGTAGCCATGTCCGCGTGTTGTGCTCAAGTCATCCGGATGAGAACACAACTCAAAGACTATGGTTACGTGTTGATGAGAATCCCGATGTCTTTGCGACAATCGGAGTGCCATTGCGATCTCGTGCAACTCGGTTCGACGCGAAATCAAAGCACATCGATCTTCGCTACCATTTCATCAAAGACCACGTGGAGCAGTACCGTTGAATTATACTGGGTATAGAATACCAATTGGCGAGATCTTCTCACCAAAGCCTTGCCTCCCGCTAGGTTTAATGAGTTGGTCCACCGGATTGGTATGAGGTGTTTGACTCGAGAGGAATTGGATGACCTCTTAAACAGATCTTAAAAACGTCAAACACCAAAACATCTTTTGTAAATAAATTTCAAAACAAAATAAAAACATATAAAATCTTGCAAAACAACAAAATATTCTTCTAATCTAATTTTCTTTCAACATGGCAAGTACATTTCTTCCGTCAACACTATAATCTTTCAAAATTCGTAATTTTTTCCGATCAAGTGTCGAGGGAGAAAATTATCACTTAACTCATTTCAAAACATCTCTGTACTTGCATGTTATCTTATCCCGGTTGTTTCTTTTATCAATGATGGTAAATGTTTCTGGTTAAATGACACTCCTCGGACTAAATTTATAACCTTTCATTATTTCTTAAGTCGAGGGGGAGTGTCGTCAAGTTTCTTTCTTAAAATCTTTGTTTGGTAACCAAAATGGAAGTTAAATGGCTTTGTTTGAAAAAGGAAAAGGTGGAGGGACCAAAATTATCAAAATCTTAAAGTTATTTTAAATAAAAACACCTCCTACCTAACATTTACTTCACATTTATTACTCTTAACTATTAAACATCCTACGCCTAGAATTCGTTCAAGAAATCCGTGCTTTAGATCATCATTTTGTAAGTGTTTTCATGATCTTAAACGATAATACAAGCTAAGGTTTTGAATTTCAAGCAAATCCTACGGCTAAAACGTTAGTTATGCGTGATTATGTGTTCTACGCATAAGCGTATGAACACACAATCATTGTGTGTGTGTTTTTGGATTAATGGATAGTGTCAAAACGGTTCTAATACATCAAGGATATCATTTTAACCATCAAAACCTACCCAGAAACACGTATTGATGATTTTTTGAAAACTAGGGTTGTTGAGTCGAATTGGGTATTTTTGAATGTGAAGTGTTTTGGTCAAAAGATTGTTGGGTTATGTTCACATATTGATGAATTGATGATTTCAAGGTTGTTAATCACCCGAAAACTCTAAATGTTTAACAATTTGGAATTAGGGTTTAAAGTTCATAACTTTGGGTAATCTTGATTCTCAACAAATTAGATGTTATAACTTGTTTCATAGACTCTCTCAACATCATAGACCTACCGGAATTTTTTGGTGCAAATCCCCATGGCTAGAATGGAAACCGTTAATTCTAACCCTTAGGGTTTTGACCTCACGCGTATGACTTTCTACGCGTAACCTTTAAACGAATGATTCATGCCATGTTTGTTGATAAAATGAAGTTTTGTGTTAATGATAATGATTTGATGAAATTATTTGGGCTTTTCTATGCTTAATATTCGGAATCAAGGTCATTTGCAACTCTACGCATAAGGATTACCCTACGCGTAGTCAAGTTACGCGTAAGAATAATCCTCGCATAACTATTACGCGTAAGGTTCTACAATGGGATTACTGCGTATCCCTGCGGAAGGATATGCGTGTGCTGTGACTCTACGCATAAGGTCTACTCTTACGAGTAAGCCTTACACGTAAGGTCCTTATACGCCTCTGCGTAAGCTCAAGCATAAGGTCCCCCTTCCCACGCTGTAACTTCTCTTAAGCGTAAGTTAGGATCCTACGCGTAAGCTTTTCGTCTCGGCGATATCATCTCTCATTTACGCTAACTTTGCCAAAACTACGCTTAAGCCTTGATTGACCTTCATTATGAGTTGTTACGTGTACAAACTTGTTAATAAACTTATCATATCATCACGAATCCAATAATGTCACTAATAAACTTAAACGTTTGATATGTTGTGAACCATAAGTGATAACATAAACTTTAAAACCTAAAGTTAACTAACTCACGAAATATTTCACGACATCATTGGACTATTGGACAAACAAGTGACTTAGGACTCGTAATGATCATTGACCTGCACATTCAAATAACTAGACAATAAGACCTTCGTTGACTAACATTATGTCTTTCGATATCTTTGGTTCTTTTGGCTAATGTTATTTCGAGATCACGACATGGATGAAAAAATGAATGTGGATGCATCGAAGTTCTTACAATTGCGATATCTTTCGAGAGGGTTATCCGAGAAAGCTTGGAAAGAACAACCTTAGGGTTGACTTTGACACCCTCACATGCTCGTAATCTTCTTGTCTCATTGCGATTGGATATTCTCGGAATCATCCCTACCGTAACATGCTCTCACACTCGCCACGCTCGGTCTACATTCAACAATTTGGATTCTATGTAGAGGATCATGGTCAAATGCTATGAATGTGACTCTTAATCACAAACAAGTCACTATCAATCCGATGACTTACGAGTTGTTCTCATCATTCGAGACATCGCTCCAACCGACTTCTTTACCCCTAAAGAGGCTGTCACGCAATTCTTGATAGATATTGGTTATGATGAAGCTACAAGAATCATTACTAAGCACTCTCACGTGGAGTCAAGAATATTCCTCAACCATGGAGGACACTCTATATGATCATCACCAACCGGTCTACGGTCGTGACGGTGGCTATGAGCATCCCAAGCTCATGGGCCCGCAAATTTTCAGTCGTTGATCAACAAGAAGGACATTATAATTGAAGCTTTTGCTATGGGAAGATATGATGTTGTTTCATAAGAAGCTTGGCTCCAAAATTCCCTATGTCGATCATGCCAAACTGCTGATCCGAGAGTTCTTGGACTACATCCCGATATCCCGTGAGACTCAATGACCTAGATAATCATGACATCTTGATCGAGCCTATACTATCCGCCGTAATCAAAGAATCGTCTCACTAAGAAACAGGGTCTTTGAGTTGCCCGATCACCTTCTTACAAAGGAAATCAAAAGCTGGAAACGATAAAAGGTATCGGGTAGCCGTAAAGAAGGAAAAGTTGGCCATCTTGATTAAAAAGGCTTGGGACTCCTACCAAGAACCGAGAGGAAGTACCGGAAGTGCAATAAGTTCTCGAAAGTCATAGGAAGTTTCCCAAGAGGAATCCTCCTCGTAAAAGGACCTTCCTCTAAGGAAGCTACTCCCATCCCAATCCCTAAACCCGAACCGCAAAGAAAGCTTTTGAACGAAAGCTCAAGGTACCGGCACGGATGAAGAGATTACCTACTCACAACCGCAAAGGATGACAATCCTTCCGCACCAAAACCTCAAGTCCTCAAGTCGATAAAGGAAAAGGGAAGACTCAGACTTGTGCCCTATGATGAGAGCTCAAGAAGAAGAGCTACGGGATCAATCCCACAGAAGACAGTTAAATTCGTTAGTCACCTTCAAAAAGTCAAGAATTTGCAAAGACCAAATGGGTGGACCCGGAGGATCAAGTGGTCTTGCTTCACTCTTCACCAGTCCCGATGCGGTTAATCGACCCGATAAGGATCCGGTGCCACCACTCTTGTGCAACAACAAAAGCTTGTGGAGGATACTATCGAATATGACTTTGAGAAATCTGACCGAAGTCTCGAGAAAGATAAAGGTCTTGATTATGACAAGCCGCTCGAAAGTCCTACGCTTCTCGAAGGAAACTTCGAACCGCCTAAGGACCCCGAGTCTCCTCATGTCTCCTCCTCATCGATTCTTCATCTCACCCTCACCACCACCATCAAAGAAGTCAACCAAATCAACATCCAAATCGTGAAGAAACCACCGATCTTGGATTTCGCACTCATGAAAGAATTGTGAAAGTCATCCAACAAGTCGGAAAGAAGGACATGATCTACATGAAAACCGAATTGGTTTCAACCAAATACAAGACTTAAATGATGAGAATGACAAGATGCGTAAAGAAAGGAATTCGTTCAGAGTTCATGAAAAGTCATCGTCAAGTGAACCCGAACGAAATGATCAAGGTTACACTAACAAGTATCTTTCGGATATCGCTCCTAAAGTCACAAAGGAGATGCTTACCGCATAACTATATCCGAATCTTATGCGATAGCCAAGCAAACTATAAGATCCACACCTTTAACCATCACAATCAATCCATCCGATCCCGTAGTTTTCTCGGATAATGAATTGGTGGCCAAGCTTGTCACACAAATGTCCACACGAGCATGGGACATTTACTCGAGGAAGGAAAGTCGTTTCAAGCATTGGTTGACTACCAACTCAAAGAAGCATGTAGATCCAAAGCGTAAAAGTCTAAACGTCCTAGAGACAATGAAGACAAGGATCGGGATAAGCATGATAAAGCTAAACGTCAAGAAGTCCGGTAAATCATCTTCTATGTTACCTCCTCTCCAACGGACTTCTACTCAACAAAGATCTCCTCCTCGTTCTTCTACGATAAACCTCGGGATCGATTCCGAGTTACCACCCTGCCTCGTAAAACCGGTGATTACTTTGAGTACACGGGTGGTGACGATGAAGAGGTCCTTGAGCCCCTACAACAACCCACCTCTCCCAAACAAGTTAAGAAACCAGAATCCTCATCTAGGCCAAAACAAAAGAAGAAGAAGGCGCCCATGGCTGACGTCATTTCATGGCTAGATGACGATAAAACTGAGGAATTTGAATGGTTCTCTTCACTTGTTAACAACACTCCCTACCCTGAAGAAGGTCAGAATTTGGTAGATGGTAATACATTGGAGCATGCAAAACTGTTGCAAGAAAAGTTCCAGGTGAAGAAGATGACGAAATCCGAGTTGAGGCGAATCAAGAATGAAGCTTTTCAACTGTGGAAAGATAGCTCAGAAAGTGCCATCGAGGTCGAATATCACCTTGAAAACATTGCCCGAGCTATGTCTAGCAACATGGATTGGCTTAACCCAGAAGCAAACATCGACTTCACCAAACGAGACAACCCTCCATACTACATCGACTGGTCAAAACCTCTACCAACAATTGGCCAACCAGATGAACCTAGGATCCCATTCAGATATTTCTTCAATAAAGACCTGGAATTTCTTCTACACGGTGGCGATGGTTCAAGGAAATACGTGCCAAACACTTGTTCTCCGACAAAGTGGAAGCATACGACCGAGATGCAATGTACAGATTCATCATTGGCCTGAACGCCACGAATCTACTACCGTCGCTGTGTTCGAAGTCTCAACATGCGATGTTCGTAGTAAGGATATCGCTGCCATCAAACATGTTGTTCTATCATCTAAGTGGACTACACCTTCCTTAAGAATATCGTGGTCAAACGACAAGATGAAAGGGACTATGCTTTCTCCGGTCGACTTTGAGAATTTGTCTATCAACGATATTGAAGACATGTACCTTGCTAAAGTACAAGGTCGCATGAGACAATTTTCAACCAAGTACAACGTGAATTCATCAAGTCATTGCTCATCTTCATCGACGATAGTCATCAAGGAACGGTAGAAGATCTCTAATCGGGTCGTTGAATCTTATCGCACCCATGTCAACTTCACACCACCTCGCCTAGATCTTCCCGACATCAACCGGCTCACAATACACACTCATCAAAAACCTTTCGGCGTGCGCCACCGTAGTGAACTACAAAGAAATTGCTTAATGGCGTGTAGTGAACTTCACAAGTTTGGAGATCACACCTTGAAGATGGTTAGGGACGGATTGGCATATAGGTCAAGGACATCCGTCAAAAGATTGGGTCTCCTAAGCGATGGAATTCTCGTGGATCGCAAGGATGTGAGGAGGATCATCGAAATGATTGACGAAAGGTTGTTTCAAGGGATCGCCTGTAACGATGGAAAGCTTTGTTGGTGGTCGACCGGGATCAACATCACCGGCTATCAACGCCTGCTCGCACTCCGGCGACATCACCGGACTCCCGGTACCCCTTGATTTGGTTCTTTCATTATAAATTTGGATGTGTGACTATATATGTCTATGGCTTGTGCACACATAATGCAGGTACAACCCTGTAATTTGCAAGAAAGGACCCCGTGGTACGCCTCGGTGCCACAATCCTTATAAAAGGAGCGAAAGCTTTTATTTTGAGTAAAACCTATCAAACCTTTCATTTTTCAAGGTTTTGCTCAAAAGGACAAGTACTTCCCATATGATTTTCAAAACCTCAACCGCTTATATCACTAGTCGAGGGGAGTATTTGAATTAAAACTTTGTTCACAAATTGTTCATAGTGGTCATCTTCCGCAACACTCGAAATGGTCATATTTATTGTCAACTTTTCAAAATAACATTTGATATGCCCTTTCGAGGGGAGAAAATTGTGTGATAAGAAATATGTTGTGCAAAATGCAAATGAATCATGTACTTCGAGACTTAACCAATGAATTGACGATACTAAACTGTTAGTAACTCGAAAAGACTTGTCCCGACGGGTAATAATTTCAAGCTAGTTCGCTAGTAATGTAAACGTGTCTCGCAAAGGACTTGTCCAAGTAGAAAGTACCATTCGAGATACTCTTGGTAGACATGAACTCGACGGTATGACAACCTTCGAGGTTTGTCTACACCTTCAAGGTAGTTATTAGAGCTAGTTGTCACCTAAAAGTCGACAATGTAACTCTTTAACTATGCAACGAACCGTGTCTCATGGGATTGTCTATCTCCAGTGGATCAATTCAAAATGTGCGCTTTTCCTCACCGTGCATTTAAACCATTTAAACTCTTAAGCACATGTGGAGGGGAGATTTATGTAAAATCCTATCTCTCATAGTGGTTCAAACATGTTTTCATTTACAAACCCTTTGAGAGATTTGATTTGTCGTTTAAATCAGATATATATTTTCCAAGAAATACAAAGGTATGTATTTTCCCGGTCGCTCCAACGAGGATGAATGGAGTAAACAACTCACGCCGCGCGATTCGATTCGAATGGGTAATAAGGATTTTGAGGATTTCTAAACCATGGATAAGCAATAGTAAAGGGAAGCAATAAAATCGACTAAATCTATGATTCAAATGAAGGAAATGCAACTAATTATGCAAGATTAAACAAAAACGCGATTAAACGTAATTAATAAAGGGCGAATTAATGCAACTAGTATACTAAAAATTAGGAAAACTTGCAAGAAAATTACAAAGCTATTTTTCAAAAATCAAATTTAACTAAAAAGAATTTTAGAAACTGGAATCACATTTTTCTGACTTTTTCTCTATTTATTATGAATTTAAAACTATTTAACACTAATTAAATTGCTAGAAAATACTAGTTAAGCTAAGAAAATTCTGGAAAAATACTTTTTAAGACATTTTTATTTTTCTAAAACTGAAAAAATTTTAATTTTATTATTTGGACCTTTTTCTGAATTATTTGTATTAAATACTAATTAAAAAGCCTTTAAATTGAAATTAAATGTAGAAAAATAGCAAATGAAAAGGGAAAAATATGAAAACTTCCAGAATAATATAAAATAACACTAAGATGCAGGGAAAAATAACAGAAATAACTTTTGATCACAGGAGAATGAACTGAGCATGAAACTGATGTGATAAGCATACATGAAATAAGCTAAAAGCTACCTATAAGCTACTATAAGCTACCACAGCTTAAAACTACCTTTAAACTATCCAAAAAATAGCCTACTGCAACTGATTAGAAACTAATACGCACAAGATCAAAGCATTTGAGCACAAATTCAGTTTCTATTTTACTATGCCAAACGGCCCTACAGGGGGTACTTTGAGCTCAAATTCAAGTGGCTTATAAAAATCCTAAAAATAAACTAAAAATACCCTGTTAACCACAACCAACCAAAGAGCTTATATCCAGAATTTCAACTAATAAGGATGAAAAATAAAGAAATTAAAAATCAGAAATAAAAGTGGATTGGGACTAATTGATACTGATGAAGAAAAGCACAAATAACAGATATGGAGTTGCAGATCTGATTTAGCACACCTAAATAAGTACTAGAGGCCTTAACACTATAAAGCAACTAAGAACCAACCTAAAAGCTGCTATAAGTACAAAATTTTAAACACTAAGGATAACTAAAGAAGCAAATATTGAACTGATAAACATCCTGAATAGGGACAGAAAGCTATATGTATGCTAGAAGTCTAAACTAAGCTATCAAACCTCAATAAGCTCAGGCAACTAAATCTACACTATAGACTGAATAATCATCCCATAACAAGTCGATATGGATGTAAATGTACCGTGCGTGGACATACAAATCAACCAAACCACCCTCTTTGAGATCCAAACAAACTAAGCATTATATTTTTTTGAATTTTTATCTTTTGGGAAAAATGAGAGCAGCAACTAAACTTGATATTTTTATTTTTAATAATTTTTATAACAACTAAAACTGACTCAAATAGCTAAGTGAAAATTGACGAAAACCATTTTGTGACTGAACTAGCGAAATGGACAGACAAGGTTTTTAAATTGAAAACACATAAATGACTTGAGCAAATTTAAAACTATGACTAAGACAGCTTCAAAACAAGTAACCAAAACTTATTGACTCAATTACCATTAACCAAAATAAATCAAACTCTAAAAATACGCTATATCCAAACACACCTTTTAATAACCAAATGCAATTTAACTACTAAATCTAAAAGGCTTTTGACTCAAGCTGACTTTAAATAATCAAATGACCTCAAATCTCATTACAAACACAGATTAAAAACAGAAAATCTTCTAAAACTAGTTTGACTCTAAAGTTGACTTTCGTTGACCTATGTTGACTTTTATGAGAAATCTTAAATTGAAGCAGGATTAAGCTAAATCAAGCTCACATAAGCCATGACAAGCTTACATGAACTTTCATACAAGAGTGAAAGCTTATAAAACTGATTAAAACAGAGATTAAGACTGAAATTAAATTGAGATAAAAAATGGAGAAAATTACTTTTATTAAAAAATGAGAGTACAATACTGAATAACACTGGAATTAAAAAGACAATTAACTAAAACAATTTAAATTTAAAATGGTAATGAATTCTAAAGACAAATTTTACAACCGTGAATGGAATGGTATTTATAATCGATGAGAGCTTAGGGTTTGATCTTCGTAGCTTCAGATCCTTCCCACTTGTAATCTCAAATATTCAACATTAGCTTCATTCCTAAGCATGATTTGAGAGCGTTGATCATATGTTATCATCTCACTTCCCACGGATTGCCGGGCTGGCAATCCTCTCGCACGTGTCGAGATGTCGATGCTTCTAGATGCAATTTAAGTGTGGGTAACTTGAGGTGAGAAAGGGTAAATGGTGATGAGGTAAACAAGACAAATGGTGGTTTAACTCTGGTTTTAGGCGCGTTTGGTTTTTTTCTGGGTTTATTAATTTGGTTTGACTTTGTTGACTGGATATAAATGTGTATTAGTAGAAAAAGGGGTCATGGGATATTGTTAGTGTGGTCAATGGATAAAGGGTAGTAGATTATTGGATTTTGTATTTGGACTTTAAGCGTTATCCGGATTTGTACAAGGGTGAAGGGACCATTCATGAATTTTAAAATACCAAGGACCAAATTTGTAAATTATGAAAGGTTAAGGTATAAATGGTAAGTTTGTTTAGTGAGGGATTTGGGGGTTTATTTGGTAAAGTTGAGGGTAATTTGTGTAATTTAGGAAAGTGAGGGGTGAGATGTGAAAACTTCCAACATGTCCCGAGATCCGTAATTTGCACTTTTGAGCATCCAAAACCCATAAATAGCATCCCCGGCATCGGCTTTGGCACTCTTCCTTCTCTCGTGCTCGGTTTTCTTCGGTTTTTGCTTTCTTTTGCCTGTTTTGTCATATCCGTACCTGCACATGCATAAACTCAAGAAACCATTAAATATTAGCAATAAACGGCTCTTTCTCAGTTATTTTGGGTCATATTTGATAAAGAAATGATATGTGTTTTAGCACATATCAAGATTCTTCACAACTGTGGTTTTAATGGCAACATAGGTTAGTCATGGAGTTATAAGGTGACTAAGGTTAGGAATAACTGTCCTATGATCCGCCAAATATGGAGGGATCTACCCAAGGACATCACAAATAGTTAGTACTTAGAAGTCTTTAGGCACGATTATAAAAGGAGAAAATGAGAATCGGAGAAAGAAGGAGTCAAGAATCAAAAAGAAATGAAATGAAAAGGGTGAAAAGAAATAGCCCTCCGTTATTCAACTTAGGCGCGATAACGGGTTCAATTATATGTTACTTGGTTGTCACTTAGTGACACCAAGATTGAAGATTAAAAGTCGTCATAGACCCAAAGGACGCATGCACTAAACCTTCTTAGCCACTCAAGTTTCTCTCAATGTAAGCTTGTTTCATTCTCACAGGAACCCTACGTAAACTATTGGCTTTCTCTTGAGATCGCTGGTATTGAAGAAGAGACCCTCTCCCTAGTCTCCGCCAGAAAACCAAACGCACTATTGAGTCTAGAGCCACGAGATTCATCAAAAGATCTCTTAGGAACACTTGACATTTTATCACTTGACGATCACCAAATAAGATTATAAGTGGTTCATATCGAGTCCTTCACAGATCTTAGCAACTGCCTAGAACATTTATGAGAGGTTCACAAATGTGATCCTCGTGATTGAATGGAAACTCATGCTGTGGTCAACATCAAAGCCCGACAAAGAAGTCACTTGTAACTCCCGTGGATTACGCTGGAGTGTGTCTCAAACGGTCTGATCAGTGAGGTGATGCTTGATTGTACCTCAATGACTATCTCGAACTCAGAGATGTACTTTTGCACATCGCTTATCTCATTTGTGGGACTCAGTTCAGAACGGCCTTTGTAAGAATTAGAGTTGTGTTTTCACACTATGCCGTTAACACTCTCAAGTTCAAACTTGTAAGTGCTTTAACCGCTTATTACTAACCGCTTGAAATATTTTCTTCTTATGGAAGCTCCGGAGCAGGATGATCGTCTTGATTCTTTTCATGCTCACGCCAACATAATCATTAATGGAAATTCTATCCAAAAGTAACGCACAATGTAATGATTCTTCATCAAATCAAAGAATCTACAAAGTTAAAGACTTAAAGAACTTCATCAAGAAAGAGCGCATGAGCATGTTGAAGAATGACGGAGACACCGGAGCAAACAAGCACTGAGGCGCACTTGATGCGCATAACAACATACTATCACTTTCACCACAAAGAACAATGATCAAAGAACAAAGTTAAAGATGACGCCAAAGCATAACTGCTCAAAGACAACTATCTCTACACCGGGAGATTGTTCGAATCAAGGCAATTCTTCTCACAAGAAAGAAGAATGTCGAAGACGCCGAGCTACTATTACATCAACGCTTTCACCGCTCATCACCAACACTGAGGGGAGATTGTTGGAATCACCCCTAAACCATAATCAAGTGTTTGTAATTAATATGTAATAGTTAGCTTTATTATGGCCTTTATGTTTGTTATTAGCCTTAAGCTTATGTAGAAGGCCCATGAGCTTAGGCCCAAGCCCATTAAAGGAAGGATGGAAACTAGGAGTGTTGCCCTAGCTTTCCTCCTATAAATACTTTGTAAACCTTCATTCAAGGTTGGTTGTTCAAGTTTTTTTCTCTCACTCACCCACGCATAACCGCTTACTATTGTCGTATGTGTGTGTGTAAGATCTTGTTCAATCGCCTCATCTCTTTCTTATAAGCTTGGTTTTGTAAAACTAGTGACCTAACAATGGTACACACAACCTATGTAACGTGCGATAACTAAGTGTAAACGAGAAAAATGGAAATGGAAATGAGTTGAGGGTGACTTACAATCACTCGTTATGAGTGGAGATGAACGATGAAATGATGATTCAAGCTCTAACCCCGTGTTCTCCTTATAATGTTACCCGTATTCTTATTTTAACCCAAGTCTTCCTAGATCTTTGGAACATTTTCTTCCCTTCCTATTCGTTTACCACAGTGGACGATTTAACTTAGAAGTGTAAGTGTTTGAGTGAGGTTGTGATAGTGTGAGATGTAGTCTAAGTATTGGTAAGGTTTATAAAGTAAAACCTTGGCATGGTCTTTCAATTATTTAACTCTTAGATTATCTAGGTTATAGGTTTAATAGTCATGTGTTTCTTTGAACTTGGTCATGGCCATGTGGTGTTGCTAGGCGTGTAGATGAGGCAGCCAAAATCAAGGAAAGGAAACAAGTAAGGTCACATCTTCAATGTCCATGCTAGACACAATATACAAAGGTTAATAAGGTCAACATGGTCAAAAGGATGCTTAGAGGATTATTATAATCACTTAGGGTGGCTAATGGCATGTGATGTTCCCTCTTTGGCCATACACACGCAAACTTTGGAATTCAAAAGGAAAGGATGGAATTTGTTAACTTCTTGTTACATGATACTTTTAGTTTGGTTTGTTTGTTGCTTGGGTTCGAACGACTCACTCATCCTTGTTAACAAGGAAATGCTAGGCTAACACTTGTTGGAAAATACAAATGACTTGGGCACTTGGGCCATGGTGGGAACCTGTTGGGCTTAGGGGAAACATTGGGTGAGTTTGGGCTTGGTTCTTATTCGGTTAGAGCTACATCAAGGACCGTTTAAGTGGTGGGCTTGGCGAGGTAACGAGGCCCAAGGAAATGATGTGGTGAGTTGGGCTTAAATCGAGGCCCACTAAGTCTCTAGGCACAATCCGATATTAATGTATTTTTATTTTTATTTATTTTACATTTTTATAAATTTTTATATATATACTATGTATTTTAAGAATATCGGGATCGTGTGGAATTTCATTCTGATTACAACGGTATTTTTATGAACGCTCAAGCTGCGTTGATCATGCATATGCCAAATGATATGCAAATGTGATGTTTAGAAAATTTCATGATAATATAAATCGTGCTTAATTTCTGATTAAAGCTTTAACTACATTGAAATTTTCCAGGGGCTTACAGTACCTACCCCTTAAGAGAACCACGTCTCGCGGTTTAACTCGCAGAGATTGTCATGGGTGGTTATATGAACAGGTGGGGATACTTGGAAGGCATTACATCCTCGCGCTCCCAGGTGAACTTTTCACCTTGTTTCTTGTGATTCCATAGAACTTTAATGATAGGAATGCGGCTTTGCTTAAGTCTCTTGACTTCCTTGTCCATGATCTCAATGGGTTCTTCGACAAAGATAAGTTTGTCATTGAGTTAGATGTCCTTGAGAGGTACGACTAGAGTTTCATCCGATAGACACTTCTTAAGATTCGAGACATGGAACGTGTCATGTACTCGACTAAGTTCTTCAGGAAGTTCGAGTTTATATGCCACCGGACCAATTCTTTGAAGAATTTTGAACGTCCGACGACGAGGTTTGAGTTTTCCTCTTTCCAAATCTAACCATCCCTTTCCGTGGTGATACTTTGAGAATTACTCGGTGTCCCACTTGGAATTCCATTGGTTTCCTTCAACATCCGCATGCTCTTTTGTCTATCTCGAAATGCTTGCGCTTGTTGCCTAATTTGCATTATCTTTCGCTTGTCTCTTGACAATTTCGGGCCTGTGAGTTGTACTTCTCCAACTTCGCCCAACAAACCTGGCGATCGCATTTTTTCCATAGAGTGCTTCAAAAGGAGCAAATTTTAATGTCATGATGGTAATCGTTATTGTAAGAGAATTCGAGCAGAGTAAGTGCTTATCCCATCCTTTTCCGAAATCAATCACACATGCTCTTAGCATGTCTTCCAGAGTTTGGATCGTTCTTTCACTTTGTCCATCTGTTTGAGGATGATACGCGGTACTTATATCCAAGTTGGTACCCATAGCCTTTTGAAGTGTTTACCAAAATCTCGAGGTGAATCGGCTATCACGATCAGATATGATAGATATTGGTACACCGTGACGAGAAACAATCTCTTTGATGTACAACCTAGCGAGTATAATCATCTCGTCGTTCTCCTTGATTGGCAAGAAATGGGCGGACTTCGTGAGACGGTCTACAATGACCCAAATGGTGTCAAAACCATTAGAAGTTCTCGGCAACTTTGAGATGAAATCCGTTGTGATTCTTTCCCATTTTCATACGGGAAGTTTTGGTTGGGGTAACATACCTGATGGCTTTTGATGTTCAGCTTTGACTTTCAAACATGTCAAGCATTTACTGGCGTACTCGGCGATATCATCCTTCATGTTAAGCCACCAGTACATAAGCTTTAGATCTTGATACATCTTGTTGGGACCAGGATGTATGGAATACTTTGATTTATATGATTCATGCATGATGAGTTCTCGGATACCTCCGTAGAGTGGAATCCAACTTCGATTTTTGAAACATAACGTTCCGTCCAATCTCTTCACAAATCCATTCTCATTCTTCGGCATGCCATAAATCTTCTCATTCGGCCTATTTTCTTCTTTGAGTGCTTCGATCTGAGCTTCAATATTTTCGATGGTAGGGGTGAATTGATTACCATACCCAATGATCTCACTCTAAGTGGCTTAGGGCTATCTTTATGCTCAAGGCGTGGAACAACGTCGCCTTTCCAGATGGTAATGGATCTCGCATCATAATCAATCGAGCAATTCTAACCAATGACGCTGACGCATATTCGCCTCTTTCTAATCTAAAGATGTGTTGAAGACTTTGTGATCGCTTACACTATACACTTGGTTCTCGTATAAATAATGTCACCATATCTTGAGTGCAAATACCACAGTGCCAAGTTCTCGTGAGTAGTATAATTCTTCTCATGAGTTTTGAATTGTCGTGACGCGTAAGCAATCACTTTGTTCCTTTGCATGAGAACAACGCCTAAACCTATGTGTGAAGCATCGCAATATACTACAAAATCTTCGACTCCTTCCGGTAGTGCCAAGATGGGTGCTTCGCAAAGCTTGTTCTTTAGGATTTAAAAAGCTGATTCTTGATCGTCTCCCTATTCGAATTTCTTCATTTTCTGGTTTAACTCGGTCAATGGTTTGGCTATCTTCAAGAAACCTTCGATGAATCTTCGATAATAACCAGCAAGTCCTAAGAATTGACGAATTTCAGTGCGGTTGGTGGGTACTGGCCAATTCTTTATTGATTCGATCTTTGCGGGATCTACATGGATTCCTTCACTGTCGATCACATGACCAAGAAATTAGATTGTCTCAATCCAAAAATTGCATTTGGAAAACTTTGCATACAATTCTTCATCCTTGAGTAACTTTAGGATAGTTCTCAGATGTTCCGTATGTTCTTCTTTATTACGAGAGTAGATAAGAATATCGTCGATGAACACAATGACGAATTTATCCAGATATGGTTTACAGACTCTATTCATGAGGTCCATAAATACAGCGGGTGCATTAGTTAAACCGAATGGCATTACATGGAATTCATAATGGCCATATCGAATTCTAAACGCGGTCTTGGGTATATCTTCCTTTTTTATCCTAAACTGATGGTATCCAGATCTTAAATCAATCTTCGATTACACACTCGAGCCTTGTAACTGATCGAACAGATCATCGATTCTTGGTAAGGATAACGGTTCTTGATCATGAGCTTGTTCAATTCTCTATAATCGATACACATCCGAAATGATCCATCTTTCTTCTTAACGAATAAAACCGGTGCTCCCCAGAGTGAGGAACTTGGTCTAATGAATCCCTTTTCAGATAGCTCTTCAAGTTGTTTGGATAATTCTTGCATTTCCGAGGGTGCTAAACGGTACGGTGCTCGTGCTACGGGAGTAGCTCCAGGAATAAGATAGATTTGAAATTGGATTTGTCGAGCAGGTGGGTGTCCAGGAAAATCTTCTGGAAACACCTCAAGAAATTCTTTGACTACAGGTACATCCTCTAGTCGTTTCTCTTCCGACTTCTTTTCCGTTACTTTAGCTAAGAAGGCATAACATCCTTTTTCCATGTACTTTATCGATTTCGCACAGATATGATACTTAAGTACTTTCTACTTTGATCTCCTTGGATGACTAAAGTTTCATCGTTGATCGGGATATGAACGGTTTTCTCGTCGCAAACAATCCTAGCACGGTGTTTGGACAACCAATCAATGCCAATTACGACATCGAAACTACCAAGTTTGATTGGCAAAAGAGCTATGAGGAATGAGTGGTCTTGAAAAAGAATAGGGCAATTACGGATTACGGTGTTGGTTCCTATTATCTTTCCATCAGCAAGCTCTATCTCATAAGTTGTATCTAAGGAAATTGGGGATATTTTAAGTAATGGTGCAAAGGTAGTAGATACAAAACTCTTATCGGCTCTAGAGTCAAACAAGATTTTTGCGGAATGATTGTTAAGAGAATACGTACTCGTCACAACATCAGGGTTCAATGGCACATCTCCATCTCCTAGCACGTACGCTCTTGCACACGCATTGTTTGGTTGAGTTGCATTCATCTTTGGGCATTGACTCTTGAAATGACCCTTTCACGCATCCATAACAATTCATGTTTGCACAAGTGTTTCCCCTCCGTGGTTTCTAATGCTTTCCTTGATGACCTACCTTGTTGCACTTGTCACACTTTACAAGACAAGGTCCGTAATGGTGCATCAAAATCATAATCGGGATGTGGTCCTACATACCCTTTTCCAAAGAAGGTGCAAGATAAGCCCTCGCGGCTTCTTGCCTTCGCCACGCCGATTGATGATGGTTTCGTTGTGATATCGGTTGTTGTTCGATTGTTGTTGTTGGACCGATGGTGGTTGGAATTTGAGCTTTTCCATTCATCAAGCTTTCTTTTGTTTCACTTGAGCCTTGTGCATTTGCAAGCTTCAATATCGGTTTCATAAGGCGGTGGATACAATGACAACTTCTTCAGTCTTTGATTCAAGCGATGTAGGATCCTTATTTTATTGTGTTAGATGATTCGGTGGTCTTGGGAGATCAAAATACATGTTTTCCATTTTAGAGAGAAAGTAGAGAGAGAGGGTGTTCTTGCTAGAGGTTTACTCAAGGAAATGTTAGATTAAAATGAGCACCACCCTTCCATGGATGGAAGGGTATTTATAGTTACAAACATACCGTCCTCCTATCGGATGTGGATCGTGCATACAATGGGTAAAGACCCGTCCTTCCTCCACGGTGTTGCACTACGCTAAACTAAACTAATAACTAACTAATAAACGATAAATAACGTAACTAACGACAAGTCTACGAGCTAACTTAAGCTAGATAACATTTGGGGTGACCGACTCTTCACTAAGAAATTTTCCAATTCCTAACAATCTCCCCTAAGGAGGTCACCCCATGTTTTACATTTCAATCCTAGCATTCTATTCTTGACATTGTTCTTGAGCTCGTGACTTGAATTCTTCATTTCGCAATCTTTGTGCTTTTGTAGTGCAACTTCAAAGTCCGCATTGATCTGTACTTTCGGTGGAGGTCTTTGAAATGATCCACATCTTGATGATCTTGAGCTTTCTTTGAGATCATCACCACAATAAATCTCTGGATCACCCTTTATTGTGTTGCCATCATGTGAAGTTGTGACTTTTGGACCGACATGCTCACACTTTTGAATCATGACATCTTTCCATCGAGTAGCGGAAGCCTTCATCGGTTCATGATATTTGTAGCAATGAGCATAAGCATAGAATGAAATATCGAGCCGTGTTATGTAGATATGCACTAGTCATGATTTCTTCAAATTAAGTGTGGATGCCGTGAGCATGCGGCTTTGGATTGACTCCTCAATTCGATCACCGCAATCGTCGGGTGTACCGCATCACGACGCTTAGCAATAAAGCGCACGAAAGTGTCTTTGATCACTTCGTTGAATTGAGGTACACGCCCACGGTTCCCGTTGATCGGTACAAGCATCTTGCTGTGATCGGTAGGATTCCTAAGAATCTCCTTGACGGGGTTTCGCAATGTTCTAGCTGTTCTCAAACCGAACGCCTCAAAGAAGACAACACGGAGTGAGTGAACCAATAATTGAGATTCACCGATTGATGAAAATGATTTGAAAACAATCGCGTATTGCTTGAAGAAAGAGTTTTGCAATACAACGAAGGTTTTATGAGAAAAATCAATTTTAAACAAAATACTTTTGTATTAGAGAATGAGTACACATTCGACGTGCTAGTGAAAAGAAGAGATTCGCACATCGAACGGTTTTCTAAAAGTATTTTCAATCGAGATACTTTTGAATTTTGAAAACATAAGTACACATTCGACGTGCTAGAGAAAAGAAGATTTGCACATCGAACGGTTTTTCCAAAAGTATTCGTCAATTCCATTCTCGGACCAAGGTCGATTCACGAGTGAATCGCCCCATTGTTTCTATCCGGTTGTCACATGGTTGATCTATAGAATAGATCTCACATGCCACCTACCGAGAGCTTGTATGATGTTGGCTCTAGAAGGCTTTCCATCTTCATTGTGAATACTTTTACATACTACTCGGATGTTCGGCAATACCACAAGGATAATGCGTGGGACTCTTAATATATACTTACTTTCCACATTGAGTGAAAAGTAAGTCTTCAAGAATTTAGTGTCCTAACGAGATATTGTGGATGATCTCTTGGCTCTAGACTCAATAGTGCACATTTGGTTCTGTGTCGGAGACTAGGGAGAGGGTCTCCTTCTTCAATATCAACAATCTCTAAGAGAAAGTCGATAGATAATGTCGGTTCCCGTGAGAATGAAACAAGCCCTTTTAAGAGGAACTTGAGTGGTTTGGAAAGTTGAAGTGCGGTCGTCCATTGGGTCCATGACGTCTTGTCTTCAATATCGGCGTTACCTTAGTAACCACCAAGAGCATATGTATTGAACCCGGTTCTTGCCCTAAGGTTGAATTGATGGAGGGCTATTTCTTTTCACCCTTTCACATTCGGTTCTTTTCATTCTTCAACCCCTTCAAGCTTACCGAGACTTCATAACTAGAACCTTGTTGGGTTTATTCCAAGACTAGCTCTGCCTCGATCCGCACTCTTCCCATATTCTCATTTTCTCCTTTTTCAATATTCCTAAGGACTCTACACTATCTAGTGGATTATCCTGGAAGATCCCTCCGGTTCGGCGGATCGTGGGAACAAAATACCTAACCTCACCATCCTTATAACTCCATACATAAAGTAAAATGGTCGGTCTTTTGGTACAGTTCATTCTTCCTTAAAACCAATTGAAAAATCATTTGGAAAAACAATCAAGGTACTTGTGATACGAGATCAAAGCATTTTGTACCTTAATAGTTTTGATCATTTAGAAAACCTCCCTCAACATGCGTGTGATTTAGAAATTGTTTGGCACATGGAGGCAAGAGGACTTTGAAATATTTTCTTTGATCACAATTTTCATACGAAAAAGCCATTTGATTTTCTTGGTAAAATTCTCCCCCTCAATATGTGCATAGGATATTTTAAAACATTTTATCACATAGAGGCAAGAGTTCTTTTGAAGCACATCCACAATCACAAAATCCATTAAGAAAACCATTTGAAAACTCAATCAAGGTACTTTAAAATTTTCTTTAAAAACTTTTGTACCTCGATAGTTATGCTCCCCCTCAATATGTGCTTCAAGATTCGAAAGCGTTTAGCACATATGAGAGAGCAGCGAGCACAATCAAATCAAAACGATCACCTTTTATCAAATTTCATTATTAAATCACAAATTCTCCCCGATCAAAATATCAAACCCTTTGAGATTTTGGATCCCAAGTGATTTAATTAGGTTTAGAAAACATGGGAGAAAATGTGGCCTTGTTTAAATACTCATCCGGTTTTGGATAAATCCTCCTCCTCAACATGTGCATTGTGTATTTGAAATCGTTTGGCACATGGAGGCGGAGTGCCTTTAAAGGACTAAAACCAATTCCATTTAAAACAGATTTGAGATTTAAAACACGATCTTTACCTTGATCAAAATATCAAACCATTTGAGATTTGTGATCCCAATTGATTTAAATCATTTAGAAAAATTTGGGGAAAGACGTGGCAAGATTCAATTTTGAAAGATGATGATACGGACCATTTTAAGACATTAAAGATTGTTAGTGTCGGTATGATAGTTTTAAGAGATCTTTTAAGTAAAACAAAATAATTTCACAATCAAACAAGAATGTAAAAGATTTCATTTTGAAAGACCTTGATTCTAAAGAAAAATCATACCATGACATAACATTAAATCTTTAGATCACCACCTTTTGTTGTACAAAGCGGACTTTTTGAAGATATATTGTATGAAAATATTTTAAATTAAATCACTCTCCCTCAATCGATGACCAAGTCGATAATTGAGTGACTTAAGTTTTGATAAATTGAAGTCCGGTGATTTTCAAAATTTAGTCCAATATATTTTCAAAACAATATATTCCATTTTCAAAAAATTTATTCAAATTTATTCAAAATTGTTTAAAAATGGTATCCCGCACAAAGATACGTTAGTGGTTGAGAAGCTTCCGTTGTTGTTGTTGTAGGGTTGGAAGAAAACCGTCTGCAAATGCGGTGAGACTTCTTCTTACGTTGCATTTTGAATGCCAACCGAGGTCCAATTAAGCTCGTTTCTTCAACTAATTAGAAGAAAACCATCTGGCGATGCAAGGAGACCTCTTACGTTGCATTTATGCCAACTCTCCATAGAAGTCCAATTAAGCTCCGTTTCTTCATTTGTCAACCCAAGATATAGTTACCCTTTCCTTGCGGCATCCAATCATGTTCATTAGTGGGATCCGGATCGGAACATTCTTATATACCAATATACCGCATATGTTAGTGAACACACATACAAATATATGGTGGTCGACAACACCTAAACAACAATCGACTAATAAAAGTCAATCCAACATATCAATCGGATCATGTAAGGTATGGGTATAATGTGTTTCTCAAACTCTAATCATCTAAACCTAACAATCATATCCTAGAAACCTAGTCCTTCAACATAGGCAATTATATTTTTCGAGATAAGCACGTGGATAATTAAGAAAGTCCGTTAGATGATATAAATTTGAAAACATTTTCCCCTCAATCAATGACTTATTTTCTGAAAAGATTAAAAGCGCTGAAGTCATTGATTGAGTTTTCAATTTTCACAAAAACTCTGAATCTGATAGATTTTAAGCAACTCATTTACCACCATTTTTGAAAACACCAAATATTTTTCTGAAGAATTTTAGACGGAAAAACATTTGTGTAGGAACAGCAGTCCTTCGACATACTTTCCTTGTCTTATTTTAAGGATAAGTGCACGAAATATTTTGAAAATAGTTTAAGCGTAGCACTTTCCTTCCTTGAAGAGCGGGTTGCTATCTGAAATAATAGCAAACCATAGTTTTAAAGCGCGGGTTACAACCCAAAATAATCGTAAGCCATATTTAGAGCCCGGATACAATCCAAATAATCAGAAGCCATATTTAGAGACATGTTTTGAAAGAAATATTTACACCTCTGCTCGAACTTCATCTATGGTCCCGTGCCATTATTGAATGACATTTCTAAGACCGTAGATGTTATCGATACCGAAAGACATGTCTAGGAAAACATATTTTGGTATTTTGAAATTTTCGATTTTATGGGTTTTGAAGTTTTATATTTTCTATTTTCTTTTGTTGGTTTTATATTTTTGTATTTTGTTTTTCGGATAAATATATACAAAGATAGAGAAGATGATATAGTTAAAGAAGATGATGATACGAGTACCGAGATAAGGATATCGAATGACCCGTCGTAGAAGATAGAAGTCATCAACTCTTAAACATTCACCACCAAAGCTTCCAAGGCTCTTGAATCGAAGAAGGAAATTGAACCATCTGAAAGTGAGACTTTGGCGCTTCCCCAAACCAAAAATCCTTTAGTGAAAGCGATTCAAGCTCTATTTCAAGCTTGCCTTAGCCAGTGCACGAGAAGCACACCATTATCATAAATCCCACGCTCCTTTCAAGAATAATCACCGTGATTCTTCGCTCGAGGTTATATCATCAACAAGAACAACAACGTATCATCCCACGTATAAATAATCTTCTCAAATTTCCTTTTCCCACCGAAGTCCAAGCGATCCATTCCAAAAGGTGTCAAGAGAACACTTCCCCACGTAGTTGAATTGATGCGGTCGGTCTCTTTGTATAATGCTCAAGAACTCTCCCAAATACACATCATGAGGGAATGAAGAACACCTTCCCATGTTCACATTTTTCTTCCCGATGAACGTGTATGAAGCTCAAGAACCCAAGTACACCAATATCCAAGAACTCTCCGAATACACATCAAGAGGGTAATGTAGAACACCTCCCTATGTTCACATCTTTCGTCCCGATGAATGTGTATGAAGCTCAAGTATCCAAGTATACCAATACACAAGGAATGAATAACGATAACATTGAAGAAGCAAACCAAGTCATCGATTATCTCTGGGTGACAATCTGCGGATGTCAACACCGGAATAAGTGATTATATCTACGAATCATCGATTAAGCACTCAAGTGAAACAAATTGAGCATCCCCAATGTACACAATCTCTCCCCGATCCTTGAGACACCATCGAAATCACCACATACTAGTGTACCTCTTATATCTTCGAAACTTTCTCTAACATCACTTCCTCACGTAGTTGGAATAATAACACAAAAAGCCTTGATGAGTAAAACCTTGAGTTTCTCTGCGGTCATGACAATTGTTTTCCGGGATATCTTCAATCACTTAGAAGTATTAAGCTCATCAAGTTTACTCGCCATGAGTCAAACCTTGAGTTTCTCTCGCGGTACTAACATTTGTCTTCCCGGATGTCTTCGCCACTTAGAAGAGTTAAGTTCATCAAGTTTACTCGCTTTGTGTTTATATGTGAGTCTCCTTACGCCTTGTTGGTTTTGACACTTGAAATCAAGAACTCTTTGTAAGCCCAAATACTTGAAATTTGTTGAGAATATTGCTTGAAGTCTTTGTGAGAATCAACATGTCAAGACTCTCTCGACAATTTATATCAACCCTACGTAGACAATTTGAAGTGACCATTGAAGAAGAAAACCCGCTATACCATACTTGAAACCAAGTCAACTTCCCACATTTGTATCTTAAGCTTGCACCTAATGATGGAAGAGCGGTGTAGAGAATTTATGCTTCAAGCAAATCTCTAAGTACTCACTACCCAAACAAAGTATGAGACATTAACACCTCTTGCGATTATCCACACCGTCATATGCGTGTGACATCGAGTAAAACAAAGTAACTCCTAATAGTGATAGTTAACCGTGTCTTCAACCATCCACCTCATTCACCGGTAACTAGATAAACCAAGTCTTCAACTCAAATTCTTAAGCCCGAGCAAGTTATCAAATAAGAACACACCTTTGTGAAAGTCAACTTCAATCTCAAATAAGTGATAAATGATTAACTCCAAAGTAATCACCTTGTGTCAAATGTCCATCAATAGTCAATATCAACGTCTCGAGTAGTCACTACTAAAGAATGTGAGCAAGTCTAATTGGGAATTGAATCTGACATATAACTTTCTCCCAATTAGTGCTCTCCCCTAAACCGACAATATGTTTGATAAATGCCCAGATTAAGAAGAAGTCTTTAGATCGTTAAATGCAACTCGTCTTTAGTCTTCTAACATGTAGCGAAAAATGTAGAACAGATCAGACTCGACCTTCTTCAAGATTGTGCATTGGGGAATAGATAGTTAACATCTTCAACTCACCAAACACAAGAACATCACCAAAAGCATCCCAATCAACTTACATCTTGCAAATCCCTTAACTAAAATCCTCCCAATCAAACAAGAACGAAAGATGTTCATCAAGGAAATCGAAATCGTGGCCGCAACGAACACACAAGATGGTAACACCAAACTACCAATCACATCAAACAAGAACAGAGAGATTGTTCAAAATCATCATGTTGATGTATACGTGTAGCATTAACCGGAAACACTTTGTCGATAAACTCATCAATCCAAGTGAAGATGTCAACCAACGGCTCTTAGAAGAGAAAAACTCCATGTAAAGATGACCCGATAAGAAGAAGCTCGGTTCTTACATGAGTTTAGAGCCGTATGACCATTTGTATTTTCAAATATCAATCAACAATGCAAAAATTCACACTTCTTCTCCCCTCAAGAATTGCATACGGAGATGCCATTCTTGATTAAACAAGTGAACATTATCCAAATGTAGTCTATTCACACTTCTCCCCCGCAAAATCGTACATGATGTCGCCATCGTCATTATAGTTGAGAAAGTGGAATCGAAAATAATCAACAAGAGCCCGGTTCACTTGATGACCAAGCGCATGGAAAAGTATGAAGCATGTTGATGAGAATGGTCATAATAAGAAGATTTCTCTTCTTAAAGATAAAGCGAGGCTTGAAGCGTACACTTTTCTTTTCTTTAGAGAACGAGGCTTGAACCGATGTATTCAAACGTCATCATCTCTCTCTTTTCAATCTCTTGGCAAAACAAGTAATCAACCCCATTATCATTCAGTAGGCTCTTTGTAGTGACAGCTGATGGAGATAACTCAATATGACCCTGAAGTAAATTAACCCGAACTCGTGACTTAAACTTGCACATGTGTAACAAAGAGCGATGCCGAGAATTCATGCTCCATTGAATCTCTAAGTACTCTATACTCTTCAACCAACCAACCATCAAGTAATAGACGACATCACCTCTTGAAAATCCACAATTGAATGTGACATTTGAGCACTACAACGTAACTCCTTAAAGTGATAGTTATTTTGAGGTGATAAGAGCCCAATTCCCCCAAGTGGTAAAAGAAGAGGTAAAAGTCACCCAACAATAACTAGATTTCCAAGTCTTTGTTTTTGATAATAAGTTCGAACAAGGATCATGAGGAATCTTCATCCATCCATCCCCGATACCTTCAGATACTAAGTACACTCGCCCGTGATAATTCACTACAACCTCAAATAAATAATACTGAATTAACGCCGTTGTCACATCTTCTGAACTGCTCAAATCTAGCCTTCTTTGACATTTGAATGAACTTTGATAATGGTTTCATCCCGACCATGGTTAAAAGCATAGAACCCCGTAAAACCAAGCAATAACCAAACTGCCATGACGAATATCCAAACACACATCTAATTTATGAAGTACACCTTTATCCCTTCTTTGAAGCGAAACCGTAGCATCAAGATCAAGTAAGATCCAAATTTACACTTTCTTTCTCCAAGATGGTTCCATCATTACGGGATTTTACAACTCTATGGTTTAAACCGAGAAATAGTTTCTTCATGGATTTTACAAAACCAAGAATAAACCGTAAGATAGATCCGAAATGCACTTTACAAATACCGGGATGTTTCCATTGTCACGGATTTTACAAGTCTATGATTTAAACCGAGAAATAGGTTCTTTCGGGATTTTTCAAAACCAAGACAAAACCGTGAACAATGTCGGCTTGAATGAGTTATGACAATTTTGGTTTCGGTGAATATCTTTTAGGGAACATGCAATGTTCATCAACAGTTCATTATCCAACATCAACAACCTCATCAACAATCATCCAATACAAACTTTGGTAAACACATCATTCACGAATTTTTGTCGGCAATTGCAGTGACCATATGAAGAAGTAAACCCGATATATCAAACTCGAACATGACGTAAAATTCCCCAGATTTGTTACTTAAACTTGCACTAATCCTTCGTGAAAAAGAAACGGTGTACCCAAAGTACGAAACCTCTTGACATTCTCAATTGAGTGAGACACCGAAGTGATAGCTACGTTGTGGGTTGAGAAAGAATCACAAATGCAACTAAATAGCCAAGTCTGTATCATCCTCTATAAATGCCCAAACAAGTCATCTTCGCGGAAGAGTAGAAGGAAAGAAGACAAAAATAAGTAAACACGTCCGGAAAACCTCACTTCAAATCCAAATAAGAAATATCGTACAAGCAACCCCAAGTCAACCTTGGTCAAATATCAATTCAAGCCGTGACAGAATACCCATCGTGAAAATGCATAAACCAAGGTACCAATCAACATAACAACAACGTATCCATGAGATTCGTGATTTACCTCATACGTTGAATGAAATTCGTGACCTATGAACCGTGATATATCAATTCAGAAATTTGTGATGCCACCATTTAATTAACCAATGGTACTCGGTCCATTTCACACAAATAAACCAACCTTTCGGCCCATGTAATAGACTGGTAGTTGATCCATATGCCACCCAACCCTAACCATCCGGTATTTAACACACTTACATCACACATACAAACCCTAATCCCATTTATCATCCGCCCCCTTCTCTCTTTACACCTAAAATCTCTCACTTTGCTCTAACCTAATCTCACTCTTACTATCATACGCAGCCAACCCACAAACCAGACCCTAAAGTATTCAAACAAAAGATGCGCCTCCCATCATAATCGGTTCTATCACTCAAATCACAGATTAGTAAATCAAATAATCGTGTTATTCTCTCATTTCTCATTTCTTGCACATAAGAGAATCAAAACTTTAATCTTTCTTGTAAATAACACGACTTCGCCACGTAGATGGTGGAGGTCCTTTGATTTGACGGCTTCAAGGTCTTCAGGGTTAGTTTAAGCATGTATGCATAGATCTCCAAGATTGAATTGATATTCCATTCTCCTCACGGGTAGGTTTTAATTGAATATATTTTCGTTTAATTGCAAAACAAAACCGAAAGAAAGATGGATTAGCACACGAGTTGTGATGATTCAATCTTTTTAGATTTTGGATAGATAAGGAGTTGAACGAATCAAAACTTATGATTTAACATGACTTGTTAACATCATATTTTTATTATTCGGAGATCATCAATAAGTTAGATCAATGAAGATAGTTTATGGGTCGATTGGTTCTGAACGGAATCATAGTGAAATCATTTACCCAATGAAAATCTGAGGTCGTCAATACTTCATTTTCAATACTTGTTTTTAATTTTCGATTTGGAACTTTGTTGGTTTGATTACTTGAAACCGAATCTGTGATGAAAATAAATTTCGTGTGATAGGCCCTTGGTGGTCTTGATTTGGCTTCAAATATTCACGAGATTTTTCTGAGATTCATTAGACATGGTTGAGTCTTTTGGTATTTGTTGAGGTCAGTGTTGGTTATGTGGTCGAATCTTCTTCTTCCTTTCTGTCAAAACCATTTTACACAAGTCGCCACGACTAACTCGCCAAGGCCAAGTCGCCACGGCTAACTCGCCAAGGCCAAGTCGCCACGGCTAACTCGCCAAGGCCAAGTCGCCACGGCTAACTCGCCAAGGCCAAGTCGCCACGGCTAACTCGCCAAGGCCAAGTCGCCACGGCTAACTCGCCAAGGCCAAGTCGCCAGGCTAAGTCGTAGCGACTTGTAAAGACAAGTCGCTATAAAAAGTTCAATGCATCCGGACATGTTTGTGTTAAATCGCTAGCTAAGTCGCTAATGACTTTTTGACTCAAAAGTCAAAAGTACCACAAGGACGATTATCACGATTATACAAGTCGCTAGCATGAATATTCATATTTTCCGATGAGTTTTCCCGACCAAGAAACCCGTAAAACATTCATAAAATGCATCCTTTGACCCATTTTGACTGCATGGACTGACCATATGAGCAAATGACTAGATGACCATTTTTTTTTTCACTGCTTTTGGTACAAAGCCATAAAATGATATACACGAGTTTGGATAAAACATTGACATAACACAAATGAGTACAAATTGTTGGGACCATGACTTTGTTGACCAAAGTAAAAGATACACAAAACATGTCAAAATCATATCATAAAACAAAGAAAGAAAAACCTTTTTGACCAATCAAAATGGAATAAAAATAGTTTAAACACAAGATCCGAACCACAATAAGTCAATAAACACAAACAACCATGGTACGAAACCACACAAATCAAAGATAACACAATAACCATGGCTCTTGATACCAATTGTAGGATCCTTATTTTATTGTGTTAGATGATTCGGGTGGTCTTGGGAGATCAAAATACATGTTTTCCATTTTAGAGAGAAAGTAGAGAGAGAGAGGTGTTCTTGCTAGAGGTTTACTCAAGGAAATGTTAGATTAAATGAGCACCACCCTTCCATGGATGGAAGGGGTATTTATAATTACTGAACATACCGTCCTCCTATCGGATGTGGATCGTGCATACAGTGGGTAAAGACCCGTCCTTCCTCCACGGTGTTGCACTACGCTAAACTAAACTAATAACTAACTAATAAAGTGATAAATAACGTAACTAACGACAAGTCTACGAGCTAACTTAAGCTAGATAACATTTGGGGTGACCGACTCTTCACTAAGAAATTTTCCAATTCCTAACGGTAAAAATATAAAACGAGAAATACAATCATAGGATACATAGAATACATCGTTACATAGTAATTGTTCACAACTATAAGTTACAACATCATAATTCTTGTTCCAAAGTTACAAACCAAAAGGATACAAGTCTTAATGCCTCAAATGGAGGCTTTATGATACATACTAAAATAAGGATGACTAGAATCTATGCATCTCCCGATGCGTCATCATGACGATGGCGAATATGCTCAACCATGGCTGTCAAATCTCGGATCTGCTGCTCACGTGCTCGATCTCTCGCCTCGAGGTCATCAATCCTCTGCTCTAGGATGGCAGTGTGAGCATGAGCGGATGCAAGCTCGTGATGCAAGGCTCTCTCTCTCTCTCTCTCTCTCGGCCTAAGGCAGTGTCTCTAAACGTACTAGCATCTCGAATGAGTCTCAAGCCTTTGGGTCAACTGTTACGCCTCTCGCCTCCACAACTGGGCGCCATCATGTCAAACACAATCTCAATGGAGCAACGACCTATCATGAGGTTTTCGACTTCTCCTCCAAGCTCTCTATCCTAACCAAAGGAATCTCATCATAATGCGCCAGAGCTCACTCAACCGGGTCTTCGTGTCTAAAAGTCTCGTAGCCAAAAGAGGAATTATGTGGTGTATGTGCTCACCAGCATAGATGTAATCGAGTCGGTGCAAGGTTGAGCTCTACAAGCTCGAATGAACTAGGTTCTCCTCCTCTTCTCTTCAATGACGGGCAAGTTATCAAGAATGACCATCGCCTAGCACCGGCCTTCTTCCTTGGTCCGTCTCAACGCCCACTAGAGTAGGCATGTCGATCGAGAGTGATGGTGGATAACACTTAATACAAAGCGGTAAAGATGGCTCACCGAAAGTTTCCAATGGAGGTGATGTTGTAGCGGTGATGAAATAGGAACAAGTGGTGGTCCGATGATAGAACATGAGGTGGCGATGGTGGTGAAGCAGCGTGAGTGGAACAAAGAGGTGTAGCCGGTGATGACCGAGTAGATGGCGATCGAAATGATGGTATCACATGAGTCATAGTGATGGATCGCACACGCTTCCTAGCGGTGTGTTTGAAGGTCGCACTATTCGGATGCGCCTATAAGGCACCCAAATGGCTCGTGCTCATAAGGCTTAAGAACATGGATCCTACGCCGCGTGGCGGATCGGTAGAGGATGATATCAAGAGTCCGATGAAGCGTAGTCGGTTTCTCGATGACTTGATGATCCATCATCCACAACGACATCTCAAGGTGTATCCATTGTCGTGACTCGTAGTATCGATCTAAGGTCATGGTAGCAAAAGCATTGTACTCTTGAGAGCGAGCAATCATAGTTGAACAAGAGGAGTTCGGGCAACTTCACCTTCCTCAAAAGGTTTAGTCTCGTCCAAACAAAGAGTCGGTATGATCGGACTGGGATGAGTGGCATATTGACAATCGTAGAGGACATAGTGTCTTCCAACTCGATGTCTCGAGGACGTAACAACCGGGTGGGATGCGTACATGGTACTCAGAATAACCCATAAATTAATGTAAGTAAAATGCCAAATAATATGATTAACAAGATTTTAGTTAGCTACGCATATTTTCCAAGCAAATATCCATGCCTAACTAAAATGAATGCAATTTACTTATGATCTAGTGATGCATCAATCCTAATGCATAGAGCGGTCACGGAAGGGCGTAAGGCAAGGTAAAATAGTCCTGCTTTAAAAGTGCGGTTATAGTCCAAATGTTTTTGAAAACTCTTGGTTCTCAATAACCTTGGCTCGATGTTAATCAGAACACCCGAAAATCTTAATGACAAATAAAACTAATTCGGTGTTACTTGAATGGAGATCATAGTCAATAATTATAGAAAACGACTCAAAAGAGACGTTTTATTAAAAATAGTTATCATTCATCAAAAAAACTCATAGTTGTTACAAAATGTTGTAAATAGATCAAGTGTTTTTCCCAAAAGAAAGATCATAAGTTTGAAAGAAATGACAACTTTTATGTTTTACACCACCAGATAAGCCTTGCCATGCTTCATTTCGCGCCTTGGTCATAATCTTCATCGATTACCTGAGATAACATGCTTAAAAAGGTCAACAAAAATGTTGAGTGAAATCCATAGGTTTAAAATAATTGAACACAAGTATAAGAGCATGATCATTGTAAACTAACAATATCATAAGAAAAATCACATATTATTATGCGCTAAGCTCATGAAACCAAGACTAAACTGCATACACCGAATTACCAGTGTACGTAAGTATGCCCCAAAGGAGGTAATAGCCAATCACATAAAGAAATTCAAATATGGTGCGCCCAGGTTATTTCTCTATAACCGAAACGGGGTCGTTAATCCCTATAGTACTATTCACGATATATGCGTTCTCTCGCGGTGACTAATGGTTCATGATCAGGGGACTTATGGCTAAATACATAGGCAGTACCAATAATCAAGAGGAGAGCATTTATGAAAAACCTTGTGTTCTAGTTTAGAGCATGTATCTCCCTCGCGGGGTTTTCAAAATAAAAGTAAAAGCGAGGCTATGAACTCACCTTGATGATATGAACAAGCACAAACAGATCAAGCACAATGTAGCGGAGGTTCCAAACCGAAACCTAAAAATGATAAGATGGCGAGTCTCAGTATAATGAACATTTTGGTCCGCGACCAAAATAATAGAGCATTGAATATTCTTATTCAATAGATCATTGGATTGTCCAATCCAATAGTGTGAGTGCGTGCTTAACGTTTTAAGTTAATTTACATGCTACATTGTCTTATTTAATGATCCTCACTTACGCATAAGTGAAATGTTTTCCCTCACAGATCTTAATAGATTTGTTGAGTATTTTAACTTGTTTAGATTCCCCGTATGCTTTATCGGATTATATATATATATATATCATTTTCTAATAATATATATATATATATATATATATATATATATATATATATATATATATATATATATATATATATATATATATATATATATATATAGAATCTAGATCAAATAAGATCAAACTTAAAGTTGTTAAAATGAGATCCAACTAAAATTTGACAAGTTTACACTATCCTTACAACAAAAATAATTTTTATTAACTACAACTAAAATTGTTAAAATTTCGATAGATTTCTTTTTAAAATTTACGAAACCTAGGTGATACACTTTGACTAGAAGTGTAATGTGTATCGTGTTTTGTATGTGTATCGATTTTGAATATTTATTAGTGTATTGTGTATCGTGTATCACTAATCCAAACTCATGTATCATTTGGTTATTAGTTGCTAAAATGTTAATTTGTATTAAAATATTATTTTTATGTGTATTATTTCTAAAATTGTTATTTATAAATGTTTTAGTGGGTTTTTAGACTTGATCTTATTTTTACAACTTTAAGTTTGATCTCACGTTAACTCTCCCTATATATATATATATATATATATATATATATATATATATATATATATATATATATATATATATATATATATATATATATATATATATATATATATATATATATATATATATATATATATACATACACATACATACATATATATATATATATATATATATATATATATATATATATATATATATATATATATATATATATATTTTCATATGAAATATGTTCATCGATATCCGAAAAAATACATTCATATGATCAAAATACTGCTTTTACGGGTTATGATAAAATTATAAGTTTTTCTAAACTTTTCTCGAATTTACACTTTTTACCCTGAAGTTTCAAAATGTACGTCTTTAGTCCCTCAAGTTTGAGAAATTAACACTTTCTACCGAAACATATTTTATATCAAAACTTTCGTAAATGATGCTTTAATCCCTTGGTAAAATAGATTTTACAAAAGACTCTCAAGTTTTGTTTATACGCTTTAAACCTTTACTTTTCTAATTTGACACTTTTCACTCAAAACTTATTTATAACTAGATTGAGCAAATGACAACATTGGTCCTTGTGGTTTTACTCCTTGTACTTTCGAAAATGACAATAACAGTCCTTAAACTATTCGTATGAAATACTTTTCGTACAAATAATTTCCTTGATCTTTTGAAAATGGTAACATTTCGACCCTAGGACTCATATATTTGCAAAACTAGTCCGAAAATCATTTTAGAAAACGAAATCTTTGTAAACGATTACATCTTATTTCCAACTCCTTTTATAGCTTATTAGCTTATTATCGACTTATTGGGCGGGTATAGTTTTAGTTGGACTTTGTTTGGGCTTATTGGGCTCATTGTTGGGCTTTAGGCCCATTCGCCTTCGTGAGTTTTAAAAGTATAATGAGTGGTAATTATGTGTTCGTGTTGTGTTTCTAAATGTTTTAGGCTAGTGTTAACTAGTGACAAAGTGTCGTAATCAAACTATATCATGAGTATAACACGAGTTGTTTATGAAATGGTGCACACAACTTATGTAATGTGCGATAACTAAGTGTAAACGAGCAAAATGGAAATGGAAATGAGTTGAGGGTGACTTACAATCACTCGTTATGAGTGGAGATGAACGATGAAATGATGATTCAAGCTCTAACCCCTGTGTTCTTCTTATAATGTTACCCGTATTCTTATTTTAACCCAAGTCTTCCTAGATCTTTCCAACCTTTTCTTCCCTTCCTATTCGTTTACCATAGTGGATGATTTAACTTAGAAGTGTAAGTGTTTGAGTGAGGTTGTGATAGTGTGAGAGTTAGTCTAAGTATTGGTAACATTTATAAAGGAAAACCTTGGCATGGTCTTTCAATTATTTAACTCTTAGATTATCTAGATTATAGGTTTAATAGTCATGTGTTTCTTTGAACTTGGTCATGGTCGTGTGGTATTGCTAGGCGTGTGGATGAGGCAGCCGAAATTAAGGAAAGGAAACAAGTAAGGTCGCATCTCCAATGTCCAGGCTAGACACAATATATAAAGGTTAATAAGGTCAACATGGTCAAAAGGATGCTTAGGCGATTATTATAATCACTTAGGGTGGCTAATGGCATGTGATGTTCCCTCTTTGGCCATACACACGCAAACTTTGGAATTCAAAGGGGAAAGGATGGAATTTGTTAACTTCTTGTTACATGATACTCTTAGTTTGGTTTGTTTGCTGCTTGGGTTCAAACGACTCACTCATCCTTGTTAACAAGGAAATGCTAGGCTAACACTTTTTGGAAAATACAAATGACTTGCGCACTTGGGCCATGGTGGGAACCGGTTGGGCTTAGGGGAAACATTGGGTGAGTTTGGGCTTGGTTCTTATTCGGTTAGAGCTACATCAAGGCCCGTTTACCTGGTGGGCTTGGCGAGGTAACGAGGCCCAAGGAAATGATGTGGTGAGTTGGGCTTGAATCGAGGCCCACTAAGTCTCTAGGCACAATCCGATATTAATGTATTTTTATTTTTATTTATTTTACATTTTTATAAATTTTTATATATATATTATGTATTTTAAGAATATCGAGATCATGGAGAATTTCATTCTGATCGCAACGGTATTTTTATGAACGCTCAAGCTGCGTTGATCATGCATATGCCAAATGATATGCAAATGTGATGTTTAGAAAATTTCATGATAATATAAATCGTGCTTAATTTCTGATTAAAGCTTTAAGTACATTGAAATTTTCCGGGAGCTTACATTATCTTTCACGATTCACCGTTAAGAGTTCGTCGAGTTACAATAAAACGAAACAACGTGCTGAGCTTAAAACAATTTCTAATCCTCACGTCTATCAATAGCAAGAACCGGAGACCACAACGGAAGTGGTGGAAATTGCTAGCTCTCAGAGCACACCACTTGTCCCACCTCCGGAATCTTCAAAATATAGGCCTTCGAGTGGCAATCCCACTCCCGTTTCTGAGCCTTTCATTTTCGACTCTTCCCCTTCACTCACACCGATTGAGAGAAGTGACGTCCTTTTGGAAGAGGTCGATGATCATGTTTCTTCAAAAATTGTTGATCCCAATGACTCTCTCATAATGGGGGATGAGCATTTTAGCACTATTCCATAAACGAAATCATCTAGTGTTGAGGTCCTTGTCCCAATCCCAAGTGAGTCTGAGGTTGTTAATGATATTTGTGATGAGCCTTCTCTTGTATTCTCGAACGATCAAATTGAGATGTCCTCCGATTCCGATAATGATTCTTATGGAGACATCGATTAGGTCGACGATTTACCTTCTGAGCCCGTCAACATAGAAGAAGAAAATGATTTCGAAGAAGAAAGTGATTTTGAGCCAGAAGATGAAGAGATTGAGCCAGATGATATTTAGATCGAGGATGAAGCACTACGTCAAACATTGTTAAATGTTCATCTTCTCATTTCCAAAATTGAAGCCCTTAACGATAATTCAAGTTCACCTCCTATATCCGATAGTGATTTCTCGCCCGAGCTTGAAACTTTCCGATTTGATGAAGAGATTAGTGGCAATCCCACTATTATAGATGTTTATCCTCCGATATTTGAGCGATTCTACTTTGATGTTGATGTGAGCAAAGTTATGAACGAGATTTCTGATATTCCGACAAATGACCCGATCATTGATGATGCTTTTGATGACTTGATACCGCCAAGTATTGAGGATGCCATGAATGACCCCGAGGGAGATATGGTTGTTCTTGATGGTTTTCTTGACTCTCCTATCTCTGATGAGTCGACCATCACTTATCCCGATGAGCCCACATGTGAAGATAAAATTTTTAATCCCGAGATATTTGTCATTGATGAGCTTTATGTTTTAAACGTCATTCAAGATAAGGATCCTCCGATGGATGCCTTCATTATTGAGCTTTCACATCTTATGCTTTACCATGAGCTCCCGTCTTCTTTGGAGTATTCTCATTCTGATCCATTATCCCTTCGTCCGCCCGCTAAACCGTCGGATGATGGATTTTTCTTTCATGATATGCCTTATGTGAGTTTGGGGGGAGTTAAACCTTATGTGCTTATGCCCGACACTTTCCCCACCCAACCCACCCGCCTCATTCTTTTCGGAATGAGGACACCATATTTGACCACGGTATCTTTACCACTTTCTTCCCAAGGACAAATAAATTGGGACTATTCGTGCTAGCGACTCGGTGATAAAAATAGTAGCGCTTCGTAGGAGGCACTCCATGCTTATCTTCTATCTTCTTTCTATTTTCTAATAAGTGACGGAAGTGGTTAGCCTCTTCGATTTCTTGTGTTTGGTTGTTTGTGATGTTTTGTTTAGATTTCGATATGAAGACTCTCGTGCTCAAGTTTGTCTTTTCTCCACCGAGTTTCATGATCGATACCGATGGAAACCGATATCCAAATCTTATCGACTAACGCTTATCTTTAAGCATACTTAATAAACGGTTTTAGATTTTCGTTGATACCTTGACTTTAAACATTGAGGACAATGTTTCGCTTTAGTCTGGGTGGTAATCTTCGATTTGATTTGACCGCACTTGCTTGTTTTTGCCGTACTCGCAACCCCATTTTTCCTTAGAAATGAAAATATTGTGCAAAATGTGAAAAATTTAAATTTTTAAAGCTTTTTCTAGTTTTATGATTGAAAGTCTTTACGAGTCTCTTAGAAGTTACATTAAATATGCTTTTCTTGAAAAAGTATTTGCTAATTGCTTAGACAAGAGGCTATAAAATGCGATTCTAGCTCACAAGGCCAAGAATTTGCAAGCTTCCCTAAGTGATTTTAAATATGCGAAGCATTGAAAGATTTGCTAGTTTCTAATGAGTGAATTTAAAATGCGAGACTTGAGATTATTTGACGGTCGCTAGGTTACTAAGTTTACAACACAAGCATCAATGAAAGAAATAGAGAAGAGATAGAGGTCGGTTGAACAATAAACAAACACACACACACGTATGAGTAGCACGCGTTAGGCGAGAGTATGAGTGAAAGAGATAATTGAACAACCAACCTCAAGTGAGGGTTATTACATAGTATTTATAGGAGGAAGCTAGGCAACACCCTAGTCCCTTCCTTTCTCCTATGGGCTCGGGCCTAAGCTCATGGGCCTTCTACATAATCTTAAGGCTAATAACAAACATAAAGGCCATAATTAAGCTAACTATTACATATGAATCACTAACACTTGATTTAGGTTTAGGAGTGATTCCAAAATATCCCCAAGTGTTGGTGATGAATGAATATGAACGGTTAAGGTAATCAAGTAATAGTATCTTTGACGCCTTCCGACATTCTTCTTTCTTGTGAGAAGACTTGCTTGATTCGAACAATCTCCCTAGTGTAGAGAAATTGTCTTCTTTGAACAGCTACGCTTGACGTCATCTTTAACTTTGTTCTTTGATCATTGTTCTTGTGATGGTAGTGATAGTATGTTGTTGTTGTTCCGTGATCAAGTCCGCCTCGTGTCCGCTTCGGTGCTCAGTGTTCCACGCCATTCTTCAACATGCTCACACGCTCTTTGACGTTGGATTTCATCTTCGATGAAGTTCTTTAAGTCTTTAACTTTGTAGATTCTTTGGTTTGACTAAGAATCATTCGACTTTTGTGTTGCTTTTAGATAGAACTTTCATTAGTGATGATGTTGGCATGAGCATGTGAAGAATCGCACGATCGCCTTCCAGAGCTTCCATAAGAAGAAAACATGAAAACGGTTAGTAATAAGCGGATTCGACACTTACAAGTTTGAACTTGAGAGTGTTAACAAGATAGTGTGAAAACACAACTCTAATTCTCACAAAGGCCGCTCTCGAACTAGAGTCCCACAAGTGAGATAACGCGATGCACCAAGTACATCTACAGCTCGATGAGTCACGAGGTACAATCAAGTATCACCTCGACATCAGAGACCATTTGAGACACACTAAGCGTAATCCATGGGAGTTACCAGTGACCTCTTGTCGAGTACTGTTTGATGTTGACCACGGCAGAGTTTCCATTCAATCATCGAGGATCACGCTAGTGAACATCTCATAAATGTTCTCGATGCATTGCTAAGATCCGTGAAGGACTCGATAACGCACTCACCGACGCTCTTATTATTGAACGACAAGTGATGAAATGTCATGTTCCTAAGAGATCTTTTGATGAATCTCGTGGCTCTAGACTCAATAGTGCGCTTTGGTTTTCCTAAGCAGACTATGGAGAGGTCTCCTTTTCAATATCGCTAATCTCTAAGAGAAAGCCGATAGATTATGTAGGTTCCCCGTGAGAATGAAACAAGCTTCTTTAAGTGAAACTTGAGTGGCTAAGAAGGTTTAGTGCATGCGCCATCGGGTCCATGACGACTTTTAATCTTCAATACCGGCCACTAATTGACAACCAAGAGTATATGAATTGAACCCTGTCCGCCCTAAGTTGAATAATTTGGAGGGCTATTTCTTTTCACCCTTTTCTTTGCATTTCTTTTAATTCTTCAACTCCTTCTTTCTCCGATTCTCAATTTCTCCTTTTTATAATCGCATTCAAGGACTTCTAAGTACTAACTATTTGTGATGTCCTCGGTAGATCCTCTCGCTCAAGGGATCATAGGACTGTTATTCCTAACCTTAGTCACCTTATAACTCCATGTTTCAAGAAAATATCTCACAACAAGTTATGATTGTAAAACATTTTGTACCACAAGAAGAGTTTGATCTTTTGCAAATACTCCCTCCACATGTGCTTAAGAGTTTTAAGGAAATCTACACAATGAGGAAAGAGCGCGACTTTATGAATTGATCAACTCAAGATAGACAATCCTCATGAGACACGGTTACGCTGTATAGTTAAAGAGTTATATTGTTAGCTTTAGGTGACAACTAGCTCTAATAACTACCTTAAAGGTGTAGACAAACTTGAAAGGTTGTCAAACCCGTCGTAGTTCATGTCTACCAAGAGTTTCTGATGGTACATTCTACTCGGACAAGTCCTTTGCGAGACACGCTACATTACTAGCTAACTAGCTTGAATATATTACCCATCCTCGGACAAGTCTTTTCGAGTTACTAACGCTAAGTATCGTCAATTCGTTGGTTAATTCTATAGCACAAAGATTCATTTGCATTTACACAACATATTTCTTATCACATAATTTTCTCCCCAAAAATGGCATATAAAATGTTATTTTGAAAAGTTGAGAATAAATATGACCATTTCGAGTGTTGCGGAAGATGACCACTGTGAACAATTTGCGAACAAAGTTTTAATTCAAATACTCCCCTCAACAAGTGATATAAACGGTTGAGGTTTTGAAAACATACGGAAGTACTTGTTCTTTTGAGTAAAACCTTTGAAAATGAAAGGTTTGATAAGCTTTACTCAAAATTAAGAAGCTCGCCCTTATATAAAGATTGTGGCACCAAGCGCACTACGTGGTCCTTTCTTGACAGAACGGGTTGTACACTATAATGTGTGCACAAGCCATTGTCATAATTAATCACACATCCAAAATATTATGAAATAGAAGCGCTCGAGGGTACCGTGAAGTCCATCAATGTTTCTGTGAATGCGAACCGGCGTTGATAGCCGACGAGAGCAATCTCGACGACCGCCACAAAGCTCTCCGTAGTTCGAATCGGTCCCGCGATACAACCTTTCATCAATCTTTCGATGATCCTCCGACATCCCGCCTTTCCTTGGAATTCCACCGCTATGACCCAATACCTTCATGAATATCCTTCAACCTATAAGCCAATCCGTCCCTAACCTTCTTCAATGTATGATCCCAAACTTGTGAAGATCTCTACACCCATCAAGCGATTGCGATGTGTTTCACTAATGTAAACCACTCCGAATGGTTGGTCGATGAGTGTGTGTTGTGAAAGCTAGTTAATGTTGGGAAGATCTAGCCGAGGTGGAGTGAAGTTGACACGGTCCGATATGATTCAACCGCAGTCGGAGAACTTCTACACGCTCTTTGATGACTATGCTTCGATGAAGATAAGCAAGGACTTGATGAATTCACGTTGTACTTCGGCTTGAAAATTGTCTCATGCGACTGCATTTTGGCAAGGTACATGTCTTCAATGTCGCTGATAGACAAATTCTCAAAGTCCGCTCAGAGAATGCATAATCCCTTTCGCCTTGCCTTTTGACCACGATATTCTTGAGGAAAGTGTAGTCCCATTTAGACGAAGATCAACATGTTGAATGGCCACGATTGCTTTAGCATCGAACACTTCATGTTGAGACTTCGAACCGGCGACTCAGAGTAGATTCGCTGCCCGCCAATGGTGAATCCCATACAATGCATCACGGTCATATACATCCACATTGTTGGAGAACATGTGGTTAGCCCTTTCCTCGATGGCTATGCGCTAGAGTATATGGTCGCCAGAATGGAAGTGTCGAGATGTAGCGATTTCCTTGAACCATCGCTACTGCAGAAGAAATTCCAAGTCTTTGTTGAAGAAATATCGAATGGAATCCTAGGTCGATCCGTTGGCCAATTGTTGGTAGAGGTTTTGACCGCCTGTAATATGGAGGGTTGTCCCGCTTGGTGAAGTCGATGTTTGCTTCGGGTCGAGCCAATCCATGTTATTAGACATGGCTCATGCTATATTATCAAGGTGATACTCAACTTCAATAGCACTTTCCAACTGTCTTTTAGAAGTTGAAATGCTTCATTCTTGATTCGCTCAACTCGGATTTCGCCATCTTCTTCACACGGAATTTTTCTTGTAGTAGTTTTGCATGCTCCAATGTACTACATTCGAACCTCTTGACCTTCAACAGGTAGGGAGTGGAATCAACAAGCTTGAGAACCATTCAAATTCAAGATCATCCTCGCTCAGCCATGATAAGACGTCACCATAGCGCCTTCATCTTCTTCTTCTTTGGCCCAAAGGAGGATTCTAGTTTCTTGGCAGTATGCGGAGAGATGGGTTGTTGTTGGTGCTCAGAGACTTCTTCATCGCCACCACCGTATACTCAAAGTGATCACCGGTTATCTCGAGTGCTGGGTGGTAACTCGTAATCTTGAGGTTTTCAAGAAAGAACGAGGAGGAGACCTTTGTTGAGATGGAGTCCGTTGGGGTGGAGGTTGCATAGAAGATGATTCACCGACTTCTTCGGCGTTTGGGCTCGTTATCCTTACCCTTATCTTTGTCTTCATCGCCTCTTGGACGCTTAGGCCTTTCACTTCTTCTTTGAATGATGACCGAGTTGGTATTCCAAAGAATGCTTCAAACAATTTACCTTCGTGGGAGGCAAATGTTGCAGATCGCTTCGACATTCGAGCTACCAGCCGGTTCACCAATTCATCATCCGAGAAGATTGTGGGTTCAACTGGATTGATGTTTACATTCATTGGAGTTGATTTCATGGTTTGCTTGGCCAAATGCAAAAGATTCGGATAAAGTTGTCCGTGTACATCTCCTTTGTCGCTTTAGGAACCTTGTCAAGAAGGAACTTGTGAGTGTATCCTTTGATCAACTCGTCCATTTTCCCTTGAAGATCATCTTTCATGAGCTTACGGACATATTCCTTTCAACTTTCATCTCGTCATGAAGGTATCAGACTGATCGAGAAGAAAATTCACTTCTTGTAAAGCACGCCTTCTTTCCTCGACTTCGCTTGACAACTTTAACGATTCGTGTCTTAGTTTGAGAAATCCAAGAGGCGCTGGCTTCTTCACCGATCGTGATGTGGATCCGTTGTTCTTTTTATGGTGGTGGTGAAGAGGAGAAGATGAATCGATGATGATGAGATGTGAGGAGATTCGGGGTCCTTAGAGATTCATAAGTTTTCTCCTTGGAACGATTTGACCGCCTAGAAGAAATTGATCATAGTTCACTTCATCATCTTGTTCGCTTTTAGCTTGTTCTTCACTGAATCCTAGCTTCTTCATTTGCTTTAGCTTGAGCCGCAGCCTTCTTCATCAACTTTATCTTTCTCTCGACTTCTCGCAGTATGGTTCCTCAATGTCATGCTCAATAGACTCTTCTGCTGCTTTTGTTGTTGCTCAAGAGTGGTGGCACCAGCCTTTATCGGGTCGATTAACCGCATCCGTGTAGGTTGAACTTCCCACTTGACCTCGGGCCACCCATTTGATCTTTAGCAAATTCCTTTGCAACGTGTTGGAGTCTAACAAATTTGAACTTCCTCCTATAATTAGTTTCCGGTGGCTCTTCTTCCGAGCTTTCCTCTTCGTGCTCAATCACCTGAGTCTTCCCTTTACTTATATCTCGCCGGTGGACCGGGAGGTTTTGCTCCGAATGAGGTGCTTTGGTTGCAGATTCGAGTAGAAGACCCTTCGCCTAATTGTGTATCTTCGTAGCTTTCATTCACTAGCTTTCTTTGTGGTTCAAGCTTGAATGGGAATAGAACAGCCTCCTTAGAAGGAATGTCCTTTTACGAGGAGGATTCCTCTTGGGAACTTCCTCGACTCTCAAGCTTATAGCACTTCACACTTCCTCTTCTCGGTTTTTCTTGCGCGCATTGTAAGATTTTTCATCAAGAAAGCCAACTTTGTTCTCTTTCACAGCCTACCATATATCTTTTATAAGAGAGAGCCGTTTGAGTTCATCCGAGAAGGAGATCCGTAACACAAAGACATTGTTTCTGGTATTTGACTCCTTAAATCGACCGTTAGAGTGGGTTCGACAACACGCCAAGATTGTCGTGGTCATTGATTCTTTGGGGATATCGAATTGAGTCCAAGAGCTCTTTGGATCAACAGCTTTGTGTATCCGATATAAGGAATCTTTGAGCCAAGCTTTTGAGGAAGGTCATCATGTCATCCCATATAAGAGCTTCAATCTCGATGTGTTTCATGTTGATCGAGCCCAAAAGATTTGCGCCCACGAGCTTGGGATGCTCATAGCCACCGCCACGACCGTAAATGATTTTGTGATGATGATATAAAGTGGTTCTCCAAGGTCGAGGAATGTTCTTAAGATCCACGAGAATGCTTATTAATAACCCCTAAGCTTCGCTATACCCAATATCAATCAAGAATTGCGAACCGCTCTTCAAGGGTGTGGCATTGAATTCGTTGGCTCTATGTCATGAATGAGAAGAACAGCCCTTAGGTTTGCATGTGTGATGGTAACTTGTTTGTGATCGAGTGTCATCATATCAAGACTTGACCTTTGACCTCTCGCATTGTATTCCGTAATTGTTGTATGTAAATCTCGAATAGTGGCGTAGTTGGTGAGCATGTTCGATAGGGATGATTCTTCGTAATATCCACCGCAATGAGACAAGAAGATTCCGAGCAGTGAGAGTTTCAAAGTCAACTCGAGATTGTTCTTTCCAATCTTTATTGATAGCCATGCGGGAAGATATCGTGAATGGTGAGAACATTTGGTGCATTCACATTCATTTGAGCTTCCATGCCGTGATTCAAAACACATTTAGCCAAAAGAACCAACATATCGAAAGACATAATGTTAGTCAACAGATGGTTTTATAGTCTAATTATTGAATGTGCAATGCCAATGATTGTTACGAGTCCAAAGTCACTTGTTTGTTCGATGGTCCAATGACATCGTGATAAGTTTCGTGAGTTAGTTAACTTTTAAGTTTTAAAGTTTATGTTATCACTTATTTTCATAACATATCAAACGCTTAAGCTTATTAGTGACATTATTGGTTTCGTGACGCTATGATTCATTTATTTACAAGTTTGCACGCGTAACAATTCATAACGAAGGTTTGATCAAGGCTTAGGCGAGAAATTGTAGCTTATACGTAAACAGAGAAATATACGCCAGAGGCGCAAGCTTATGCGTGGGATCCTTACTTACGCCGTAAGAAATATTACGCGAGGAAAAGGGAACCTTGTGCGAAAGCTTACGCCAGAGGCGTATATGAAACCTCACGCGTAAGGCTTACTCGTGAAGAGTAGACCTTATGCGTGGAGGTCATCTTGCACGATATCCTTCACGTATCACGCGTAGTCCCTTTGTAGAACCTTACGCAGAACGCCACGCCAAGATTACTCTTACGATAACATGCTACGCGTGGGTGATCCTTATGCGTAGTTATCTAACAACCTTGATTCTCGATATTTTCACGTAGCAAACCTGAAACAAGATCATCATAACATCAATATTTACACATTCATTCATTCAAAAGATCAAGGCATGAAAAACTCATCGATAGTTTACGCGTGAAGATAACATATGTGAACTTAAACCCTAGAGCTCAAAGATTACACATATGAAATCTAACCATAGGAATTGCACCAAAGTGTTTCGGTAAGTCTTAGAGGCATAGTAAGTTGTTCTATCCAAGTTTTAACATCAAATTCAAGGCCAATCAAGAAAACCCAATCGTATGAACTAGAACCCTAATTTTCAATTTCTCAATCATTAGTGTTTCGGTAGTTTCGGGCTTAGATATGATTAATTCAACTTGAAAACAACATTATACAACAATATTTAACACCAAAACATTCACATATGAAAACGCCTAAACCCACGCATAAACCCTAATTTCCAAAGTCCATCAATTCGTAATCGGGTGCATTTTGAGGATTAAAATGATGTTAGTGATGTAAAAGAAACGCTTTGACACAATCCTTTTAACCTCAAACACAAAACACATGATCATGTGTTCTAACCTTTACGCCAGAAACACAAAAGTCATTGAATATTGAGTTTTAACCGTTGGATTCACATGAAATTCAAAACCATTGTTTAAAACTTGTTAAGAACACAAAATCACTTACAAATTGAAGATCGTAACACCGGATTTGAAGATTGATTTGTATGCGAGGATTAGTTAGGTTTGTGTAATAAATGTGAAGTGAAAGTGTTAGGTGGAGGAGTTTTATTGAAATAACTTTAAGCTTTTGGCGCTTTTAGTCCCTCCACCTTTCCATTTTCATCCAAAGCCTTTAACTTCCATTTTGGTTACCAAACGAAGAATATTTGAATAACTTTGACGACCCCCCTCGACTTAAGAAATAATGAAAGGTTATAAATTTTAGTCCGAGGAGTGTCGAAACCGTAAATGTGACCACCAATATTAAAGAAAACAACCGAGATAGTATAACATGCAAGTACAAGGTTAGTTTGAAACAGCTATATTATTTTCTCCCTCAACACTTGATCGGAAAAATATCAATTTTGAAGGATTAGAGTGTTGACGAAGAAATGTACTTGACATGTTGAAAGAAAAATAGATAGAAGAATATTTTGTTGTTTTATCGTTTTATATTTTGTATTTTGTTTTGAAAATATTTACAAAAGAGATTTTGGTGTTTGATCGGTTTTAAGACTGCTTTTAAGAGTTCATCCAGCTCCTTCGAGTCAAACACCGCATACCAATCCGTGGACCAACTCATTAAACCTAGTTTGAGGCAAGGCTTTGTGAGTAGATCGCCAATTGGTATTCTCGTACCATCGGCATAATTCAACAGCACTGCTCCACGTGGTCCTTGATGAAATGATAACGAAGATCGATGTGCTTAGATTTAATGTTGAACCGAGTTGCACGAGATCGCAATAGCACTCGATTTTCGCGTTACATCGGAATTCTATCAAATACGTAACCATAGTCTTTGAGTTGTGTTCTCATCCAGATGACTTGAGCACAACATGCCGACATGGCTACATATTCGCCGTTGATGACAATGTAGGTACAATCCTCGCTTCTTCGATTGCCGTGACACCGCTTTATCACCAAGAAATTGTAGTGCTCTCAAGTACTTTTCGTGAATCTAAACATCCGCGTGATCGAGATCTCGAAAAAGCGATTAGTTCAAAACCGAATCCTTCGGATACCGGATCCCCAATTAATGGTTCCTTTATGTATCGGAGGATTCTTTTAGCCTCAAAAGGTGGGTTTCAGCTTGGTCTTGACCGATAACGGAGGAGAGATAAACGCAAAGACAATGTCGTCGGCTAGTCGTTAGATACATGAGAGACCCAATAATACTTCGTGTTTGGTAGGGTCCACTAATTTCCCATGTAAATCGGCGTCTAGCTTCTTGGTATGAGTCATTGGTGTGGCATAAGTTTCACAAGTTTTCATTCCAAATTTGTTTAACAATTCAAGGGCATATTTGACCGACTCAAGAAAATACCACGGGTGATTGATGAACTTGCGCCCTAGAAAGAACGTAAGTTCACCCATCATAGACATTTCAAAATTTTTCTTCATTAGTTTTGCAAAAGCGATTGAGTACTTTTTGTGTAGACCCAAAATGATGTCATCCACGTAAATTTGAACAATTAAGATACGTGCCCCGTGATATTGTATAAAAAGAGTAGGGTCGATCAACCTTTGTTGAAATTATTGGCAATGAGGAAAGATGATAGCTTATCGCACCATGCCCGAGGAGCTTGTTTGAGACCATCTGAGCTTTGTTCACTTTGTAGACATGGTTCGGGAAATCGTGATCAACGAATCCTTCGTTGGTCGACATAAACCGCTTTTTAAGTTGTCCGTTGAGAAATGCGCTGACATCCATCCGAAGACCGCCATATTCATATGAGCCGCGAACGCGAAAATATCTCAATGACCTCAAGACGAGCAACCAGAGCAATGATTCTTCAAAGTCAATACCTCCTCCCGTCGATAACCCTTAGCCACCGGCGTGACTTGTTTCGATTACGCTTCCTTCAAAGATCCAATTTGTTTTTCCAAATCCATTTTAGACCAATGACGAGACCCCTATTGGTCTTTCAACCGCCCCACACTTCAAGACGCTTGAATTGGTTGAGTTCTTCCCGCATGGATTCTATCCGCTTGTCTTTGTCATTGCGTCTTTAATGTTTTTAGGCTCGACAGCGACACGGAAGTGCATAGATGCAATGTTCACCATCCGTGAAGATGTTGTCTCGTGAACGACCGTTGATTCGGGTTGCCAATAATATTTGCCGAGGATGGTCTTTTGTCCATCGATGTGTAGAGGTTGATGTTGGTATACATTGTGCGATTCGAGGATTCAAATGGTTTGTTGATGATTCCGCGACATCGTGCAAATGTGTCATTAGCAAACGGGTTAAAGAACGATTTGGATCGAATCGCAGTGGGGTATTCATTAAGAACATCATCACCGGTTCATCATTGTTGGAAGCGGTTTGTTCAATCATGTGGTGGAGTCAATCGGTGGTTCTTCTTCAACAAGAGTTGTTGTAGTTGGAATCACTCCTAAACCTTAATTCAAGTGGACATCAGAAGCGGCGAAGCACTGAAGGCGCACTTGATGCGCATAACAACATACTATCACTTTCATCACAAAGAACAATGATCAAAGAACAAAGTTAAAGATGACGCTAAAGCATAACTGCTCAAAGAAAACTATCTCTACATCGGGAGATTGTTCGAATCAAGGCATTCCTTCTCACAAGAAAGAAGAATGTCGAAGATGTCAAAGCTACTATTACATCAACGCCTTCACTGCTTTTCATCACCAACACTTGAGGGGAGATTGTTGGAATCACTCCTAAACCTTAATTCAAGTGTTTGTTTCTCATATGTAATAGGTAGCTTATTATGGCCTTTATGTTTGTTTAAGGTCAAGCTTATGTAGAAGGCCCATAAGCTTAGGCCCATGTCCAATAAGGAAAAGGGAAGGAGTAGGAGTGTTTCCCAGCTCCTTGCCTATAACATATGTAACAACCTCACTTGAGGGTTGGTTGTTCAATATTATCTTTCATTCACTTATTACGCATAACCGCCACATTCATACGCGTGTTTTGTTTGGTTTATTGTTCAATCGCTTTTATCTCTTTCTAGTAAGCTTGTGTTATAAAACTAGTGACCTAACAAAGGTATCAATCGCCAAATAGTTGGGTGGATCGTTATTGCTTTTGAAGTAAGTTTTGGTCTTACACGTAAAACTAATGTGATCTTTGGGTTGCTTAAAACTCGTTTTTACACTTTTAATCCAAGATTCTTGTACTTTCAACATTTTAAGGTGTTAAAATATTTGTTTTGGCAAAAAGTTTCAAACTTTATGCGTGGATCTAAGTTTTAAGCTTGTTTTGTTCGGTGTCGCTCTCGCAGAACCCGCTTAATGCTTTTTGATTCATCAAGTTTCACACTTTTGTGTTATTTTGGTGATATTGAGGCTATTCCATAACAAAATCTGGTTTAGAACAAATTTGGGCAACATCATTATTTACGAGTAATCTTACGCGTATCAAAACCCTAATATTACGATAAGTTATTCCTTGGTTTGATCTTTGTTTTTGTGGTTTACTCGTGTTTTCTTGCTTGGATAAGCCCGAAAATACGTCGACTTTGGATATCTTTTTGCCGTGATAGTGTAAAAGATCATTTGGGCAAACCCTAAACTTACGCATAAGATAAAGCTTACGCGTAGAATCCCACGCATAAGATTCATCTTACGCCTAAGCCTAGTCTTACGCATAAGGTAATCCCACGCCTAACTTTCACGCCTAACTTTGTGTCACGACAACTTTAGTGCATTTACCCTACTTACACGTAAGCTAAAACTACGCGTAACTCTTTTGTTACGCGTAACTTTGGTGTTTTTACGCATAAGTCCTACTTGGTTTCTTGTGATTTCTATGCCCATGACACTTCATCAACAAAGGTTCATTCGACTACAAAGATCCATTTTACCAACACAAGTTTTCAACATGTCACAACCACCATACTCTAACTATTTCCTTACACTTATTCTCAACGACAACAACAACTAAGTCCACAACATCAACAATGGAATCAACAACAAGCAATTTATCAACAACAATTTAATCAACAACATACTCCACAACTTGGAGCAATTCCTCCACCACAAATGGTTCAAACACCGCCAAGTCTTCAAGTTCAACCCTACACAAATGACTTCAATCAACATCCATCAAAGAACACTATGAAGGAACCCACTTGGTTTGCAAAGATGTGTGAAGCTTTAAGCACCAACAATCAATTCATGAGGTCGGATCACTGATAGACCTCCAATGCTCACTCCAGAAACTACGATCAATGGGTGATATGGTACTTTCGGTTTGTGATCGAAGAAGCCACATGGAAAGTTCTTAAAGAAGGTCATCTTGAAGGTCCATTTCGGATGCCCATCGTCATTGTACCCGCGATCCAAATGCCAATCCACCAAGAGATGAACAAACGAACATTGCTATCAAGCGCATTTAAATCCAGCAGAACTTCTACACTATGAAGTCGATGAGCTTGCAATGCAATATATCCTTTAGGATTACCTAACCCAATTCTTCAAGTGTTGATGCTCAAAAGACCAAAGGAAATGTGGGAACATATTCATCTTCTTATGGAAGGATCTCAGACTCAATCGAGGATTTGGAATCCAAAATTTACTTGGCTTATGAACACTTCATGATTGAACTCGAGAGACACTAGAGTCTTATCATCATCGATTTTCGACATCATCAATGATTTGGATAAACACAACATCATCATGCCAAGAATTGCAATGAATACTAAGTTCTGAGTAGTCTTGGTCCCGAATGGGAGAAGTATGTCATTTTTCTCCGCAAGCGAAGAATATGCATCATTCTACATATGGATTGTTGTACGATTACTTGAAGCCTCATGAAAAGGAAGTTGATCGGGAAAGGATTCTCCGTGCTCAAATTGCTCCACCTACACATCCGGAAAATCAACAACTTGCCTTATATGCTCAACAAAGTTATCCTCCTCAACAAGCAACTCAACCAACTCGCCTCACCACACAAAATGATCATTCACAACAATAATCTCAACAAAATCAATTGGTTCCATACAACAACAAAATGCTCAACCAATTGTCGTGAAGCTAATGAAGACATCGATCCGTTGGAAGCATTGCAACAAGGATTTGTTATGAATGCTAATGCTTTTGGCCGTTATACCAACAAATCCAACAATCGTGATTCGCTCTCATCTAACACACGAAATCGCCGTTGTAAACAATGGCGAGTTGAAGTTCGTAATCGTGGTTATGGTCGCCGATGGGCGGTGGTCAAGGGTTTAATGTTGGGTGGGAATAACAACAGAGCTCAAGTGGTGGAACAGGAAATGCTCGTAATGGGTTGAATGGTCTTCGATGCTACAACCGCAATGAGAAGGACACACTGCTAATGCATGCCCAAAGCCGAGGACTAATGGCGGTGCTTATTTCAAAGAGGCTCTTCTTTGGCTCTTAAGGATGAAGTCGGTGGAACTCTCACAAACAAAGAATGTAGTTTTATGGCGATGCGAGACTCGATGATGATATGGAGGACTTGCGTGCTAATGCGCTTGTTATGTTGATGGCTAATATGCATGAGTTACACATGAGTGACACAGCCCAAGAGATGACACCGATGGCTTGTCTCGTGTACCCGAACAAACCATATTTATCTACGATCTAATATCTCCGCCAACATCCGAATCCGCAAGGCTCGTAATGTTCAAATGAGTCATCTACATCTCATTCGACGATTTTCAATTAAACCTCGTAGTTACATTTGACGATCAAGATGACCTTATGGTTTCCTTTGACAATCAAATTGACTCGTGGTTATACTTGAGGATCTAAATAATGATCATGTGGTGACTTCGTTGAACAAGCCGACCTTTTGCCTCATCCGTCTCTTGCTCTTTTACTTAAAGACCAACAATCCCAAATTGAAGAATGTTGCGATTAAATAAGGACTTAAAAGTAAAATGCACTCGTTAACCAAGGATTTTGAATGCTTACAAATGCAACTCAACTTTTTAAAACTCAAGAAAACCGTGAAAAGGTTTTGAAGCCGCTTTGCTAAATCTCATCAAAGCGAAAATATTTAGAGACAGATGCGTGATCTAGCCGCTCAAGAATGCTTTGTTGTCCGAGATAGAACAACTCAAACATGAACATAAAAGCAAATTAACGCCTACCTTGGAAAATCAAAAAGCTAAGGCCGAGTTGTTAACTTGTCAAAAGCGCTCTCTGCATACAAAAAGCATTCAACGAAACGAATAGATGATCATCTTGAAGAAATCATCGGCTTGCAAAACAAACTTAAAGAGTTTAAAACTGTTGTTTATAAACATGGTGAGTCAAGAATCGCTATTGAAAAGTTTACTTTAAAACCCAATCCAAATGGATATGGACCGAATCTTGCGACATAAACCTAAGCTTTCAACCAAAGCATTCAAACCAAACTCAAGTTTCCAAAGGTAATATAAAATTGATAATTCTATTATGAGTGTTGTTGAATATCATCGTCAAGAGGAATTAGATGCGTAAGATTTAGAGTCGATCAAAATTAAAAGCTATTGTTTACAACAAACCTTTAATTATTCAAAACCGTCACTTCGTCACCAACGGATTCTTCTAACACACCAAGGGTTATCATAAAAACGCCTAAGTCTTCTAATGTTAATCCCCAACCAGATTATGCACAAATTTATGGTCCTTTACCTTCCATCGGTGAAGTAACTCAAAACCCGAAAATCGCAAAATTTTAGATATTTTGATATTTTCATGGTCGACCTCAAAACTTTAGAACATGAGAAAGAATATCATTCGAAATAAAAGTTCAACACTTTCAATCGCCTCTAGCGAGAACAAAGAGACATTTTTCAAAAAATCTTTTACCAAATGTTAAAAATTTGAAAATTGTGCATTGTCTTGGGAACGGACTTTCATAAGGTACTTGGGTGATGAAGGTCATTTTCGAGAAAATGTAAACATCTATTTCTAATACTAAACGAAAAAGAAAATGTTAAGAAAATATGTTGATCGACTCAAACAGAATATGGTGTCATATTTGATTTACTCAATAGACTCGTCATGAAGCGTCAAACGAACTTGATCACTATCTTGCACACACTAGAGAAGTAATGCATTTTGTTGGTAATATTCGCTCGAAAATCAAGATTTGATTCACACTATCTCTAAGTTAAGAGAAATGTTAGGAAAGTATGAACAACTTCCGCCAACCATCATTAAGAGATTAGCACCAAGAACACTTAGTAATCGTGAACCTAGAATCCCTACCGCCAAATCACAAATTGCTAACGTGCTTCATTCCCATCAAACAGAATAGTTATGCCTTTTCCAAACGTCCGCACTTCACAACCTAGGAGCACTCAATCAAGAATAGGAAGTTGCACCTAAGAAAAGATCAATAAGGAATGCTAAAGTAAAAGAACACCCTAGGACTATGAATAAGACTCACGTTGTTTCCACTATAGATACTTTGCGTCGGCAAATGTAATAGAAATAGTGATGTAACGAATGCTAAACCTTTAAGTACTTTTGATATTCAGTCTGATACACCTTGTGTTATTTGTCGTAAAAGTATGAATTCTAATTGTCATGATCCAAATGTGTTGCTAAAGCTATAATCTCTCGTTTACGTAATCCTAAGAATCGGCATACCTCTAGGCCCATTAATCATTCTAAGTCTGTGCTTGGTAGACCGCCTTCTTTAGATTCTAAGGCATGGATTGTTGTCCCTGTAGCTCCAGTTTCACCTCCTAAGAATGTAGTACCACCCAGTGCATTCACAAAGACTAAAGCAAATAGTAGTTATAGATGGCAGAAATGGATATATAACACACTAGGATTTAAATGGATGCCTAAAGTTACTGATGTGTGTATGTCTACTATCACTGCTCCGGAACCCTCTAACATTTCGGGTTCCACATCTACTTCTATTCCATCCGTGTCGTCTGCATGTACCGCAGTGATATGTATCATTCTCTCGATTGTTGATAGCGGATGTTCCCGACACATGACAGCAACCTTAAACCATTATCAAACTTTATTGCAAAGTTCATTGGCACCGTCGATTCGGGAATGATCACTCAAAACTATCATGGGCCACGGAGATTATATCAATGGGAACATCGAAAACAAGCAGGTTTACTATGTGGAAGGCCTCGGTCAAAATCTGCTTTTCGAGGTCAGCTTTGTGATGGAGATTTGGAGGTTGCTTTCCGGGAGAAAACTTGTTTCATTCGTGATCTACAAGGAAATGACCTTATGTCCGCTCGCGTAATTCTAGTCTTTACACTATCTCTATGCAAGACATGGTTGCTTCATCTCCCATCCGCTACTTTCAAAGGCAACATCAACAAAATTCGGCTATGGCACCGCGTCTCTCACATCTAAACTTTCAAACCATCACCAACCTTGCTCGACACAAACTTGTTGAAGGTCTCCCACGATTCGGTATTCAAAAGATCACCTTTGCTCACCTGTGAAAAGGGAAAAGCACTCGTGCTCATTTTAGTTCAAAGGTGGAACACGACTCTCAAAGATGTGCTTCATCTTCTTCACATGGATTTGTGTGGCCCGATCGCGTGCAATCGATCAATGGCAAACGCTACATCTTAGTAATTGTTGATGACTACTCACGATGGACTTGGGTCTACTTTCTTCAAGCAAATACCAAGCTCCACAAATGATCATCACCTTTCACAAAAATACAAAGTTCGATTCAAACACCGCCGACAAATCGTAATGCATAAAGGAACCGAATTTGTTAACCAAACCCTTCGCATTTTATAAGAAAGTGGAATTCAAAGATCGACATCTATTGCACGTACACCGTAACAAAACGGTGTTGTTGAAAGACGAAACCGAACGTTAGTGGAATCTGCAAGAACAATGTTAATCAATGCTAAACTTCCAGATTACTTGTGGGCGTGTCGATTCATCGCATGTTATACTCAAAACCGTTCTATGATCATAAACGTCACAACAAAACACCTTTCGAGCTTGTCCACAACCATAAACCGAATCTCAAACACTTTCATGTATTTGGATCCCTTTGCTATCCGAATAATGATCGTGATGATTTTGGAAAGCTCAAAGCCAAAGCCGACATTGAGTCTTTATTGGATATTGTGAGAATTCTAAAGGTTACCAGATCCGAATCGTCAGTACAAAGCAGTGATGGAAACGATTCATGCTTATTTTGATGAACTTACGAAATGGCTTCGAGTATAACACTTGGAACCCAACACAACCGCTTAAACTTCCCCAACCCCATCATCACCGAACAAAGCCCCACCACTCACAACAAATGGAAAGGTTATTTTCTCCATTGCTCAAAGTGATTTATATTGATGAACGTGCTCGTGTATCCATCTGCTTCCTCCGCTCAACCCGATACTACTCTTATACCGATACACTGCTACAACAACCATCACAGAAGCACCACCGCTTGACTCCACCACAACAGTTGAACAAACCGCTTCAACAATGATGAACCGGTGATGATATTCGAATGACGTACTTCACTTGCGATTTTGATCCAAATGCGTTCTTTAACCCATTTACTAATGAGATCGTTGCACCGGATGTCGCAGAATCTTCAACAAACCATTTGAATCCTCGAATCCGCACAATGTATACCAACATCAACCTCTACACATCGATGGACAAAGACCATCCTCTAGCAAATATTATTGGCAACCCGAATCAACCAAATATTACGAGACAACGTCTTCACACGATGGTGAACATTGCATTTATGCACTCACCGTCCGCTAACTGAGCCTAAAAACATTAACGACGCAATGACAAAAGACAATCGGATTGAATCCATGCAAGAAGAACTCAACCAATTCAAACATCTTGAAGTATAGGAACTGGTTGAAAGACCAACAGGGTCTACATCATTGGTCTCAAATGGATTTGGAAAAACAAATTGGATATTGAAGGAACGAATCCAAACAAGTCACGCCTAGTTGCTAAGGGTTATCGTCGAAGAGGTATAGACTTTGAAGAATCTTTTGCTCCGCTGTTTGTCTTGAGGTCGTTCGGATATTTCTCGCGTCATGCTCATATGAATATGACGGTCTATCGATGGATGTCAAACCGCGTTTCTCAATGGAAAACTTAAAGAAACGGTTTATGTCGACCAACCGATGGATTTGTTGATCCCGAGTTCCCGAACCATGTCTACAAACTAAACAAAGCTCTTTATGGTCTCAAACAAGCCCCTCGGGCATGGTACGATAAGCTATCATCTTTCCTCGTTGCTAATAATTTCACCAAAGGTTCGGTTGACCCTACTCTTTTTATACAATATCACGGGTCACATATCTTAATTGTTCAAATTTACGTGGATGACATCATTTTTGGGTCTACACATAAAAAGTACTCAATCGCTTTTGCAAAATTAATGAAGAAAAATTTTGAAATGTCCATGATGGGTGAACTTATGTTCTTTCTAGGATTGCAAGTTCATCAATCACCCCGTGGTATTTTCTTGAGTCAGTCCAAATATGCCCTTGAATTGTTAAACAAATTTGAATGAAAACCTGTGACACTTATGCCACACCAATGACTCATACCAAGAAGCTAGATGTCGACTTAAATGAGAAATTAGTGGACCCTACAAAATACCGTAGTATTATTGGGTCTCTAATGTACCTAACGACTAGCAGACTGATATTGTCTTTGCCGCTTATCTATGCTCCCATTATCGTCGCGACTAACCGAAACCCACCTCTCGAGGCTAAAAGAATCCTCCGATACATCAAGGGAACCATTAACTTGGGATCCGTATCCAAGGATTCGGTTTTCAACTAATCGCTTTTAGACGATGACCACGCAGGATGCTTAGATTTACGAAAAAGCACTTCAGAGCACTACAATTTCTTGGTGATAAACCGTGTCTTGGCAATCAAAGAAGGATTGTACATCGTCATCAACCAAGCAGAATATGTAGCCATGTCGGCGTGTTGTGCTCAAGTCATATGGATGAGAACACAACTCAAAGACTATGGTTACGTGTTTGATAGAATCGATGTATCATGACAATCGAGGCCATTGCGATCTCGCAACTCGATTCAAGACTCAAATCAAAGCACATCGATCTTCGCTATCATTTCATCAAGGACCACGTGGAACAGTGCAGCTTGAATTATACTGTGGGCACAGAATACCAATTGGCGATCTTCCCACCAAAGCCTTGCCTCCCGCTAGGTTTAATGAGTTGGTCCACGGATTGGTATGAGGTGTTTGACTCAAGAGGAATTGGATGACCTCCTAAAACGATCTTAAAACCCATCAAACACCAAAATCTCTTTTGTAAATAATTTTCAAAAACAAAATACAAAAATATAAAATCTTATAAAACAATAAAAATATTCTTCTAATCTAATTTTATTTCAACATGGCAAGTACATTTCTTCCGTCAACACTATAATCTTTCAAAATTCAGTATTTTTTCCGATCAAGTGTTGAGGGGGAGAAAATAAACTCTTAACTATTTCAAAATATCTGTGTACTTGCATGTTATCCTATCCCGGTTGTTTCTTTTATCAATGGTGGTAAATTTTCTGGCTCATTAACACTCCTCGGACTAAAATTCATAACCTTTCATCATTGTCTTAAGTCGAGAGGGAGTGTCGTCAAAGTTATTTCCTAAAATCTTTTGTTTGGTAACCAAAATAGAAGTTAAAAGGCTTTGAATGAAAATGGAAAAGGTGGAGGGACCAAAACTGCCAAAAGGTTAAAGTCTTTTTAATAAAAACACTCCACCTAACTTTTTCACTTCACATTTAATACTCAAACCTAATCTTATCCTACGCTTAACAATCATTCAAGAAATCTGTGTTTCTGATCATCAATTTGTAAGTTGTTTTATGATCTTAACGTGTTTTCAAACATTGGTTTTGATTCTTATACAAATCCAACGGTCAAATTTTTGTCTATAATTGATTTGGTGTTCTACGCATAAGTGTATGAACACCTAATCAAAAATGGGTGTTTGTGGTTAAAAGGATTGTGTCAAAACATATCTTTAACATCAATGATACTAATTTTATCCTCTAAATCCACCCAGAAACACGATTTGATGGTTTTTTCAAAATTAGGGTTCTTGAGTCGATTTGGGTATTTTAAAATGTGAATGGTTTTGGTCAAAAAGATTGTTGTGTGATGTTCATATCATGTTGAATTAATGATTTCTAGGCCCTATAACAACCCAGAAACACTAATTGACTAAAAATTGGAATTTAGGGTTTAATGTTCTTAAGTTTGGGTATTTTCGATTCACTGAGAATTGGGTGTTAAAACTTGGTTATTAGACTCTCTCAACACCTAAGACCTACCGTAAAACATTTGGTGCAAATCCTATGGTTAGAAATCTTATGCGCAATTCATAAACTTTAGGGTTTTGACTTACGCGTATGACTTTCACGCCAGAACATGTTTAAAAAGCTTTCATGCCATAACTGCTTTTAGAATGAATATATGTGTTAAGATTGATGATATGATGATTTTATTTCGGCTTGCTACCGTAAAACTCATAATCAAGGTCTTTGTTACTCACGATAAGGATCACCCACGCGTGAGCGGTATGCGTAAGAGAAATTTTACGCGAATCGCACGCATAAGGTTCTACAATGGGACCACGCGTATCCCGTGGAAGGATATGCGTAATGATGACTCGCGCGATAAGGTCTACTCTTACGAGTAAGCCTTACGCGTAAGATTTTATATACGCCACGCGTAAGCTCTACGCATAAGGTCCCCTTCCTACGCTGTAACATTTCTTACGCTGTAAGTAAGGATCCTACGCATAAGCTTGCGCCTATGCGATACTTCTCCTGCTTACGCATAAGCTACTATTCCTACGCATAAGCCTTGATCAAACCTTCGTTATGAATTGTTATGCGTGCAAACTTGTAAATAAATGAATCATAACGTCACGAAACCAATAATGTCACCAATAAACTTAATCGTTTAATATGTTGTGTTAAATAAGTGATAACATAAACTTTAAAACTTAAAGTTAACTAACTCACGAAACTTATCACGATGACATTGGACTATTGAACAAACAAGTGACTTTGGACTCAGAATAATCTTTGACATCAGATATTCAATAATTAGACAATAAAACCTTCATTGACTAACATTATGTCTTTCGATATGTTGGTTCTTTTGGCTAATGTTATTTCGTATCACGACATGGTCGCTTCAAATGAATGTGGATGCACCGAAGTTCTCACAATTGTCGACATCTTCCCTAATGGCTATCCGAGAAAGATTGGAAAGAACAACCTTAGGGTTGGCTTTGAACCCTCACATGCTCGTAATCTTCTTGTCTCATTGTTGTGGATATTCTAAAGAATCATCCCTACCGTAACATGCTCTCACACTGCCACTGATCGAGATCTACATGCAACTTCCGAACTCAATGTAGAGGATCAAAGGTCAAAGTGCGAGTGGTGGACGCTGATTCGTGTAAAGTGAGTGGTGAAAAACACAATATCAACGATATCAAAATAATCGTAAATTTGACAAATTAACCCTTTAGGAAAATGGTTAACGTGCCAAACCTTACGGTGTGATAAAGTGATACCGAAAAGTGATTTCCGGTCGTGTCCCAACGAGGTGAAATTGACGGTGTCGTTGAGTTTCGTGATTAGAACTTGAATTGGTTAAACAAATTTTGGATTTTGGATTACGCTAATCTACAATTTAAAGAACGAGAATGAAAATAAAGCAAGTAAAACAATGTAAACGCTAATTAAACTACTACTAAGCCTAAGAAACAATAAAGTGAAGCTAAATTACATCCTAGGTTGCTAAAATACTAAAACGCAAAAAAGGCAACTCACTCGAGCCATAAACGTAAAAATTTGCAATTTAAGGGCTACGGTGTAAAACAATTTTCCTAAATTCTAAATGACTAAAAATAATTTTAGAAAAAATCCGGGTATTTTTCGACTTTTATTTTATTTTCTACGAATTAAAAACTAATTTTAACTAAATTAATAATTAAAAATACTAAACATTTTGAGAAAAATCCGAAAAAATCACAAACACTACTTTGATTAATGGTGGACTTAAGAAAATGAGAAAACATTATCTTGTTTGAGAAAATAGTCAGAATAAGCTCAACAGAGCTTATAGCTAAAATAATAATCGTCCTTATGTAATTTATTATGCAAAACATAAATGAGACAAGTCCCAAGGCGATGGTGCCGGTGTGTGGTGTTAAGGTTCTAAGTGTGAGACCTGTGTTCAACTGACTCCAACACTTTTTGAAACTATTTTTTTCAAAATTTCTTTTGCGCTTTATGTCTAAGATCGAAGTAAAGATTTTTTGTAAAAAAACTTTTCTTGTAAAGCCTTCTTTATAAGCTGTTTTAACAGCTTTTTGTCACTGATTGTGACAGAACCAAACACACCCTTTTTGCCACTTTAAGCACAACATAAACAAGAAGAACAACAACCAAGCTTAGGCAAAAAATTTCAATGATAAGCCGAGGAAACGCTGAAACAAAAGGGAAAGCAGTTGGCTTAAAAGGGAAATCCTAAACTACTTAAATGGACAGAAATAAGCAAAGTGAAAACATCATTAAGCTCACAAAAAGCCACTAAGTTGCTGCTGTTTGGACCGCTTGTCTGCTGTCACAGTGGACTGAAAACAAACGCACCTTTTATTCAACTGATAAGCTAAGCAAATCTCAAGATAAGCAATTGAATGATCCTATTAAGCACTAAGGCAACTAATACTAAGCACAAGAACTAATGAATAAGCGGTTGGACCGCTTCTTCCTAACGATTAAGCATATATTTAAACAAACACTCTTACACCTAACTAACTAATTTCTACTACCACTAATCCTACTCTAACCTTAAACGACCTAACTCGCGGCTAAAAAGAAGGAAAAAGTCTGGTGGTATCCTCACTTCTTTGTCGCTAATCATCCCAAACAAATTTAAAAGTGGTTTTTCTAACTTATTTTAAGCTACCAAACCAATCCAGAATACTTAAGAATGCTAGAAAAGTAAAACTAATATAGCTAAATCCTAAAACAAAGAATTTATATCTAATGAGGAGATTTCAACAAGCTTTTACAAGCTTGTTAAAAAGGTGCAATGGGACGTAAATGGTTTGCGTAATGCATGCATTTATAAAAAAAAGTACTATTCCAAACCAACTTTTAGCAACTGAAATCTAATGGCACTTCCAAAACATTGCATTCAGTAGGATCGTATATTTATGTGTTTGATGATTCGGTGGTCTTGGATGATCAAAATACATGTTTGCCATAGTTAGAGAGTTAGTAGAGAGAGAGGGTGTTCTTGCTAGAGGTTTACACAAAAGTATGGAATATTATATTGAAGCACCACCCTTCCATGGATGGAAGGGTATTTATAGTTACAAATATGACGACCTCCTATCGGCTGTGGATCGGTATCTGATGGGTAAAGACCCGTCCTTCCTCCACGGTGTTGCTCTAAACTAAACTACGCTACAAACTAACTAATAAACAACTTAATAATGTAAATAACGACAAGTCTACGAGCTAACTTAAGCTAGATAACATTTGGGGTGACCGACTCTTCACTAAGGAATTTTCTAATTCCTAACAATCTCCCTAAGGAGGTCACCACATGTTATACATTTCGAATCCTAGCATTCTATTCTTGTCTTTGTTCTTGAGCTCGTAGACTTCAATTCTTCATTTCAACAATCTTTGTAATTTTGTAGCGATTCTTCAAAGTCCGCATTGATTTGTACTTTTAGTGGAGGCCTTTAATCGATCCACATCTTTGATGATCTTGAGCTTTCTTTGAGATCATCGACCACAAGAAATCTCTCTCGGATCATCCATAGTGTGTTGCCTTCATGTGAAGTTGTGACATTTGGACCGACATGCTCACACTTTTGAATCATGACATCTTTCCATCGAGTAGCGGAAGCCTTCTTGGTTCATGATATTTCCAAAGTGAAAGCGTAATCATAGTATAAAAATATCATAACCGAGTTATGTAAATATGCACCACCATGATTTCTTCAAATTAAGTGTGGATCTTTGTGAGCATGCGGCTTTGGATTGACTTCTCAATTCGATCACCGCAACCGTCCAAATGTACCGCAAACAACGATTAGCAATAAAACACACGAAAGTGTCTTTGATCACTTCGTTGAATTGAGGTACACGCCCACGGTTCCCGTTGATCAAGACAAGCACTTTGCTGTGATCGGTAGGATTCCTAAGAATCTCTTTGAGGGTTTCACAATTGTTCTAGCCGTTCTCAAACCGAACGTCTCAAAGAAGACAACACGGAGCTGAGTGAACCAAATAATTGAGATTCACCGATTGATGAAAATAGATTTGAAAACAATCGCGTATTGCTTAGAACAAAGAGTTTTGGAATACGACGAAGGTTTTATGAGAAAGATCAATTTTCAATCAAAACACTTTTTGTATTTGAAAATAGTACACAATCGACGTGCTAGCGAAAAAAAGAGATTCGCACATCGAATGGTTTTTCCAAAAGCATTTTTCAATCGTAGATACTTTTGAATATGAAAACATAAGTACACATTCGACGTGCTAGAGAAAAGAAGGTTTGCACATCGAACGGTTTTTCCAAAAGTATTCGTCAATTCCATTCTCGACCAAGGTTGATTCAATAATGAATCGCCCATCGTTTCTATCCGCTTATCACAAGCTTGATCTTTGCAAGATTTCACATGTCACCCACCAAGAGCTTGTTTGATGTAGGCTCTAGAGGATTTCCATCTTCATTGTGAATATTTTTATATATCACTCGGATGTTACGCAATACCACAAGGATAATCGTGGACTCTTAATATATACTTACTTTCCACATTGTGTGAAAAGCAAGTCTTCAAGAATTTAGTGTCCTAACGAGATATTGTGGATGATCTCTTGGCTCTAGACTCAATAGTGCACTTTTGGTTCCCGTGCTGAGACTAGGGAGGGTCTCCTTCTTCAATATCAACAATCTCTAAGAGAAAGTCGATAGATAATGTCGGTTCCCGTGAGAATGAAACAAGCCCTTTTAAGAGGAACTTGAGTGGTTTGGGAAGTTGTAGTGCGATCGCCATTTGGGTCCATGACGTCTTGTCTTCAATACCAATGTTACCTTAGTAACCACCAAGAGCATATGTATTGAACCCTTTCTTCGCCCTAAGGTTGAATAATTGGAGGGCTATTTCTTTTCACCCTTTTTCCATTCAATTCTTTTCATTCTTCAACCCTTCAAGCTTACCGAGACTTCATTACTAGAACCTTGTTGGGTTTATTCCATTACTAGCTCGCCTCGATCCGCACTCTTCCCATTTCTCATTTTTCTCCTTTTTTCATCATACCTAAGGACTCTACACTATCCAGTGGATTGTCCTCGGTAGATCCGTCCGCTTACGGCGGATCATGGGAACGAATACCTAACCTAACCATCCTTATAACACCATGCATAAAGTAAATTGGTCGGTCTTTTGGTATTGTTCTTTCCTTCATGAAACCAATTGAAAAATCATTTGGAAAACCAATCAAGGTACTTGTGATACGAGATCAAAGCATTTTGTACCTTAATAGTTTTGATCATTTAGAAAACCTCCCCCTTAACATGTGCGTATGATTTAGAAATTGTTTAGCACAAGGAGGCAAGAGGACTTTGAAATATTTTCTTTCATCACAATTTTCATACGACAAAGCCATTTGATTTTCTTGGTAAAATTCTCCCCCTCAATATGTGCATAGGATATTTTAAAACATTTTATCACATAGAGGCAAGAGATCTTTTGAAGCACATCCACAATCACAAGAGCCATTAAGAAACCATTTGAAAACTCAATCAAGGTACTTTATATTAAAACATAAAAGCATTTGCACCTTGATAGTTTCTTTTCTTTAAAAATGCTCCCCTCAATATATGCTTCGAGATTCGAAAGCTTTTAGCACATATGAGAGAGCAACAGGCACAATTAAATCAAACGACCACCTTTATCAAATTTCATAATTAAATCACAAATTCTCCCCGATCAAAATATCAAACCCTTTGAGATTTTGGATCCCAAGTGATTTAATTAGGTTTAGAAACCATGGGAGAAAATGTGGCCTTGTTTAAATACTCATCCGGTTTTGGATAAATCCTCCTCCTCAACATGTGCATTATGTATATTGAAATCGTTTGGCACATGGAGGCGGAGTGCCTTTAAAGGACTAAAACCAATTCCATTTAAAACAGATTTGAGATTTAAATCACGATCTCTACCCGATCGTAAATATCAAACCATTTGAGATTTGTGATCCTAACTCGATTTAAATCATTTAGAAAATTTTGGGAAAGACGTGACAAGATTCAATTTTGAAAGATGATGATAAGGACCATTTAAGACATTAAAGATTGTTAGTGTCGGTATGATAGTTTTAAGAGATCTTTTAAGTAAAACAAAACAATTTCACAATCAAACAAGAACAGTAAAAATTTCATTTTGAAAGACCTTGATTCTAAAGAAAAATCATACCGTGACATAACATTAAATCTTTAGATCACCACTTATTATCGTACAAGACGGAACTTTTGTGAAGAAACATCGTTTGAAAATATTTTTATTTTAAATCACTCTCCCCCTCAATCCATGACAGAAGTCAATAATTGAGTGACTTAGGTTTTGATAACATGAAGTCCGGTGATTTTCAAAATTTAGTCAATATATTTTCAAAACAACATTTTCCATTTTCAAAACAATTTAATTCAATTTACTCAAAAATTGTTTAAAAATGGTATCCCGCACAAAGATTCATTAGGTGGTTGAGCCGCTTTTGTTGTTGTTCTTTGTAGGGTTTGGAATAAAACCGTCTGCGATGCAAGTGAGACTTCTTCTTACGTTGCATTTTGAATGCCAACCGAGGTCAAATTAAGCTCCGTTTCTTCAATCTCTTAGAAGAAACCATCTGGCGATGCAAGGAGACCTCTTCGTTGCATTTATGCCAACTCTCCATAGAAGTCCAATTAAGCTCGCTTTCTTCATTTGTCAACCCAAGATATAGTTACCCTTTCCTTTCGCATCCAATCATCTTCATGTGTGGGATCCGGATCGGGAACATTCTTATATACCAATATACCTGCATATGTTAGTGACCACACATACAAATATATGGTGGTCGACATCACCCAAACAGCAATCGACTAATAAAATTCAATTCAACATATCAATCAGATCATAACAGGAATGGGAATAATCTGTTTTCAAATCTATAAGCATCTAATCCTAACAATCATATCCTAAATTCCTAGTCCTTCGACACAGGCAATTATCATTTTTAATTAAGCACGTAGGATAATTAAGAAAGTCCGCTAGATGATATAAATTTGAAAAAATTTCTCCCCCTCAATCAATGACTCATTTTTCTGAAAAGATTTAAAAGCGCTGAAGTCATTGATTGAGTTTTCAATTTTACAAAAAACTCTGAATCTGATTGATTTTCAAGCAACTCACTTTCCACCATTTTAGAAAACACCAAATATTTTTCTGAAGAATTTTAGACGGAAAAACATTTGTGTAGGAACAGCAGTCATTCGACATACTTTCCTTGTTTTGTTTTTAGGAAAAGTGCACGAAATATTTGAAAATTGGTTTAGCGCAGCACTTTCCTTTCTTTTGAAGAGCGGGTTGCTATCTGAAATAATAGCAAACCATCGTTTAAGCACGGTTCTGATCTCGAGGTAATCGCAAGCCATTATTTGAAGCCCAAGTTACATGCAAAATAACTGTAAGCCATATTTTTGAGACATGTTTTGGAAAAGAATATATACACCTCTGCTCGAACTTCATCTAAAGTCCCGTGCCATTATTGAATGACATTTCTAAGATCAGATGTTATCGATACCATAAGACATGTCTTGAGAAAACATATTTTTGGTATTTTTAAATTTTCGATTTTTATGGGTTTTGAAGGTTTTATATTTTTCTATTTTCTTTTGTTGGTTTTCTATTTTGTATTTGGTTTTTTGGTTTTATATTTTGTATTTTGCTTTTACAAAAATATATACAAAGATAGATTAAGATGATATAGTTAAAGAAGATGATGATACGAGTACCGAGATAAGGATATCGAGCAGACCGTTGTAGAAGATAGAAGTCATCATCTCTTAAACATTCACCACCAAAGCTTCCAAGACTCTTGAATCAAGAGAGAAATTGAGCCATCCGAAAGTGAGACTTTGGCGCTTCCCCCAAACCGAAAATCCTTTAGTGAGCAGATTCAAAGCTCTATTTCAAGCTTGCCTTAGCCAGTGCACAAGAAGCACACCATTATCATAAATCCCGCTCCTTTCAAGAATAATCACCGTGATTCTCCGTTCGAGGTTATATCATCAACAAGAACAACAAACGTATCATCCCACTTTAAAATAATCTTCTCAAATTTCCTTTCCATTTGAAGTCCAAGCGATCCATTCCAAAAAAGGTGTCAAGAGAACAATTCCCCAAGTAGTTGAATTGAAGCGCCGCTCTTTGTATAATGCTCAAGAACTCTCCGAACACACATCATGAGGGAATGAAAACACCTTCCCATGTTCACATTTTTCTTCCCTGATGATCGTGTATGAGGCTCAAGAACCCGGTACACCAATACCCAAGAGCTCTCCCAAATACACATCATGAGGGAATGAAAACACCTCCCATGTTCACATTTTTCTTCCACGATGATCGTGTATGAAGCTCAAGTATCCGGTATACCAATACACAAGGAATGAATAATCGATAACATTGAAGAAGCGGGCCAAGTCATCGATTATCTCTGCGGGTGACAATCTCTGCGGATGTCAACACCGAATAAGTGATTATATCTTTGAATCACCGATTAAGCACTCAAGTGAAACAAATGAGCATCCCCAATGTACACAATATCTCTCCACGATCATTGCGATACCATCGAAATCACCACACACTAGTGTACCTCTTTATCTTCGAAACTTTCTCTTCATCACTTCCCCACGTAGATGAAATACTAACACTAAACGCCTTGATGAGTAAAACCTTGAGTTTCTCTGGTCATGACATTTGTTTTCCGGGATATCTTCAATCACTTAGAAGAATTAAGTCCATCAAGTTTACTCGCCATGAGTCAAACCTTGAGTTTCTCTGTGATAATAACATTTGTCTTCCCGGATATCTTCAATTTCTTAGAAGTATTAAGTACATCAAGTTTACTCGCTTTAGATGCTTGTCTCCTTCCTCTTTCGGTTTTGATACTTGATTCAACAACTCTTTGAATGCCCAAATACTTGAAATTTGTTGAGAAGATCGCTTGAAGTCTTTGTGAGAATCAACATCTTTGAATAATGTGAGCAAGTCTAACTGGGATTAAATTTGACATATCACATTCCCCAATTAGTGCTCTCCCTAGACCGACAATCTTTTGATAAATGCCCGATTAAGAAGAAGTCTTTAGATCATTAAATGCAACTTGTCTTTGGTCTTCTAACATATAGCAAGAAATGTAGAATGATGTAGACTCGACCTTCTTCAAGATTGTCCGGTTGGGAATAGATAATTAACATCTTCAACTCACACCGTGAAGCATCCCACCAAAAGCATCCCAATTAACTTACATCTTGCAAATCCGTTAACTAAAATCCTCCCAATCAAACAAGAACGAAAGATGTTCATCAAGGAAATCGAAGAATCGGGCCGCAACGAACACACAAGATGGTAACACCAAACTACCAATCACATCAAACAAGAACAAAAGGTCGTTCAGAATCAACATGTTGATGTGCACGTGAAGCATTAACCGGAAGCACTTTGTCGATAAACCCATCAATCCGAGTGAAGATGTCAACCAACGGCTCTTAGAAGAGAAAAACTCCATGTGAAGATGACCCGATAAGAAGAGGATCGGTTCTTACATGAGTTTAGAGCCGTATGACCATTTATATTCTCAAATATCAATCAACAATTTAAAAAATTCACACTTCTTCTCCCCTCAAGAAATGCATACGGAGATGCCATTCTTGACTAAATAAGTGAAAATCATCCAAATGTTCTATTCACACTTCTCCCCCATAAAATCAGCACATGATGTCGCCATCTTCATTATAATCGAGCAAGTGGAATGAGAAAACAATCGGTGGTAGCCCGGTTCACTTGATGATCAAGCGCATGGAAAAAGTATGAAGCATGTTGATGAGAATGGTCATAATAGAAGATTTCTCTTCTTGGAAGATAAAGCGCACCGACACGTACACTTTTCTTTTCTTTAGCTTAACGAGGCATGAACTGTTGTGTTCATACGTCATAAGAAGATTTCTCTTCTTTCAAAGATAATGCGCCTTAAACGTACACATTTCTTTTCTTTGAGTCGAGGCACGAGCGGATGTGAATAGGCGTCATTATCTCTCTTTTACGCTCTTCTTAGCAAAACATGTAATCATCCCCATTATCATTCTCGTAGGCTCTTTGTCGTGACAACCGATGGAGAAACCCGATATAATGAATTTGACCACAAGAAAACTACCCGAACTCATGACTTAAACTTGCACATATGTAACAAAGAGCGGTGTCGAGAATTCATGCCCATTTGAATCTCTAAGTACTCTATACTCTTCACCCAACCAACCATCAAGTAATAGACGTACATTACCTCTTGAAAATCCACAATTGAATGTGACACTGAGCACTACAACGTAACTCCTTTAAGTGATAGTTATTTTGAGGTGATAAGAGCCCAATTCCCCCAAGTGGTAAAAGAAGAGGTAAAAGTCACCCAACAATAACTAGATTTCCAAGTCTTCGTTTTTTATAATAAGCACGAACAAGGATCTCGAAGAATCTTCATCCAACCATCCCCGATACCTTCAGATACTAAGTACACTCGCCCGTGATGTTTCACTTCAACCTCAAATAAATAATACTAAATTAACGCCGTTTTCACATCTTCTGGTTAACTGCTCAAATCTAGCCTTCTTTGACATTTAAATGAACTATGATAATGGTTTCATCCCGACCATGGTCAAAAGCACATAACCCCGTAAAACCATATAATAACCAAACTGCCATGATGAATTATCCAAACACACATCCAATTCATGAAGTACACCCTTTTATCTCTTCTTCGAAACAAAAACCGTAGCACCAGCATCAAAAAGATCCCGAAATACATTTTCCTTTCTCCAAGATAGTTCCATCAATACGGGATTTTATAACTCTATGGTTTAAACCGAGAAATAGTTTCTTTCGCGGGATTTTACAAAACCAAGAATAAACCGTAAGATAGATCCGGAAATGCACTTTACTTTAACCCGGATGTTTCCATTGTCACGGGATTTTACAAGTCTATTATTTAAACCGAGAAATAGTTTCTTTCGCGGGATTTTACAAAATCAAGACAAAACCGTAAACAATTTCAGCTTGAATGTGTTATGACAACATTGGTTTTGGTGAATATCCGTTTTAGGGGAACATGTAGCGGTTTATCAACGGTTCATTATCCAACATCAATAATTCTTAACCCATATGTAGACAACATCACAAACCATACTAAGTCAAGTAGTATACACTACTTCCCCCTGGAGGTTGACCGTAAAACATCAAAGTACACATTTCTCCCCCATGATGGTTTCGAACTTTCGGAAGCATCATAACGTGTACGACCATTTGCACGAGAAGTTCTTGTCATAAGCAAATATCTTGAAAAATCATGACTGACGCTGACCAAGATTTTGTTTAGGCGGTGAAGTAACTTTGACAATTTGTGGTGTCGAATATCTCATAGGAATTGCTGAAATTGAACCTCTATTGATTCATCGGCTAATAGTACTGACCACTTGGTGAAGTAAACCCAATATGACAAACTTGAAAATGAAGTAAACATCCCATCTTTGTGAACAATAAGTTATAACCAGATTGTCAAGTCATAATCACATAAAGTGACAGTAACGCCCCAACAAGTTATCTTGAGACATGCAACCAACCAACCAACGTCTCGGGGATAAAGCGCTCACCGTGAAATATCACTTCAATTTCGCATCAATAATACCGTACAAAAACCCTGTAGTCATTTTTCACTTTTTCGCTCAAGCCCTGAATATTGTATCCTCCATGAAAATATTTTATGACCAAAATACCAATTCATTTATCTAAATAAATTAACACTTATGCTTCCAAATTTTTGTGATTAAAAGTTCGGATAACATTATCTTTGATAACTATTTCAATGATCCGAAAAGTTTGCCCAGTCCGTTCCTCGTCCATTTTGATGGCAGCCCACAAGAGATTTCAACAAAACCCAAGCACACATTAACACACTAATGAAATAGTCCATCACAAGTATAAACTCACAAATGTAATCAATCCTTTAACCCAGTCCAATCATATTCGGATGAGTCCTAGGGCCCAATTGCAAATCCAATGAGAGAAAGGCCCAAAAAGAACTTTAAGACACAGAGTCCAATCAACATGACATGGTGTAACCGGTTATATATATAACTCACATTTCACAACCCTAAAATGCAGTAATACTCAAACCCTAAACACACTTACCTCTAAAAATCCGCCCCCTCCTCATCCTTTCTCTTCCATCAAAACCCTAAATCTGCTTCTCAATAAATCCTCCTACCACAGTTATTAAAACAAAACGCATCTCCACCTGCTCCATCTAACAGCATCATCATCCATACGAATCCTATAACACAAATCACCCAAATATATCATAATATCCAATCTAAACTTTCACATAATCAGTCCGCTACCCTCATCTTTTCACCAGTAATCAAAAAGACTCTCCAAGAGAACCTTTGTAGAGACCTAGCCACAGAGATGGCTAATGGTAAACATTGTGATGGCCACGAGATCTAATTAGTGAACGAAGGTAGGTTTAATTTATTTCTCTCTTTTTGTATTGATTGAACACCATGAACACATGAAAAACGAGTGAACCTTAATTGTTAAACTCGATTCATGGTTCGAACATCAATAATGAACGAACGTTTACATGTGTTATCGTATTTATCTTCCTTAAACCAAATATGAAGAGAGAATGAAGCCCTTGATGGTTTTGTTCTTTTCTTGATTTTTATTCGGATATGAAAAGAAGCCTAGCTTCAAAAAGGATCTATGATGGTTATGTTCAAACAAAAACAAAAAATCTTTAAAAGATTTGAAGAAACGTTAGAACAATACTGAGATTCTCATGAGTTTTTATTTTCGATTTTGAAAGAAAGGAGTTGAGGTAGTTAAGGTTTTGACTGAGATTGATTGTTGATGAGTTAGGATAGATGTTGGATTTCTTTCATTGTGAGATTGTGGGACTGATGATGTTTTTAAAACTGAGGTCAAGTCGAGATGTGGTATAATGTTGTGGTCGTGGTCATATTATTCTCCTTCTTCCTTTCTGTCCAAGTGCTAGCCTAAGTTGAGTCAAGTCGCTAGCCATTTATACAAAGCAAGTCGCTACGACAAGTCAAGTCGCTAGGTCACTTTGATAAGTAGCTAGCATCATGTATTTGACTAAATAGTCAAACACCAAGTCGCTAATATCAAACTACTCGCTACCTCTTTTCTGTCACAAGTCGCCACTGTTTTCATAAGCAAGTCGCTAGCAATATTGAGTCATAAGTCGCTAGCACCAATTCGCTAGGCTTATGACAAGTCGCTAGCATTTCAGTTTGACTCAAAAGTCAAACCGTCACCAAGTCTTAGAACAAGTCGCTAGCATCTTTTCACATAACAAGTCGCTACTTATAAAAAATAAGTCGCTACATCAACTCGCCAGGAAGAAACAGTTTTAGACAACTCGCTAACAAGAATATTTGACCATTTTGATTTTTTCCGGCGAGTATTCTGACCAAAGTTTTCCGACCATCTACAAGCTTACCCAGAAAAACTACATAAAAATGCATCCTTTATGCCTTGTTTGACCACGTGAAGATGACATATATATGAGACCAAGTTTAGGACCACAAAGCTGCATCAGTTAATAACTCTAAACCATGACCATTTTTTGACCACATAAAAGTGACTACATCATTAACGAGTTACTCTTTATGTGGTGCCAAAGACTGTTTACAGATTGAAATCTGTTTTGGACAAAATAACGAGGCAAGACATGAAACCATTGATAAACCATTAGACTGTTTTGACCAAGAGAAATGTAAAACATCAACAACATATGTAAAACATCAACAACAGTACCAAAAACAATTTACACATGATTCGAAGACCACAAAAAAAATCATCAAAACATAAAACCTGGCTTTGATACCAATTGTAGGATCGTATATTTATGTGTTTGATGATTCAGGTGGTCTTGGATGATCAAAATACATGTTTGCCATAGTTAGAGAGTTAGTAGAGAGAGATAGGGTGTTCTTGCTAGAGGTTTACACAAAAGTATGGAATATTAGATTGAAAGCACCACCCCTTCCATGGATGGAAGGGGTATTTATAGTTACAAACATGACGACCTCCTATCGGCCTGTGGATCAGGTATACAGTGGGTAAAGACCCGTCCTTCCTCCACGGTGTTGCTCTAAACTAAACTACGCTACAAACTAACTAATAAACAACTTAATAATGTAAATAACGACAAGTCTACGAGCTAACTTAAGATAGATAACATTTGGGGTGACCGACTCTTCACTAAGGAATTTTATAATTCCTAACAATTAACACTTAAATAAGACCAACTTAACATTAAAAAAATGGGTCAAAAACTTGGGATTCGACCGGAACAAGGTCGCTCCAAACACCCTTTCAAGGGCCGTGCACCAACCGTGAGGATTTTGAAAAATTTTAAAACAAACTTGTGAGCTCAAATGAATCTCAACTAGCTTAAATACACTTGAGCAAACTCTTTGAAACACAAATGACAAGAATTAGAACATCAAAACCGAATAAAGCGATATGGCTTAAAACCGAAAAGGTAAATTGCATTCAACTAAATTAAAGACTACATGGAAATTTAAATGACAATTAAAGTAAATGACATTGAAAGTAAATTGGAACTAGAACTCTCCAATTCTAGACCAAACTCTACAATTTTTACAAAGACCTATTTATACTAAAAATATATGAAACTTCTCTCTTCTCTCTAATCTTCTGTTTGTGTTTTCTTTGTGAGTGCAAACCATAAAAAACGAGCTATTGTGCTTTCTTGAGCTTCTCACAGCCATTGGATGATGTCTTGGTGCCACATCTTATCATTCCTAGCCATTGATGGCATTTGCACCTTGGATTGATGACATGGAAAGGAGACATGTGAAGAGGGAGGAAACCATAGGTGAACATGTGAAGCCATCCGGGTATATGGGAAAGAAAGGGACGATGAGAGGAAAGAATCGGGGCAAAAGGGTTTCGGGTTTGACCGCATTGGAGTAAAATGGGTATTAAAAGGGAATGGGTAAAAAAACGGGAAAGAGATGGGTTGTGGGTTAGTGCTTTTGGGGGTTCTAAAAGGAAGGTTCAAAGGGTTTATGGTGGGGTCAAATGAGTAAAGGGTTTAAAAGTGTGGTGAAAGGGTTAGGTTTTAGTTGTTTTCCCTTGGTCACTCCAAAACATGTCCCGGCTCAAAATGTAGAAAATCCACTCTCGGCTCCGTCTGCTTTGACATTTTTCGATTTCGGTTCGATTTTACTGTTTTAACTTTGTTTCAACCCTTTTGTACCAAAGAAGACATAAAACACACTCGAGGATATTTTGACATATTTTGATCGTATTTGGGTGTTTTTAGTCATTTTAGTGGTCTTAGGCGGGTAAAACGATGAGTGAATAAGCACTCATCAAATTCCCCACACTAGGCAATTGCTAGTCCCTAGCAATCTTTTATGAAAATTTAATGGATTTTATCTCTTTACCAAAAGCCATTACTCGGAGTAGCCAAATGTTTGATTCAAGTAAGAACTATGGTACATCGATAACCATATGATTTTGAGCAAATCACCGACTTTCAACGGTTTTGATTTGTCTTTACGAAGCCGTTTGTTACGGACTAGCCAACTCTTAGATAAAATATCTTCGTGAGTCGATTACCAATTATGGTTTTCCAACCGCTTTACCACAAGCCATAAACTTGCGGGCTAGCCAATTCTTCACTAATTAAAGATATGGTGAGTGAACACCATATAATTTTGGGCAAATTGCAAGCGTCAACGGATTTGAGATATCTTTACCAAGAGCCGTTTGCTCTGGATTAGCCAATCCTTTTGTTTATTAGACATGGCGGATCGATAATCAGAAGTCGAGTAAGTGCAAAACACTTACTCCAAAAAAATTTGGCCAAAAATGGGGAATTGGGTGGTATAATTACTTGATAAAATTCGTAGAATTCCCACACTAGAAATGAATATTGCCCTCAATATTCAAAGTACCGCGATTATGCGAAACATAGAACGTAAAGGAAATACAACGCCATTATTTGAATTTTTTTTTTAGAAAACTTATATACAACAATGGGGCAACTCCCCACACTAGGGTGGTACACACGGTGAAAACCCATGTTATGCTAATGTTTTGATTCCCGAGTCGCTAGCTCGACTCGACCCCGAATTCATTGGTCCATGGGGAGCAAGTGGAAGACAAAATCTCCATCGGACTTTCATTCAAATGGTTGGATAGATATTGAATGTGCTGAAAGTTCCACTCCGATGAGATATAACCGGCTCAAAAGAAAAAGAAATGCCGGGATCAAAGATGGTATCTTCACTCCCGTAGGAGTTAAGACATGGAGAAGAAATGGGAGGAGAAGGCAAAGTGTGAACGACATGACAACGGGTGGGTTGGGTGGGCAAAAGATTAGATTGAGGAACATGGAGCGAATGTTCAGAAATCTTATCCACCACTGAAGCAATGAAAACATCCGTATCGGGCTTAGAAGAGGTTCCATCATCCGGCGGTTTAGCAGGCGGACGAGTGGATGATGGACCTAAGCCATAATCGTCACTCTGAAAACCCGAAGGTTTCAAGTCATCCGGAGAAAGAAAGTCGACCTCTTCAATACGAGTGTCACTTGACGAATTATCAGAAGACCAATTGTAAAGAAGATTTTCCAAATCAGTAAGGTCGGCTTCAAATTCGAAGTGAGCATCATCATCTCCCGGAGGAGAATGATCAACGAGAGCGAGTTCATCGGAGAACTCCTCGAGAAGGTCTAACGTCGAAGTGGGATTGCCACTATTTTTATATTCGGGTGAATATGGAGATGCAACGAGGTTCTCCATGTAAGAGTCACTATCCTCATTCTGAATATCAAAGATGTGATTATCTAAAATTAGAGTGAATTCAGAATCAAAGTCAAACAGAGGATTAGTGAACGCCATAGCAAAAGGTTTCTCGGACACAACGAGAATATCTTCATCATACGTTTCAAAATCAGTGTCCATATCAAGATCATCGGGATCAACATCTCTCACTTCTTCTGTCGACGAGCTCGGAAGGAATTTCCTCCACATACTCGATGTCTCCACACGATAAAGAATCATCAAACGACGTATAGTCATTTTCGACTCGAGATCACCTCAACAGTTCTTTCGGGTGGGAGAAGAATCATCATCGAGAGGGTCATCACACATATCACGAAAATAACCTCGATTCACTTGGGTTTGGGACAAGGTTCTCAACACAAGAAGATTCCGTTCCTAATAGTGCTAAGATGCTCGTCCCCATTAAAGGTTATCCGAAGGTTCCATGGTAGATAGGCAATATGAGGGAGGAGAGTGGACATGTGCGGTACTTTGTGGGCTTGAGATATGCACCTTGTCCTTTGTCATATCCCAATCCTCCTCATCCTCGTCATCGAGACGGCAAGCTTCGTTGAATAGGATACGTTGTTGAGCAGCTCGCACATTAGCTAGTAATCTTTCATTGCGAGCTGCTTGTTCCTCGGTAAGAAGTTCTTCATTCATTTTCGGATGAGACTCTTCTTGGGCATGTTTATTAACCAATCCTTTTAAATCCTCTAATACATCTAGAAGACTTGGGATAAGTTCTTGAGGATTTGGTGGAGAGAAAGTTTGAAACGACGATTGATCATTGAAATCTTGATAGTACGGTTGTGGTTCATATGAATTTTGTGGAGGGTAGTTGAAATTGTTTTGAGGATAATTGAAAGAATTTGGATTAGAATCATCGCAATGAATTCTCGGCACAAAGCGAACAACATCCATTGACAAGATAGCTTCCACACCACTCGCACATACATTTGTAACAACAAAACCTTTCGGTAACACGTCTCCACAACCGTAGAAATACTCTTGATCGAACGACGATATATCGGGTGCGGGAGTAAGAATCGAGGGCTCAAAACATCACAAATGTTAGGTAAAGCGATATTTCCGAAGTTGAAATTTGTGAAATTCATTTAAGCAATTTTGAACAATGTTCATGAAATCGTCCGAAAAAGGTTTTGAAGATTCGGAGGTGGGACAAATGGTGTGCTCTCGAGCTAGCAATTTCCACCATTTCCGTTTGGTCTCGGTTCTTGCTCTTTTCTATTAACCTTAATCAGTAAATCGCGAAAGATTTGGATCAAATCTAGACGGTTTAGGCTCGAAACAATAGAACAAATCTCGGGTTGTGGCGGGTGGTCGAAAACTTGGAGAATCATCGAGGGAGTTTTATCGGATAGTCGCACCAATAGCAATATTTGCTTGCACCACCCTACCACATCGCTACATACACATTCATGATTGAGACAATAAACTTGATCCTCTTCCATACGTCCTTTGCAATGAAAACAACGACGATAATCGATCGCGCCATGAGAATTAAACATGTAGAGGTTAAAGAAATAGAATCAAATGGTTGAGAGGATAACGAAGAATAGAATCAAACGATAAAAGAGGGTAAGAGAAATAGAATTATCAAATAAGAGGAATGAGAAGAATATTTTTGTATTTTTGGATTTTATGAAAAACGGTAACTTCACGAGGAAGGATCTTCAAGTCACTAATCGCAAAAACCACGATATTGTCGCAACACACCTCCCCGGCAGCGGCGCCAAAATTTGATTCGTGTAAAGTGAGTGGTGAAAAACACAATATCAACGTATATCAAAATAACCGTAAAATTCGACAAATTAACCCTTTAGGAAAATGGTTAACGTGCCAAACCTTACGGGTGTGATAAAAGTGATACCGGAAAAGTGATTTCCCGGGTCGTGTCCCAACGAGGTGTGAAATTGACGGTGTCGTTGAGTTTCGTGATTAGGACTTGAATTGGTTAAACAAATTTTGGATTTTGGATTACGCTAATCTACAATTTAAAGAACGAGAATGAAAATAAAGCAAGTAAAACAATGTAAACGCTAATTAAACTACTACTAAGCCTAAGAAACAATAAAGTGAAGCTAAATTACATCCTAGGGTGCTAAAATACTAAAACGCAAAAAAAAGGCAACTCACTCGAGCCATAAACGTAAAAATTTTGCAATTTAAAGACTACGGTGTAAAAACAATTTTCCTAAATTCTAAATGACTAAAAATAATTTTAGAAAAATCCGGTATTTTGAATTTTATTTTATTTTCTACGAATTAAAAACTAATTTTAACTAAATTAATAATTAAAAATACTAAACATTTTGAGAAAAATCCGAAAAAATCACAAACACTACTTTGATTAATGGTGGACTTAAGAAAAATGAGAAAACATTATCTTGTTTGAGAAAATAAGCTGTAAATAAGCTCAACAGAGCTTATAGCTAAAAATGGCCAACTGTCCTTATGTAATTTATTATGCAAAACATAAATGAGACAAGTCCCAAGGGCAGATGGTGCTGGTGTGTGGTGTTAAGGTTCTAAGTGTGGAGACCCAGGTTCGAATCTGGACTCCAACACTTTTTGAAACTATTTTTTTTTTTCAAAATTTCTTTTTGCAGTTTATGTCTAAGATCGAAGTAAAGATTTTTTGTAAAAAAACTTTTCTTGTAAAGCCTTCTTTATAAGCTGCTTTAACAGCTTTTTGTCACTGATTGTGACAGAACCAAACACACCCTTTTTGCCACTTTAAGCACAACATAAACAAGAAGAACAACAACCAAGCTTAAGCAAAAATTTTCAATGATAAGCCAAGGAAATAAACAAAAGGGAAAGCGGTTGGCTTAAAAGGAAATCCTAAACTACTTAAATGGATGTAAATAAGCAAAGTGAAAACATCATTAAGCTCACAAAAAGCCACTAAGTTCTTTCTTTGTTTGGACCGCTTATGTTCACATCACATTGACCGAAAACAAACGCACCTTTTATTCAACTGATAAGCTAAGCAAATCTCAAGATAAGAAATTGAATGATCCTATTAAGCACTAAGGCAACTAATACTAAGCACAAGAACCAACTGAATAAGCAATTGGACTGCTTCTTCCTAACAGTTAAGCATATATTTAAACAAACACTCCTTACACCTAACTAACTAATTTCTACTACCACTAATCCTACTCTAACCTTAAACGACCTAACTCGCGGCTAAAAAGAAGGAAAAAAGCTGCTGTGGTATCCTGCTGCTGGGCTGCTAATCAGTCCCCAAACAGCATAAAAGTGGGTTTTCTAACTTATTTTTAAGCTACCAAACCAATCCAGGAATACTTAAGAATGCTAGAAAAGTAAAAGTAATATAGCTAAATCCTAAAAACAGCAATTTATATCTAATGAGGAGATTTCAACAAGCTTTTACAAGCTTGTTAAAAAGGTGCAATGGGACAGAAATGGTTTGCGTAACAGACAGATTTATAAAAAAAAGTACTATTCTAAACCAACTTTTAGCAACTGAAATCTAATGGCACTTTCAAAACATTGCATTACCACTTGAATAAGACCAACTTAACATTAAAAAAATGGGTCAAAAACTTGGGATTCGACCCGGAACAAGGCTGTTCCAAACACCCTTTCAAGGGCCGTGCACCAACTGTGAGGATTTTGAAAAATTTTAAAAACAAACTTGTGAGCTCTGAAATGAATCTCAACTAGCTTAAATACACTTGAGCAAACTCTTTTGAAACACAAATGACAAGAATTAGAACATCAAAACTGAATAAAACTGATATGGCTTAAAAACTGAAAAGGTAAATTGCATTCAACTAAATTAAAGACTACATGGAAATTTAAATGACAATTAAAGTAAATGACATTGAAAGTAAATTGGAACTAGAACTCTCCAATTCTAGACCAAACTCTATAATTTTTACAAAGACCTATTTATACTAAAAATATATGAAACTTCTATCTTCTCTCTAATCTTCTGTGTGTGGTTTCTTTGTGAGTGCAAACCATCAAAAATGAGCTATTGTGCTTTCTTGAGCTTCTCACAGCCATTGGATGATGTCTTGGTGCCACATCTTATCATTCCTAGCCATTGATGGCATTTGCACCTTGGATTGATGACATGGAAAGGAGACATGTAAAGAGGGGGAGGGAAACCATAGGTGAACATGTGAAGCCATCTGGGTATATGGGAAAGAAAGGGACAGTGAGAGGGAAAGAATTGGCGGGCAAAAAGGGTTTTTGGGTTTGACTGCATTTGAGTAAAATGGGGTATTAAAAGGGGAATGGGTAAAAAAAACGGGGAAAGAGATAGGTTGTGGGTTAGTGCTTTTGGGGGGTTCTAAAAGGAAGGTTCAAAGGGTTTATGGTGGGGGTCAAATGAGTAAAGTGGTTTAAAAAGTGTGGTGAAAGGGTTAGGTTTTTAGTTGTTTTCCCCTTGGTCACTCCAAAAACATGTCCCGGGCTCTGAAAATGTAGAAAATCCACTCTCGGCTCGCTCTGCATTTGAAGATTTTTCCGATTTCGGTTCGATTTTACTAGTTTTCGCTTTGTTTTCAACCCTTTTGTACCTGCAAGACATAAAACACACTCCGAGGATATTTTTGACATATTTTGATCGTATTTGGGTGTTTTTAGTCATTTTAGTGGTCTTAGGCGGGTAAAAATGATGAGTGAATAAGCACTCATCAACGCTCAATCACAAACAAGTCACCATCACTCATGCAGACTTACGGGCTGTTCTTCTCATTCCGTAAATCGTACCAACCGACTTCTTTGCCACACCCATCGAGGAGACAGGTTCTTCAATTCTCGATTGATATTGGCTATGATGAAGCTTGAGAATTATCACTAAGCACTCTCATGTGGAGCTTAAGAACATTCCTCAACCATGGAGAACCCTCTACATCATCATCACCAAATCGGTCTCGGTCGTGATAGTGGCTATGAGCATCCCAAGCTCATGGAACTACAAACCTTCCGGTCATTAATCAACAAAAGGACATCGAAATTGAAGCCTTTGTTATGGGAAGACATGATGTCATTTCACAAGAAAATTGGCTCAAAGATTCCTATGTCGATACACAAAATTGTTGATCCAGAGAGCACTTAGACTTCATCCCGATATTCCACAAAGGCTCAATGACCCGCACAATCACGATATGTTGACCGAGCCTACCATATCGATCGAGAATCAAGGAATCACAACAAAGAAACAGTGGTTGTACACCGATCACCTTACATCTAATGAAATCAAAAAGCTCGAGAAATACAAAAGGTATCTAGTAGCGATGTAGAGAAGGCAAAGTTGGTCATCTCGATGAAAAGTCTTCGGAACACCTATAAGGAGAACCGAAGAGGCAAGCGAGGAAGTCTTGCAAATCACCGAAAGTCAAAGGAAGTTTCCCAAGAGGAATCCTCCTCGTAAAAGGATTGTTCCTTCTAAGGAAGTTGTTCCCATTCCCGCACCTAAACCCGAACCGCAGAAAGCTAATTGACGAGGACTCGAAAGGTACCGCATCGATGAAGAGACTTTCTACTCGAAGCTAGCGAAGATGAAACCACAACAGTATCTAAACCTCCAGGTCCTCCAAATGAACATGGCAAAGGGAAGACTCAGACTTGTGCCCTATGAAGAAAGCTCGATGATGAAGAAGAGCAACTGGATAGTTCATACAGAAGAAGTTCAAATCCACTAGACTCCAACATGTTGCGAAGGAATTTGCAAAGGATCAAATGGGTGGCCACGAGGTTCAAGTGGTGCTTGCCCACTCTAAACCATCTCCGATGCGGTTAATCGACCCGATAAGGGCTGGTGCCACCACTCTTCGCAACAACAACAAATTTGGAGGATTCTATTGATTATGAGATTGAGGAACCAAGAAAAGAAAAGACGAGGAAATACTGTTGATGAAACAAAGACCCATGACAAGGCTATGTCTAAGGAGGAAACTTTTGAACCCCTAAGGACCCCGAGTCTCCTCATGTCTCCTCCTCATCGACTCATCATCTCATTCTTCGCCACCACCATCTAAAAGATCAACCAAATCAACATCCAAATCGGTGAAGAAGCCAACTCGATCTTGGATTTCTCATGCTCATAAAAGAATTGGATATGTTGTCAAACAAGTCGAAAGAAAGACATGCTCTACAGAAGATGAATTTCTCTGACGATCGACATGATATATTCATGATAAGATCGACGAGATGAAAGTTGAAAGGGGTATGTTCGAAGCTCATGAAAGACGATCTTCAAGGGAAAATGGACGAGATGATCCAAGGATACTCTCACAAGTTCCTTATGGAGGTCGTTCAAACCGACAAAGGAGATGTATACCGCATAACCGTATCCAAATCTCTTGCATCTAGCCAAACAAGCCATGAAATCAACTCCGATGAATTTAAGCATCAATCCATTGAATCCACAATTTTCTCGGATGATGAATTGGTGAACCGCTAGTAGCGCAAATGTCGAAACGCTCGCAACGCTTGCCTCACACGAAGCTAAACTGTTTGAAGCTCTCATGGAATACCAACTCAGTCCTCATTCCGAGAAGAAGTCAAGGCCCAAACGTTCAAGAGATGATGAAGACAAAGATCGGGATAAGGATAAAGAGCCCAACGCACAAAGAAGTCGATGAATCATCCTCTATTCGATTACTCGATGCAACCTCCACCACAACGGACTCTGCTCAACAAAGATCTTCTCCTCCTCTTCTTCAAATAAACCTCATGATTACGAGACACCACCCAGTTCAAAAATCGGTGACCACTTTGAGTATACTGGGTGGTGACGATGAAGAATACCAAGAGCCCCAACAACAACCCGCCTCACCCGACAAAGTGCGAAACCAGCACCTCATCTAGGCCTAAGAAATAGAAGAAGAAGGCGCCACGGTGACGTCGATCATGGCTAGATGAAGATACAACAGAGGAATTTGAATGGTTTTCTACACTTGTCAATTCCACTCCCTACCTCAAGAAGGTCAAGATCCGTAGACGGTAATACTTTGGAGCATGCTAAAATTCGCAAGAAAAGTTCAAAGTAAAGAAGATGACGAAATCCGAGTTGAGGCGAATCAAGAATGAAGCTTTTCAACTGTCGAAGATAGCTCGAGAATGTGCCATCGAGGTCGAATATCACCTTGAAAACATTTCTCGAGCTATGTCTAATAACATGGATTGGCTTAACCCGAAACAAACATCGACTTTACCAAGCGGGACAACCCTCCATATTACACCGATCGGTCTAAACCACTACCAACGATCGGCCAACCAGATCGACCTAGGATCCCATTCAGATATTTCTTCAACAAAGACTTGGAATTTCTTCTTCACGGTAGCGATGGTTCAAGGAAATATGCTACATCCTTGACACTTCCATTCCCAAAGAAATTAATACTCAAACTGCATAGCTATCGAGGAAAGAGCTAATCACTTGTTCTCCAACAAAGTGGAAGCATACGACCTAGATGCAATGTACAGATTCATCATTGGCGGAACGTCAAGAATCTACTACGTGTCGCTGTGTTGAAGTTTCAACATGCGATGTTCACTACTAAGGATATCGTTGCCATCAAACACGTTGATCTTTCGACCAAATGGGACTACACTTTTCTCAAGAAGATTGTGGTCAAAAGGCAAGATGAACGGGATTATGCATTCTCTGAAGTCGACTTTGAGAATTTGTCTATCAACGACATTGAAGACATGTACCTTGCCAAAGTGCGAGGTCGCATGAGGCAATTTTCAATCAAGTACAACGTGAATTCATCAAGTCACCGCTCATCTTCATCGACGATAGTCATCAAAGAGCGTGTAGAAGATCTCCACTTGCGCTTGAATCTTATCGCACCGTGTCAACTTCACTCCACCACGCTTGATATTCCCAACATCAACCGCTTCCACAATACACGCTCGTCAAGAAACCGTTCGGTGTTTTTACCGCAGTGAACTTCAATGCAATTGCTTGATCGCGTGCGTGATCTTCACAAGTTTGGGGATCACACTTTGAAGATGGTTGGGACGGATTGGCTTATCGGTTGAAGGATATACATCTAAAGATTGGGTCTCCTAAGCGATGGAATTCTCGGGATCGAAGGGATGTGCGGAGGATCATCGAATGATTGATGAAAGGTTGTTTCGAAGGGATCGATTCGTAACGTTGGAAAGCTTTGTTGGTGGTCGACCAGGATTAACATCACCGGCTATCAACGCCCGGTTCGTACTCCTAGCAACATCACTTTGGACTTCCGGTACCCTTGAACCGCTTCTTTCATTATAAATTTAGATGTGTGATTATATATGTGAATGGCTTGTACACACATAACAGTGTACAACCCGTTCTTGTCAAGAAAGGAACCTGTGGTACGCTTCAGTGCCACAATCCTTATAAAAGGAGCAAAAGCTTATTACTTTTGAGTAAAACCTATCTGTAGGATCGTTATTTTTATTGTGTTGATGATTCGGGTGGTCTTGGGAGATCAAAATACATGTTTGCCATTAGAGAGAAAGTTAGAGAGTTGGGTGTTCTTGGTAGAGAGTTGGTTTACAAAAAGTGAAAGATTAGATTAGCACCACCCCTTCCATGGATGGAAGGGGTATTTATACTACACAATATAACGACCTCCTATCGGCCTGTGGATCGTGGATACGATGGGTAAAGACCCGTCCTTCCTCCACGGTGTTGCACTAAACTATATTACGCTACAAACTAACTAATAAACTACTAAGAAACGTAATAACGACAAGTCTACGAGCTAACTTATGCTAGATAACATTTGGGGTGACCGACACTTCACTATGGAATTTTCTAATTCCTAACAATCTCCCTAAGGAGGTCACCCCATGTTTTACATTTCGAATCCTAGCATTCTATTTTATCTTTGTTCTTGAGCTCGTAGACTTCAATTCTTCATTTCAACAATCTTTGTGCTTTAGTAGTGATTCTTCAAAGTCTCGCCGATTTGTACTTTTAGTGGAGGCCTTTAATCGATCCACATCTTTGATGATCTTCGAGCTTTCATTGAGATCATCACCACGTGAAATCTCCGGATCATCCTTTATTGTGTTGCCATCATGTGAAGTTGTGACTTACGGACCGACATGCTCACACTTTTGAATCATGACATCTTTCCATCGAGTAGCGGAAGCCTTCATCGGTTCATGATATTTGCGGTGAATGACGAAGCATAGTATAAAAATATCGTAACCGTTATGTAGATATGCATCGGTCATGATTTCTTCAAATTAAGTGTGGATGCTTTGTGAGCATGCGGCTTTGGAATGACTCTTCAATTACGATCACCGAATCGTCGGGGTGTACCGCATACGATAGTTAGCAATAAAGCGCACGAAGTGTCTTTGATCACTTCGTTGAATTGAGGTACACGCCCACGGTTCCCGTTGATCGATAAAATACCGCTGTGATCGGTAGGATTCTTAAGAATCTCCTTGACAGGTTTCGCACTGTTCTAGTTGTTCTCAAACCGGACGCCTCAAAGAAGACAACACGGAGTGAGTGAACCAAATAATTGAGATTCAGCGATTGATGAAAATGATTTGAAAACAATCGCGTATTGCTTAGAACAAAGAGTTTTGCAATACAACGATGGTTTTATGAGAAAGATCAATTTTCAATCAAAACACTTTTGTATTTGAAAATGAGTACACATTCGACGTGCTAGCGAAAAGAAGAGATTCGCACATCGAATCGGTTTTCTAAAAGAATTTTTCAATCGGTAATACTTTTGAATTTTGAAAACATAAGTACACATTCGACGTGCTAGAGAAAAGAAGATTTGCACATCGAACGGTTTTTCCAAAAGTATTCGTCAATTCCATTCTCGACCAAGGTTGATTCAAGATTGAATCTCCCATCGTTTCTATCCAGTTGTCACAAGCTTGATCTTTGCAAGATCTCACATGTCACCCACCAAGAGCTTGTTTGATGTTGGCTCTAGAAGGATTTCCATCTTCATTGTGAATATTTTTACATATCACTTGGATGTTCCGCAATACCACAAGGATAATCGTGGACTCTTAATATATACTTACTTTCCACATTGTGTGAAAAGCAAGTCTTTCAAGAATTTAGTGTCCTAACGAGATATTGTGGATGATCTCTTGGCTCTAGACTCAATCGTGCATATTTGGTTCCTGTGTCGGAGACTAGGAGAGGGTCTCCTTCTTCAATATCAACAATCTCTAAGAGAAAGTGGATAGGTAATGTCGGTTCCCGTGAGAATGAAACAAGCCCTTTTAAGAGGAACTTGAGTGGCTTGGGAAGTTTAGTGCAATGCGTCCTTTGGGTCCATGACGTCTTGTCTTCAATACCGGTGTTACCTTAGTAACAACCAAGAGCATATGTATTGAACCCGTTCGCCCTAAGGTTGAATTATTTGAGGGCTATTTATTTTCAAACTTTTCATATTCAATTCTTTTCATTCTTCAACCCCTTCAAGCTTACCGAGACTTCATCACTAGAACCTTGTTGGGTTTATTCCAAGACTAGCTCGTCTCGGTCGCACTCTTCCCATATCTCACTTTTCTCCTTTTTTCATCATACCTAAAGACTCTACACTATCTAGTGGATTGTCCCTGGGTAGATCCCTCCGGTTCTGGCGGATCGTGGGAACTAATACCTAACCTAACCATCCTTATAACACCATGCATAAAGTAAATTGGTCAGTCTTTTGGTATTGTTCTTTCCTTCATGAAACCAATTGAAAAATCATTTGGAAAACCAATCAAGGTACTTGTGATACGAGATCAAAGCATTTAGTACCCTAATAGTTTTGATCATTTTAGAAAACCTCCCCCTCAACATGTGCGTATGATTTAGAAATTGTTTAGCACAAGGAGGCAAGAGGACTTTGAAATATTTTCTTTGATCACAATTTTCATACGAAAAAGCCATTTGATTTTCATGGTAAAATTCTCCCCCTCAATATGTGCGTATGATAAGTGAAATCATTTTTATCACATAGAGGCAAGAGTTCTTTTGAAGCACATCCACGATTACAAAAGCCATTTAAGGAGCCATTTGAAAACTCAATCAAGGTACATTATGTTAAAACATAAAAGCTTTTGTACCTCGATAGTTTATTTTCTTATAAAATGCTCCCCCTCAATATATGCTTCGAGATTCGAAAGTGTTTAGCACATATGAAAGAGCAGCCTGCACAACTAAATCAAAATGATCACCTTTTATCAAATTTCATTATTAAATCACAAATTCTCCCCCGATCAAAAATATCAAACCCTTTGAGATTTTGGATCCCAAGTGATTTAATTAGGTTTAGAAAACATGGGAGAAAATGTGGCCTTGTTTAAATACTCATCTGGTTTTTGGATAAATCCTCCTCCTCAACATGTGCATTGTATATTTGAAATCGTTTTGCACATGGAGGCAGGAGTGCCTATAAAGGACTAAAACCGATTCCATTAAAACAGATTTGAGATTTAAATCACGATCTCTCCTTGATCAAAATTTCAAACCAATTAGGGTTTTGGATCCCGATTGATTTAAATCATTTAGAAAGTTTTAGGGAAAGACGTGGCAAGATTTAATTTTGAGAAATGACAGAGAAGGACCAGATTTAGACATTAAAGATTGTTAGTGTCAGGTATGATAGTTTTTAAGAGATCTTTAAGTAAAATAAAACAATTTCACAATCAAACAAGAACAGAAAAAATTTCATTTTGACAGATCTTTGAGTTTTAAAGAAAAACCATACCATGACATAACATTAAATCTTTAGATCACCACATTTTAGCTTACAAACGGACTCTTTTGAAGATATATTGTTTGAAAATATTTTATTCAAAATCACTCTCCCCCTCAAACCATGACAGAAGTCGATGATTGAGTGACTTAAGTTTTGATAAAATGAAGTCCGGTGATTTTCAAAATTTAGTCCAATATATTTTCAAAACAATATTTTTCCATTTTCAAAAACAATATTTTCAAAGTTTTAGAAAATGGTATCATCACGATTATCCCGCACAAAGATATGTTAGGTGGTTGAGAAGCTTATGTTGTTGTTGTTTGTAGGGCTTGGAAGAAAAACCGTCACGATGCAAAGAGACTTCTTCTTATGTTGCATTAAGAATGCCAACCGAGGTCCAATTAAGCTTCGCTTTCTTCAATCACTTAGAAGAAAACCATCTGGCGATGCGATGAGACCTCTTACGTTGCATATATGCCAACTCTCCATTGAAGTCCAATTAAGCTTCGCTTTCTTCATTTGTCAACCCAAGATATCGTTACCCTTTCCTTGCGGCATCCAATCATGTTCATTTGTGGGATCCGGATCGGAACATTCTTATATACCAATATACCGCATATGTTAGTGAACACACATACAAATATATGGTGGTCGACATCACCCAAACAAAGAATCGACTAATAAAAGTCAATCCAACATATCAATCATATCATAAAGGTATGGGAATAATGTGTTTATCAAACTCTAATCATCTAATCCTAACAATCTTATCCTAGGCACCTAGTCCTTCAACGAGGTTAACATCATTTTTCGTTTAAGCATTTAGGATAACTAAGAAAGCCTGCTAGATGATATAGATTTGAAAACATTCTCCCCTCAATCAATGACTCATTTTTCCGAAAAGTTTTAAAAGCGCGAAGTCATTGATTGAGTTTGCAAATTAATACGAAAACTCGATATCGATTGATTTAATAGCAACTCATTTACCACCATTAAGAAATACAACAAATATTTTTCTGAAGAATTTTAGACGGAAAAACATTTGTGTAGGAACAATAGATCCTTCGACATACTTTCCTCAATATATTTTAGGATAAGTGCACGAAATATTTGAAAACCGTTTAGCGCAACTCTTTCCTTCCTTTAAAGAGCGGGTTGTTATCGTAAACAATAGCAAGCCATTGTTTTAAGCTCGGGTCACGATCAAAATAATCGCAAGCCATTTGTTGAAGCGCGGTTACAATCGAAATAATCAGTAAGCCATAATTTGAAGACATGTTTAGAAAGAAATATTTACACCTCCTGCTCGAACTTCATCTATGGTCCCGTGCCATTATTGAATGACATTTCTAAGATCGCAGATGTTATCGATACCAGAAGACATGTCTTGAGAAAAACATATTTTTGGTATTTTTAAATTTTCTGATTTTTATGGATTTTTGAAGGTTTTATATTTTTCTATTTTCTTTTTGTTGGTTTTATATTTTTGTATTTTGTTTTCTGATAAATATATACAAGGATAGAATAGATGATATAGTTAAGAAGATGATGATACGAGTACCGAGATAAGGATATCGAGCAGCCCCGTTGAAGAAGATAGAAGTCATCATCCCTTAAACATTCACCACCAAAGCTTACAGGGCTCTTGCATTGAAGAAAGAAATTGAACCATCCAAAGTGAGACTCGCGCTTCCCCAAACCGAAAATCCTTAAGATGAGCGATTCAAGCTCTATTTCAAGCTTGCATTAGCCATGTGCACAAGGAAGCACACCATTATCATAAATCACCGCTCCATTTAAGACCGATAATTGAGAATCTCCGTTCGGGTTATATCATCCATAATAACAAAGAACGTATCATCCCACACATAAATAATCTTCTCAAATTTCATAACCATCAAGTCTCAAGCGATCCATTCCAAAAGGTGTCAAGAGAGCAATTCCCCAAGTAGTTGAATTGTTGCGGTTAGCCTCTTTGTATAATGCTCTAGAACTCTCCCAAATACACTTCATGAGGGAATGAAGAACACCTTCCCATGTTCACATTTTTCTTCCCGATGAACGTGTATGAAGCTCAAGAACCCGGTACACCAATATCCAAGAACTCTCCGAATACACATCAAGAGGGTAATGTAGAACACCTTCCTATGTTCACATCTTTCGTCCTCGATGAATGTGTATGAAGCTCAAGTATCCAAGTATACCAATACACAAGGAATGAATAATCGATAACATTGAAGAAGCGTGCCAAGTCACCGATTATCTCTGCGGGTGACAATCTCTGCGGATGTCAACACCGGAATAAGTGATTATATCTACGAATCACCGATTAAGCACTCAAGTGAAACAAATGAGCATCCCAATGTACACAATCTCTCTCCCGATCATTGCGACACCATCGAAATCACCACATACTAGTGTACCTCTGTTATCTTCGAAACTTTCTAACATCACTTCCCCACGTAGTTGGAATAATAACACAAAAGCCTTGATGAGTAAAACCTTGAGTTTCTCTGCGGTCATGACAATTGTTTTCCGGGATATCTTCAATCACTTAGAAGTATTAAGCTCATCAAGTTTACTCGCCATGAGTCAAACCTTGAGTTTCTCTCATGGTACTAACATTTGTCTTCCCGGATGTCTTCATTACTTAGAAGAGTTAAGTTCATCAAGTTTACTCGCTTTGTGTTTATATGTGAGTCTCCTTACGCCTTCTTGGTTTTTGACGCTTGTAATCAAGAACTCTTTGTAAGCCCAAATACTTGAAATTTGTTGAGAAGATTGCTTGAAGTCTTTGTGAGAATCAACATGTCAAGACTCTCTCGACTATTTATATCAACCCTTCAGACAATTTGAAGTGACCATCAAGAAGAAAACCCGCTATTCCATACTTGAAACCAAGTCAACTTCCCACATTTGTATCTTAAGCTTGCACCTAATGATGGAAGAACGTGTAGAGAATTTATGCTTCAAGCAAATCTCTAAGTACTCACTACCCAAACAAAGTATGAGACATTAACACCTCTTGCGATTATCCACACCGTCATATGCGTGTGACATCGAGTAAAACAAAGTAACTCCTAATTGTGATAGTTAACTGTGTCTTCAACCATCCACCTCGATCACGGTAACTAGATAAACCAAGTCTTCAACTCAAATTCTTAAGCCCGAGCAAGTTATCAAATAAGAACACGCCTTTGTGAAAGTCAACTTCAATCTCAAATAAGTGATAAATGATTAACTCAAGTAATCACCTTGTGTCAAATGTCCAACAATAGTCAATATCAACGCCTCGAGGAGTCATCGCTAAATAATATGAGCAAGTCTAATTGGGAATTGAATCGACTTATAACTTTCTCCCAATTAGTGCTCTCCCTAAACCGACAACTGCTTGATAAATGCCCAGATTAAGAAGAAGTCTTTAGATCGTTAAATGCAACTCGCCTTTAGTCTTCTAACATGTAGCGTAAAATGTAGAATGATCAGACTCGACCTTCTTCAAGATTGTGCGGTTGGGAATAGATAGTTAACATCTCAACTCACACCAAAAAGCATCTCACCAAAAGCATCCCAATTAACTTACATCTTGCAAACCCTTAACTAAAATCCTCCCAATCAAAAAGAACAGAAAGATGTTCATCAAGGAAATCGACAATCGGGCCATAACGAACACACAAGATGGTAACACCAAGCAAACAATCACATCAAACAAGAAATGTAAGGTTGTTCGAATCATCATGTTGATGTGCACGTGAAGCATTAACCAAAGCACTTTGTCAATAAACTCATATCGACTTGTGAAGATGTCAACTAACGGCTCATAGAAGAAACTCCATGTAACGATGACCCGATAAGAAGAAGCTCGGTACTTACATGAGTTGGGAGCCGCTTGACCATTTATCCTCGTAAATCAATCAACCATGCAAGAAATTCACATTTCTTCTCCCCTCAAGAATTGCATACAGAGTTGCCATTCTTGATTAAACAAGTGAATATCTTCAACAAATGTAGTCTATTCACACTTCTCCCCATGAATTAGCACATGATGTCGCCATCGCATATTAGTTGAGCAAGTGGAATAAGAAAACAATCAACAAGAGCCGTTCACTTGATGACCAAGCGCATGGAAAAAGTATGAAGCATGTTGATGAGAATGGTCATAATGAGAAGATTTCTCTTCTTCGAAGATAAAGCGCATCGACACGCACACTTTTCTTTTCTTTAGAGAACGAGGCTTGAATGTTGTGTTCAAACGTCATAAGAAGATTTCTCTTCTTTCAAGATAATGCGCATCAAACGCATACATTTCTTTTCTTTGGAGTACGAGGCCCGAATCGATGTGAACAGATGTCATAATCTCTCTTTTTCGCTCTCTTAGCAAAACATGTAATCATCCCCATTATCATTCTCAGAGGCTCTTTGTAGTGACAACTCGATGGAGAAAACCAATATGATTAATTTGACCTCAAGTAAACTAACCCGAACTCGTGACTTAAACTTGCACATATGAAACAAAGAGCGTGTCGAGACTTCATCCTCCATTGAATCTCTAAGTACTCTATACTCTTCATCCAGCCAACCATCAAGTATAAGACGACATCACCTCTTGAAAATCCACAATTGAATGTGACATCGAGCACTACAACGTAACTCCTTAAAGTGATAGTTATTTTGAGATGATAAGAGCCCAATTCCCCCAAGTGGTAAAAGAAAAGGTAAAAGTCACCCAACAATAACTAGATTTCCAAGTCTTCGTTTTTGATAATAAGGTTGAACAAGGATCATGAAGAATCTTCATCCATCCATCCCTGATACCTTCAGATACTAAGTACACTCACCCGTGATGTTTCACTTCAACCTCAAATAAATAATACTGAATTAACGCCGATGTCACATCTTCTGAACTGCTCAAATCTAGCCTTCTTTGACATTTAAATGAACTCTGATAATGGTTTTCATCCCGGCCATGGTTAAAAGCACATAACCCCGTAAAACCTTGTAATAGCCAAACTACCATGACGAATATCCAAACACACATCCAATTTATGAAGTACACCCTTTTATCCCTTCTTCGAAACAAAACCCGTAACACCAGCATCAGAAGACCCCGAGATACGCTTTTCTTTCTCCAAGATGGTTCCATCATCACGAGATTTTACAATTCAATGGTTTAAACCGAGAAATAGTTTCTTTCGCGGGATTTTACAAAATCAAGAATAAACCGTAAGATAGATCCGGAAATGCACTTTACTATTACCAGGATGTTTCCATTGTCACGGGATTTTACAAGTCTATGATTCAAACCAAGAAATAGGTTCTTTCTCGGGATTTTACAAAATCAAGACAAAACCGTAAACAATGTTAGCTTGAATATGTTATGACAGCATTGGTTTCGGTGAATATCTGTTTTAGGAGAACATGCAGTGGTTCATTATCCAACATCAACAACATCATCAACCATCCAATAGACAATCTGGTAAACACATCATTCACGCATTATGTCGGTTGTTGCTGTGACCACGTGGTGAAGTAAACCCGATATGCCAAACTTGAACGAGACGTAACATTCCCCGGATTTGTTACTTAAGCTTGCACTAATCCTTGTGAAGAAGAAATGGTGTACTCAATGTACAAAACCTCTTGACATATCCTCAACTGCGTGAGACACCGAAGTGATAGCTACGTTGTGGGTTAATCGAGAAAGAATCACAATCGTAACTAGATAGCCAAGTCTTTATCACACTCTATAAATGCCCAAACAAGTCATCTTCGCGAAACGGTAGAAAGAAAGAAGATGAAATAAGTGAACGCGCCCGGAAAAGCCTTACTTCAAATTCAAATAAGAAATACCGTCCAAACAATCTCGTAGTCAACCGTGTTCAAGTATCGATTCAAGCCGTAACATAATAACCTCCATGAAGATGTATAAACCAAGTTATCAACCCGCACAGTACTACAAATCTCAGCATTTCACCAAAATTCATCATCAAATCTCATTATCACAAATTTCATCGACAAAACTCTTCAACAAATCCATCAAATTAAATTCTCATAAAATCATGGATTATCAAGTCAAGCCCATGTCAATTCAAACCCGATCCAACTTCATCCGATTAATGACTCATGTCAAAATATGCCTACGCAAACTAAGCTCAAGAAGTTCATGATATGAATGATGCAAATAGGTCCATTGACAACTTAATTACGGTTCATGGTAACGGCCCATGAAAGCAAATCAATATATCCCATGCAACTCATAGTATAACTTCACCTTATATAAATTGGTTTGCACATAAATGAATCATGAATTCCCACACATTTGGTATTCACGTGATTTGAAAAGCTAGCTAACTTCATTTAAGTTAGACCATACACTATCGTGAATACATAACATCACTTGATCCCTTTAACACACCATGAGGCCCACTGATAAAATGAAGTCACTCGGCACATTTAATTTAGACACACGAAGCCCAAAAAAAATCATATCACGGCCCACCTCCATATGTAAAAGTGTGAAATCCAGTTACAGAACTCTAAAACTTTGGGTATTTAACATACCTTATAACACAAAGGCTAACCCTAATCTCACATTATCACGCCTCTTCCAGTAAATCCTAACACACAAACCATATCAAACCCTAATATCAAAACATCCGCCCCCATTAGTTATCAGCCTCTTTCATCTCATTCTTAATTATCAAACCCTAAACTCTCAATCACATCAAACAGCCCGCCCCCTTTCTGCTTCTTGCTTCAGTCATCACGCCACAGGGATGGCTTGGGTGATTCGTGACAGTCACATGTATGGCTTGTGTGATTCGTGACAGCCACAGGGATGGTATTGAACATAAGGACGAGGCTTCAAAAATCAAACCAAGGTAGGTGTAATTAATGTGTTTATAGATTCATTAAGTATAAAGTCGAGCCAAGAAAAGATTATAACTTGTTAGTTATCAATCTATTTCTTTTAGTTCGAATATTGAATGAGGCAATATAGATCCGTGATGATTTCTTAATTACGTGCTTTTGACCTTTTTGGTCTTGATGTAAACCATGAGTTCCACGAAATTAAGTAAACTGAGATCACAAAAGAAACAGAGATCTTGTTTTAGAATATCGGTTTGTATGTTTTAGCTTGAGTTAATACCGAATCCAAGGAGAGATGAAATCTAAACGGTTTTGTCTACCCTTATACTGGTTCGAAGATTAAAAGAAGTTTATCTTCAAAAACAAGATCGATGATGATATATTCTTTCTTGTGTGATAGGACTCTTGAAGTCAGATTCATGTTAGAACCATAAGAAAAGAATAAACAGAGATCACGTAGAAATAATCATTTAAGATTGAGAGACTTGACGTTGGATGATAGTCTTGATGTCGTGGATTTGTTATTATTTCATCATTTATCTTTGTTGATGAACATGGACCATTGATGTTAAACACTGAGGTTCATGAGTCTTTTGGTACATGGTTTGTATTTTTTTGATGTTGAGGTCGAGTTGTATTGGAATATGTTTTTGTGGTCGAGTAGTGGTCAAGAGTATTGTTGAGGTCCTTTTAGTTTACTGTATTTTGTGGTCGTTGTCATTACATCTTCTTCATCCTTTCTGTTTACAAAGCAAGTCACTAGCAACATGTCAAGTCGCTAGCTAAGTAGCTAAGCCAACTCGCTAGCCAACTCGCTAGCCAACTCGCTAGCCAAGTTGCTAGCCAAGTCGCTAGCACTGTTATTTGACTCAATAGTCAAACAACCGTAAATCGCTACATTTCATCAAAACAAGTCGCTAGACAACTTTCAAGATAACTCGCTACTTGAATTCAAAGAATATAGACAACTTGTAAATACAAGTCGCCACTATGCTTGACACAAGTCGCTAGGAAGAATGACCCAACTCGCTAGCATGAATAAATGAGTTTTCCGATGAGTTTTTCCGACAACTTTTCCGGCCAGCTTCAAATTTACCCAGAAACAATGCATAAAAACAGCTTCTTTAAGACAGGTATGACCACGAATAAGATGAGTTGACCACAAAGAAGCATCACTGGATTGGAACAAAAATCATAAAATGATGTTATCACTTGTTTGGACCAGAAAGAAACATGTAAATATGTACGACCCGGATGACATATGAACCGAGTATACCAAACAAAACATGTAAAAGCACAAAACATGTAAAGCATATAAATCTCTTTTGGACCAAGACAAAAAGCTTGAAAACCGCTTTAACCATGTTTGGATTTAAACAAGACCATGTCAACAAACATACAACTCGCCACTTAGAAACGAGCAAACCATACACCAACGAGTACAAATACCAATCAAATCATCAAAACACAAAAACCTGGCTCTGATACCAATTGTAGGATCGTTATTTTTATAGTGTTGATGATTCGGGTGGTCTTGGGAGATCAAAATACATGTTTGCCATTAGAGAGAGAAAGTTAAAGAGTTGGGTGTTCTTGGTAGAGAGTTGGTTTACAAAAAGTGAAAGATTAGATTAGAAGCACCACCCCTTCCATGGATGGAAGGGTATTTATACTTACACAATATAACGACCTCCTATCGGCCTGGATCGTGGATACAAAGGTAAAGACCGTCCTTCCTCCACGGTGTTGCACTAAACTATATTACGCTACAAACTAACTAATAAACTACTAAGAAACGAAATAACGACAAGTCTACGAGCTAACTTATGCTAGATAACATTTGGGGTGACCGACACTTCACTATGGAATTTTCTAATTCCTAACACTATCAAACCTTTCATTTTTCAAGGTTTATCTCAAAAGAACAACTACTTCCCAGATGTTTTCAAAACCTCAACCGCTTATATTACTTGTTGAGGGGAGTATGTGAAATTAAAACTTTGTTCACAAATTGTTCATAGTGGTCATCTTCCCAACACTCGAAATGGTCATATTTATTCTTAAACTTTCAAAATAACATTTTATATGCCATTTTGAGGGGAGAAAATTATGTGATAAGAAATATGTTGTGTAAATGCAAATGAATCTTTGTGTAATAGACTTAACCAACGAATTAACGGTACTAAACTGTTAGTAACTCGAAAAGACTTGTCCGGACGGTAATAATTTCAAGCTAGTTCTCTAGTAATGTAAATGTGTCTCGCAAATGACTTGTCCGAGTAGAAAGTACCATTCGAGAAACTCTTGGTAGACATGAACTCGACGGGTATGACAACCTTCGAGGCTTGTCTACACCTTCAAGGTAGTTATTAGAGCCATTGTCACCTAAAACCGACAATGTATCTCTTTAACTATGCAACGTAACCGTGTCTCATGGGGATTGTCTATCTTGAGTTGATCAATTCAAAAGCGCTCTTCCCACACAAAGGTGATTTCGTCAAAACTCTAAAGCACATGTGGAGGGGGAGTATCTCACGATGGTTCAAACATGTTTTCATTTACAAACCCTTTGAGAGATCTTCTTGAAAATTGGTTTTATGGCAACATAGGTTAGTCATGGAGTGATAAGGTGACTAAGGTTAGGAATAACTGTCCTATGATCCGCCAGAGTCGGAGGGATCTACCCAAGGACATCACAAATAGTTAGTACTTAGAAGTCCTTAGGTATGATTATAAAAGGAGAAAATGAGAATCGGAGAAAGAAGGAGTTGAAGAATTAAAAGAAATGCAAAGAAAAGGGTGAAAAGAAATAGCCCTCCAAATTATTCAACTTAGGCGGACACAATCGGGTTCAATTCATATGCTCTTGGTTGTCACTTAGTGACGCCTGTATTGAAGATTAAAAGTCGTTATGGACCCAAAGGCGCATGCACTAAACCTTCTTAGCCACTCAAGTTTCTCTCAATGAAGCTTGCTTCATTTTCACAGGAACCCTCGTAAACTATTGGCTTTCTTAGAGATCGGTATTGAAGAAGGAGACCCTCCCTAGTCTTTGCTCGGAAAACCAAAAGCACTATTGAGTCTAGAGCCACGAGATTCATTAAAAGATCTCTTAGGTACACTTGACATTTCATCACTTGATGATCAACAATAAGAACATCGGTGGTACATTATCGAGTCCTTCACGGATCTTAGCAATCTGTCGAGAACATTTATGAGAGGTTCACATCATGATCCTCGGTGATTGAATGGAAACTCCGCTGTGGTCAACATCAAACACTCGACAAAGCAGTCACTGGTAACTCCCGTGGATTACGCTTAGTGTGTCTCAAACGGTCTACAATCGTGAGGTGATGCTTGGTGTACCTCGACTCATCTCGAACTATAGATGTACCGGTACATCGCGTTATCTCACTTGTGGGACTCCGGTTCAGAACGGCCTTTGTGAGAATTAGAGTTGTGTTTCATACTATCTTCGTTAACACCTCAAGTTCAAACTTGTAAGTGCCGGAATCCGCTTATTACTAACCGCTTTAAATGTTTTCTTCTTATGGAAGCTCGAAGTGGGATGATCGTGCAGATTCTTCTCATGCTCACGCCAACATCATCACTAATGGAAGTTCTATCCAAAAGCAACACACAATGTAATGATTCTTCGTCAAATCAAAGAATCTACAAGTTAAAGACTTAAAGAACTTCATCAAGATCGAATTCCAACGTCAAAGGCGTGTGAGCATGTTGAAGAATGACGTGGAGACATCAGAAGTGGCGAAGCGAACTGAAAGCACTTGATGCGCATAACAACATACTATCACTTTCATCACAAAGAACAATGGTCAAAGAACAAAGTTAAAGATGACCTCAAAGCATAACTTTTCAAAGAAAACTATCTCTACATCGGGAGATTGTTCGAATCAAGGCATTCCTTCTCACAAGAAAGAATAATGTCGGAAGATGTCAAAGCTACTATTACATCAAAGCCTTCACTGCTTTTCATCACCAACACTTGAGGGGAGATTGTTGGAATCACTCCTAAACCTTAATTCAAGTGTCTGCTTCTCATATGTAATAGGTAGCTTATTATGGCCTTTATGTTTGTTTAAGGTCAAGCTTGTGTAGAAGGCTCATAAGCTTAGGCCCATGTCCAATAAGGAAAAGGAAGGAGTAGGAGTGTTGCCTAGCTCCTTGCCTATAAATATTATGTAATAACCCTCAACTTGAGGTTGGTTATTCAATATTATCTTTCATTCACTTATTACGCATAACCGCCACATTCATGCGCGTGTGTTTGTTTGGTTTATTGTTCAATCGCCTTTATCTCTTTCTAGTAAGCTTGTGTTGTAAAACTAGTGACCTAACAAAGAGCAGTGTATCGGTATAAGAGTAGTATCGTTGAGCGTGAGAACAATGGATACACCGAGCACGCTCATCAATATCAATCACAAGCAATGGGCAAATAACCTTTCCATTTGTTGACGAGTGAGTGGGGGCTTTGTTCGGTGATGATGGGGTTTGAGGAAGTTTAATCGGTTGTGACCGGGTTCTAAGTGTTATACTCGAAGCCATCTCCGTAAGTTCATCAAAATGAGCATGAATCGTTTCCATAACCTCGCTTTGTACGACGATTCCGGATCCGGTAATCTTTAGAATTCTCACAATATCCAATAAAGACGCCAATGTCGGCTTTGGCTTTGAGCTTTCCAAAATCATCACGATCATTATTCGGTAGCAAAGGGATCCAAATACATGAAAGTGTTTGAGATTCGGTTTATGGTTGTGAGAAGCTCAAAAGGTGTTTTGTTGTGGCTTAGTAATCATAGAACGGTTTTGAGTATAGCATGCAGATGATCTGACACGCCCATAAGTAATCTGGAAGTTTAGCATTGATTAACATTGTTCTTGCAGCTTCCACTAACGTTCGGTTTCGTCTTTCAACAACTCCGCTTTGTTCTTGTGTACGTGCAATAGATGTCTAATGCTCAATTCCCACTTTCTCATAAAATTCTCGAAGAGTTTGGTTAACAAATTCGGTTCCTTTGCATGTTCTTATTTGGCGGACGGTGTTCGGAGCTGAACTTGAATTTTCGTGAAAGGTGATGATCATTTGTGGAGCTTGGTCTTTGCTTCAAGAAAGTAGACCCAAGTCCATCATGAATAGTCATCAACAATTACTAAGATGTAGCGTTTGCCATTCATCGCTTGCATCGCCATCGCACCACACAAATCCATGTGAAGAAGATGAAGCACATCTTTGAGAGTGTGTTCCACCTTTGAAGGAAAATGAGCACGAGTGCTTTTCCCTTGTTCACAGTCGAGCAAAGGTGATCTTTAGAATACCGGATTCGTGGAGACCTTCAACTAGTTTGTGTCGAGCAAGATTGGTTATAGTTTGAAAGTTTAAATGTGAGAGACGACGGTGCCATATCCGAGATTTTGTTGATGTTGCCTTTGAAAGTAAGCGGATGGGAGATGATGCAACCATGTCTTGCATAGAGATAGTGTAAAGACTTGAGTTACGTGAGCGGACATAAGGTCGTTTCCTTGTAGATCATGAATGTAACAAGATTTCTCCCAAAGCAACCTCCAAATCTCCATCACGTAACCGACCTCATCAAAGCAGTTGTGACCGAGGCCTTCCACATAATAAACCTGCGCTAATTTCGATGTTCTTATTGATATAGTCTCCGTAGCCCATGATAGTTGGGAAGTGATCATTCCGAATCGTGATGCGGTGAACTTTGCAATAAAGTTTGATAATAGTTTAAGGTTGCTGTCATGTGTCGGGAACATCCGCTATCAACAATCCAGAATGATTCAGATCACCGCATTACACATGCATTTACGACACGGATGGAATAGAAGTAGATGTGGAACCCGAAATGTTAGAGGTTCCGGAGCGATATGGTAGACATACACACATCAATAACTTTAGGCATCCATTTAAATCTTAGTGTGTTATATATCCATTTCGCCATCTCCAACTAGTATTTGCTTTAGTCTTAGTGAATGCACTAGGTGGTACTACATTCTTAGGAGGTGAAACTGAGCTACGAGGGGACAGAAATGCGTTTCCTAGAATCTAAAGAGGCGGTTTACCAAGCATGGACTTAGAGATTAGTGGGCCTAGAGGTATTCGATTCTTAGGATTCCGTAAGCGAGAGATGATAGCTTTAGCAACGCATTTGTCATGACAATCGAATTCATACTTTTACGTCAAATAACACAAGGTGCATCGATCAAGATCAAAAGTACTTAAAGGTTTAGCATTCGTTACATCACTATTTCTATTACATTTGCCATACGCAATATCTATAGTGGAAGCAACGTGAGTCTTATTCATAGTTCTAGGTGTTCTTCTACTTTAGCATTCCTTATTGATCTTTTCTTAGGTCGCAACTTCCTATTCTTGATGTAGTGCTCTAGGTGTGAAGTGCGGACGTTTGAAAAAGAGGCAACTATTCTGTTTCAAGAGAAGGAAGCATGTTAGCAACTTGTGTTTTGAGAGTAGGCATTCTAGGTTCACGATTACTAAGTGTTACTGGTGCTATTCTCTTAATCACGGTTGGCGGAAGTTGTTCATACTTTCCTAACATTTCTCTTAACTTAAAGATAGTGTGCACCAATTCTTGATTTTCATAACGAAGATTTCCCGAAAAATTCATGACTTCCTTAGTGTGCGCAAGAAAATGATCAAGCTCGTTTGATGCTTCATCACGAGTCTTTTTAAGTAAATCAAATATGACACCATATTCCTGTTTAACTTTTACAAGTTGTTGTTCATATTTTGAGATTTGACATTTCAAAGACACGTTTTGATCATCCAGTTGCTTGAATTTTGGATTAAACGTTTTGGATTGCAACTGGTTGATTTTGTTTTGCAAAGCAAGTTCACGATTGTCACAATCTTTTGACACCATTGAAGACGACGCTTTGCATATGAAAGCTCGTTTGTCAATCGTTCATTTCGACTTTTAAAGACTCGATCGATGCACATTATCGGTATTCTTAACAGCTACCACAGAATCAACAGATGTCGTGAGATATAATCGGATGCATATGACAAAGAATTCAATAACACAAGATTATGGACATCAAAGACAGAGAACATCTTCCAAGAGTCGATCAACATCTTTTCTCAACATTTTCTTTTTATGTTTAGTATTAGAAATAGATGTTTCGCTTTCTCAAACGACCTTCATCAATCAAGTTCCTTATGAAAGTCCGTTCCCAAGACAATGCACAATTTTCAAATTTTAACATTTGGTAAAAGATTTTTCGAAAAATGTCTCTTTGTTCTCGCGCCGAGGCGATTGAAAATGTTGAACTTTGATTTCGAATGATATTCTATCTCATGTTGTAAAGTTTTTAGGTCGACCATGAAAATGTCAAAATATCTAAGAATTTTACGATTTTCGGTTTTGAGTTTACTTCACCGATGGAAGGTAAAGGACCATAAATTTGTGCATAATCGGTTGGGGATTAACATTAGAAGACTCGAGACGTTTTATGATAATCCTTGGTGTGTTAGAAGAGTCCGTTGGTGTGTGAAAGTGACCGGTTTTGAATAGTTAAAAGGTTTGTTGTAAACAACGGCTTCTAATTTTGATCGACTCTGCCTTACGCATCTAATTCCTCTTGACGATGATATTCAACAACACTCATGATGAATTATCAATTTTATATTACCTTTGAAACTTGAGATTTGGTTTGAATGCTTTGGTTGAAAGCTTAGGTTTATAATCAGCAAGATTCGGTCCATATCCATTTAGATTGGGTTTTAAAGTAAACTTTTCAAAAGTCGTGACCGACTCACCATGTTTGTAAACAACAGCTTTAAAATCTTTAAGTTTGTTTTGCAAGTCGATGATTTCTTCAAGATGATCATCTGTTCGTTTCGTTGAATGCTTTTTGTATGCAGAGAACTATTTTTGACAAGTTAACAACTCAAATTTAGCTTTTGATTTTCCAAGGTGAGAAATTTGCTTTTATGTTCATGTTTCATTGTTCTATTTCGAGACAACAAAGCATTCTTCAAGCGGCTAGATCACGATCCGTCTCTAAATATTTTTCGCTTTGATGAGATTTAGTAAAGCGGCTTCAAAACCTTTTCATGTTTTTCTTGAGTTTTGAAAAGTTGAGTTGCTTTTGTAAACATTCAAAATCCTTGGTTAACGATGCATTTTACTTTTCAAGTCCCGATTCTTGCACGACATTCTTCCACTATGGATTGTTGGTTTTAAGCCGCGGATCAACATCCGGGCGAGGCACAAGTTCGGCGTGTTCAACGTGAGTCACCACATGATCATTATTTAGATCCTCAAGTATAACCACGGAGCCAATTTGATTATCAATGGAAACCATAAGGTCATCTTGATCGTCAAATGTAACTACGTGGTCTAATTGAAAATCGTCGGAATGAGATGAACTTTTGGATGATTCATTTTGAACATTCCGAGCCTTGTCGGATTCGGATGTTGGCGGAGATATTAGATCGTAGATAAATATGGTTTGTTCGGCACACGAGACAAGCCATCGATGTCATACACTGGGCCTGTAACTCATGCATATTAGCCATCAACATAACAATGTGCATTGGCCTTGGTGTCCTCCATATCATCATCAGAGTCTCGCATTTGCCATAAAGCGTGTTCTTTGTGCGTGAGAGTCCCACCGCTTCATCCTTAAGAGCCAAAAGTAAAGCCTCCTTGTGATAAGCACCGCCCCTAGTCCTCGGCTTTGGGCATGCATTAACCAGTGTCCTTCTCATTGCAATTGTAGCATCGAAGACCATTCAACCCATTCGAGCATTTCCTGTTCCACCACTTGGGCTCTGTTGTTGTTCCTACTCATAGCATTAAACCCTTGACCACCGCCCATCGGACGACCATAACCATGATTACGAACTTCAACTCGTCCATTGTTCACAACACTGATTCCTTGTGTTTGATGAGGAGCGAATGCGATTATTATATTTGTTTGTATAACGGCCAAAAGCATTAGCAATGATAACAAATCCTTGTTGCAATGCTTGAACGGATCGGATTCCTCATTAGTTTGACTATGAAGTGCTTGATCATTGTTGTTGTTGTAAGGAACCAATTGATTTTGTTGAGGTTCTTGTGATTGATCATGTGGTGTGATTGAGGCGATTGGTTGAGTTGCTTGTTGAGGAGGATAACTGTTTTGAGCATACAAGGCAAGTTGTTGATTTTCCGGATGTGAAGTTGAAGCAATTTGAGCACGGAGAATCCTTTCCTTATCAACTTCCTTTGATGAGGCTTCAAGTAATCGTACAACAATCCGTATGTAGAATGATGCATGTTCTTAAGCTGACGGAGAAAAATGACATACTTCTCCCATTCGGGACCAAGACTACTCGGAACTTAGTATTAACTGCAATTCTTGGCATGATGATGTTGTGTTTATCCAAATCATTTATGTTGTCCGAGAATCGATGATGATAAAACTCTAGTGTCTCTCGTGTTCAATCATGAAGTGTTCATAAGCCAAGTAAATTTTGGATTCCATATCCTCCTCGATTGAGTGCGATCCCTCCATAAGAAGATGAATATGTTCCCACATTGCCTTTGCGGTCTTTTGAGCATCAACACTTGAAGAATTTGGTTTGGTAATCCTAAGAGGATATATTGCATTGCAAGCTCATCACTTCATAGTGTAGAAGTTCTGTGGATTCAGTGCACTCAAATAGCAATGTTTGATTGTTCATCTCTTGGTGGATTAGCATTTGGATCTCCGGTACAATGACAATGAGGCATCGAAATGGACCTTCCAAGATAACCTTCTTTAAGAACTTTCCATGTGGCTTCTTGATTACAAAACCTAAAGAACCGAATTACCCATTGATCGTAATTTCCTAGAGTGAGCATTGGAGGTCTATCAAGTGATCCAGCCTCATGAATTGATTGTTGGCTGCTTAAAGCTTGACACATCTTTGCAAACCAAGTGGGTTCCTTCATAGTGTTCCTTGATGGATGTTGATTGAAATCGTTTGTGTAGGGTTGAACTTGAAGACTTGGTGGTGGTTGAACCATTTGTGGTGGTGGAATTTCTCCCAGTTGTGGAGTATGTTGTTGATTAAATTGTTGTTGATAAATTGCTTGTTGTTGATTCCATTGTTGATGTTGTGGACTTAGTTGTTGTTGTCATTGAGTATAAGTGTAAGGGAAATAGTTAGAGTATGGTGGTTGTGACATGTTGAAAACTTGTGTTATAAAATGGATCTTTGTAGTCGAATGAACCTTTGTTGATGAAGTATCCTTAGGCGTAGAAATCACAATAAACCAAGTAGCACTTATCCGTAAAAACACCAAAGTTACGCGTGTGACAAGAGTTACTGGCGTAGGTTTAGCTTACGCGTGGCGGGGAAAAAACACTAAAGTTATGCGTAAGCGATAAGTTAGGTGTAGAAAACTTAGGCGTAGGATTACCTTATGCGTAGATTAGGCTTAGGCGTAAGATGAATCTTATGCGTGGGATGTTCTGGCGTAGCTTATGCTTATGCGTAAGTTTAGGGTTTTAGCCAAGTGATCTTTACACTATCACAAAGGCAAAAGATATCCCAAGTCGACGTATTTTAGGCTTATCCAAGCAAGAAAACACGGAGTAAACCACTAAATCAAGATCAAACCAAGGATAAAGTTCTGGCGTAAGTTTAGGGTTTTGATACGCGTAGCTTTACTCGTAAAATGATTTTGCCCATAGATGTTTCTAAACCGGTTTTGTGTGATGAAATAGCTTCAATATCACCAAAAGAACACAAGAGTGTGAAATTTGATGATCCAAAGCATAAAAAACGGTTACGTGTAGGATGAAACCCACGAACAAAAACAAACTCAAAAACGAATATCCACCCGTAAAGTTTGAAACTTTTTCCCAAAAACAATTATTTTAACACCTTAAAACATTGAAAGGATAAGAATCTTGGATTAAAAAGTGTAAAAAACGTGTTTTTAAGTGAACCAAAGTATCTCGTACGTTTTACGCGTAGGACCGAAACTTCACACAAACAACAAACACGATTCACCCAACTATTTGGCGATTGATACCACTGCTAGGTCACTAAGTTTACAACACAAGCACCAATGAAAGAAATAGAGAAAAGATAGAGGTCGGTTGAACAATAAACAAATACACACACACGTATGAGTAGTACGGTTAGGCATAGAGTATGAGTGAAAGAGATAAATTGAACAACCAACCCTCAAGTGAGGTTATTACATAGTATTTATAGGAGGAAGCTAGGGCAACACTCAGGTCCCTTCCTTTCTCCTATGGGCTTGGGCTTAAGCTCATGGGCCTTCTACATAAGCTTAAGGCTAATAACAAACATAAAGGCCATAATTAAGCTAACTATTACATATGAATCACTAACACTTGATTTAGGTTTAGGAGTGATTCCAACAGAATCATTTGCTAAGTTAATGTATATGTTTTGACACCTTGTTGACTTTTCGCTGGTGAGAGTAGGAATAGAATTTTGACTTGACCGGGCGTGTTGAGCCCTAGCTTGTTCCCTTAACCATAGATAATTTAATTATCGGCTAAGCATCCGCGGATCTCATTATTTGAGATTTTAAATTTGCGGAGATCGATGAATGATAGAGTTACTTATGAATTTAGATGCTAAGCGTAGAGTAGTTGGTTCTCTTTAGGGCTCATCGAAGGTACTTGTGGCTTTATGCTCCCACAAAACTATCTCACCCCATATCTATCTAATAATAATTAAAGATGTTAAGTTTTGGCGATAGTTAGTTCTTTATCTTCTTCAGAGAATCCTTGCTTATGAGAGTTGGGTACACATCAAGGTCTTGTCGGTGTTGTGTAATAGACAAGCGATTCTTGATAGTTCTTTGCTATTGTTTCTATTGTTATAAAAGCCGTGGGATTCGGAGTTTGGCAAAATTAACATAAAATAAAACCCAAATGTATTAAAGTGAAAATCCAAAGCCATAAAAGTTTTCTATGTCCGACGGTACCCCGTTGTCATGGACTTCAAAAGGTTGAGGAAAATTCCAAAGTCATAATAAGACTTACGATAAAGCAGTAATCCCGTTGAATTAGTGGTTGAAAGACCGAGGGCTTAAATTGCAAAAATGCAAATGTCTTTGAAATAGTGTTAAGCCAAACTTTGACTCGGAGATATCTAAATAAAAGCTTCGTCTCGGACTCGTAGATGAGTTGTTTGATCGTAATAAAAATGATATCTCCCTAAATCGTGTTAAATTAGGACCTTGATGTGGACCTCATTCTTGTATGCAACGGTTTTCAAGGAAGATGGAAAACTAATTAGCGTCTTAGCTTCATATCTTTATCGAATAAAACTTATCGAAGCGAGAAATCATTAAGAAATTCATTTCTCACCAAAATAAAATAAATAGAGGAAAATAGGAAAATGGGAGAAAGAGGTAATCACACAAGTAACTTCTATGGGTAGTGTTAGCATCTAAAATCATATTTAACAATGATTTCGATTTTACGCTTAGTTTGGGAACTTGTGAAAATCGTGGATGATGTATTCTATCCGTATGGTCATTTCTCATTGAGTTGTGTTTCCTACTCCGTGATCCTAAAAATGTCTTTTAAAAATGTTTAAGTTATTGATTGACATGAAAGTTCAACAAACCGTCACTCATAATTAGAAAGTGCTTAAACGTAATATCTATATGTGAAATAAAAGGTAAATAGGGCGTTTTAGAATTAAGGGTTTCTTAATCTCTTTTGAGGAATCTTTGCTACTTTTCATAGATTTAGTAAAAGCAGTTGAAATCCTTTGTTTTAGAAGCGTGAGTTGATTACATTGTGTGAGAACATGACAATCTTCTAGTGCAGGGTATTTTGGTATATGCGAGAACACATACCTTTTCTTAACCAAATCAGGCCCAAAATAACCGGAAATGAGCCGTTAATGCCTAATATTTTCGTGTTTCTTGAGTTTATGCATGTGCAGGTACGGATATGACAAAACACACAAAAGAAAGACAAAACCGAAGAAAACCGGGCACGAGAAAGAGAAGAGAACAAAAGCCGATGCCGGGATGCAGTTTTATGGGTTTTATGGGTTCTGAATGATCAAAGATATATTCTACGGATCTTGGGACATATTCGGGGAGTTTACAAAACAAACCTTCACTTTACCCATATTTTTTCACAAAACACCTTTCACTTTACCAACTTTACCCCTCACTTTTACCATTTTACCTTTTAAACCCCTCATCTAACCATAAATACCATTTTTACCCTCATATCCTTCATATATTTATTTACCAAATTCACCTTTATCTTTCATAAATTACACCTTTTTAGTCCTTGGAATTTACTATTTTGTAAAATATATCCTTATGGCTTATATCTCTTAATATACCAAGTCCAAGCCTCAAATCTTAAACCAAAACAACTACTCACCCTTGGCCCATACCCAACCCAAGCCCACCTATACAATATAATCCAACCCGGTATACCATTTAACCCAAGTCAATGAGTTAAACCCGGTCAAATACACCGAAATACCCACCCATTTATATTTCATTGGTCAACTAATAACACCCTGGTAAAAAAAATCCCTCCCCGCCATTTCATACCCTTTTTACTATTTATTCACCCTCACCAATTTACCCTGCCACACCCTGATTTACCCGTACTTAAGAACCTGACATATCAGAATACATGTTGGCAATCTGTGAAGGGAATGACACATAGGCAGAAAGGAGGCATTTGATTGGTGGAAACAAATCACAAGGTTGATCCAAGGGTTGATGACACAAGGAGAGATCAAAGGCTGTGATTAGAGCTCCTAGATGCTTCCCAAAACCTTGAGATGATCCAAGCTCAGTTATAAATATCCTCACACATCACAAGAGAAATTCTTCCAGCTTTTCATGCATTTAGAAGGCTTTTACCATGTCTTAATTCTGTCATTTTAATTACTAGTTGTAGTTTTTACTTTAAAAGTGTAATTTCAATTTTATAAATGAAACTTTGGTTTTGTAGTTAATCTCAATCTTCCATTATTCGCTTCGGTCCTTATACGCTTTCATATCTTGTTCATATAACCTCACATAAGCTTGTATAAGCTTATGTGAGTTCTCTTATTCCTTTACTTGTTCTTAATCTGAGTTTTTGGAAAAAGTCAATTAAAGTCAAAATTAAAAGTTAATTTAGTTTTTGCTAAAATTCTATTTTTAACTTGTTGATTGATCAAGTCTGATGTTAGTTTAGCCAATTTAATTTAGTAACAGTCTAGTTTCATCAAATTTTCAAGTTTAAAAGGCATTTTGATTAGATAAAGGAGTGTTTGGTTATAACAAAATTTTAGAGTCTTTGTTATTTTGGACTGTTGATATTGAGTCAATCAGTTTAGGTTATTAGTTTTAGAGGTGTTGCAGTCTTAGTTTCAAGTTTTAAGTCATAAAAGCGATTTCAAGTTCATTGTTGCAATTTCTCAAAATAGTCCCAAGCAGATTTTACCAATTTTCACCAAGTTTTTTAGTCATTTACGTTTGTTGTTAAAATTAAAAATATCAAGTTGAGTAGTTGGTTTAACTATTCCCAAAAGGAAAAAAATCAAAAAAATGTTTTAGTTAGGCTGCAAGTGCTTTTAAGTTGGGGTTTAATTTGTTTTTCGCCTCGCATCGGTAGTAATTCATCCCATTTTGCTTACTATACAGTTGATTTGTTGGTTATTGAGTAAAGGTAAGTCATGATCTTTGGTTTCTATTAGTCTCTCACACAAGCTTAAATTGTTTCTCATTTGTTAGGCATGTAGAACTTAATCGAGTAGATTATTAATTTGCACATGTCCCTATTTACGCCTTTTCTTGTCATATGACAACCCATGTAGTGCTAATTCCATTTTTGATTTTCAGCTTATTTGATTATTAGATTTTAGTTAGTTATTAGGATAGCTTATTCGGGTTCCTATAGCTTATTAGTGTTTCCCTTTTGTCCCTTAGTAGCCTATTTTAAGATCTCCGTAACTTATTAGAGTAGCATAGGGGTTGTTTGGAGGTTAGCTTATCACTAGTGCTTTTCAGCTTATTGATTGTGTTCAAATGGTCATAATTAGTTTCACTAGGTATATTTTAGTCAGATTTAGCTTAAGTAAACATGTGGTAGCTTGTGGTAGTTTTCTAGAGCTTGTAGCTTATTTCTCATTTAGTTTTTCATATCAGTCAATCATCTAAAGTGCTTATTCTGCATTCACTAATTGCTTTTCATAAATTTTATAGAATCTTAGTTGTATTTAGGAATTTTCTGCAAATTTTCATAATTTTCTATAGCCATTTACTATTTTTCTGGATTTAAAATCAGTTTTTAGCACTTTTAAATAGCTTTTAATTCAAATAAATCAGAAAATGGTCACAAAAATATAAAGTTAATTTTTTTAGGTTTAGATAAATCAAATAGTCATAAAAATTATTTTTCCATATTTTTTTTCTTGTTAAATTTGTATTTTCTAGACATTTAATTAGATTTAATTAGTTTTAAATTCATAATAAATAGGGAAAAAGTCGAGAAAAATATAATTTCGCTTTTGAAAATTAATTTTAGTTAATTTAGATTTTGAAAAATAGTTTGGTAATTTTCTTGTAAATTTTATAATTTCTAGCTTTTAGATCAATTTTAATAATACAAAAATAGTTTTTAATTCAAATAAAATTGAGAAAATCTAAAAAATTAGTTTTAAATTTTAGATAATTTTTAAATTACATTTTTAGCTGTAGAAAATTATTAGTTCACTTTAGGAGTTAAATTAGCTTAATTTGCATTTTTAGTGTACGTTTTATAATTATCGTAATTTGCGTTTCTAGTTTAAAATTTGCATATTTAGTTGTAATCACTTGTTTGCACCATAGGTTTAGTAGACTTAATTGCTTCCCATTACTTTTCCTTGCCCCGTAGTTTAGAAATCATTATTCCCTATTATTTCTCATTCAAAAACTCGTAAAACGCGACGTGAGTTATAAACTCCATTCATCCATCCCTGGGAGAACGACCAGGGAAATACATTGCCTTTGTATTTCTTCAGAAAATATTTGTACTATGAATTCGAACTTATCAAAGTCTTTTGGACCAAAGGTGTTGAAATTTGAAGCCCCGAAGAGTCAAGTTTCGTTTTGGTATATTTTCGGGTCATATGGTTGTTTTACTTTTGGTCTTATGGTCATGTTCTTAGCACGTAGTCTAAATGGATTTCAATTATTAATGTCAAACTCTTTTTAGTAATGGGTCAAAATTGTAGTGGAATAATGTTTGGCGTAATGCCCTTTGAATCGTTTTGGATGGAATGAGTCAAAAAGGTTTGATAGTAAAAGACCTTGTGTGTTATGTTGGATCATTTAGAATCCTTAGTGCAGTACATGTAAGTTTTTAAAAGTAAAGTTATGGATGTTGTGCAGAATTTCTTCACAAAAAGTGCAGGTCTGGTCCCCAGACGGCGTCACAAACTTTGTGACCCCGTCTGGTTATAAATTCCTCTGAGCCGTCAGGTTAAATTTCTATTCTGACGGCGTCCCAATTATAAGGTGATGGCGTCTGGGGGAATGCTGACCCAGTCGGGTTATAAAACCCCTGAGCCGTCGGGTTTTAAATTTTGGTCATAATCTGACATCCCTTATAAAGGGGGACGGCGTCGCGTAGTGTGGGCGACGACATCCACCCGTTGGAAAGGAACGTTCAAGTGTCTTTGAAATCAATTTAAGAAAAACTTTCGGGTTCCTCCCGTTTAATGATTCAAATTCTTGTCCGATAACAAAATGTCAATGTAAATCAGTCCACCTTAAGTCAATTTCCAAAAGTTCAAATTCCGGTTTTGGGGGCGTAACATTTACATCAAGAGCTAAGGAGCCCCTACAACTAATCCCAAGCTTTTGAAGCTTTTTTGACATTTAGATATGGTAGAAAAGGAGAAAGGTTTAAAAATTAAATCCATGAGATCCGATAGAGGTGGAGAATTTTTATCAAAAGAATTTAACAAAGTTTGTCAGGATAATGGGATCTGAAGATTTCTAATGGCTCTTTACTCCCCACAACAAAATGGAGTGGTGGAGAGAAAGAATAGAACCATTCTCAATAGGGTCCGAAGCATGTTGAAAAGTAAGAATGCCAAAGGAGTTTTTGGCTAAGACGGTTGATTGTGTGGTATATCTATTGAACCGGTGTCCGTCAAAGAGTTTAGACAACAAGACTCCACAAGAAGAATGAAATAGGTTGAAGCCTATCGTCTCTCACCTAAGGGTATTCAGAAGCATAACGTATGTCCACGTTCCAAGCCCAAGGCGATCCAAGCTTGATGATAGAAGTAAGAAGCATTTTTTTGTTGGCTACGAAAATTAGTCGAAAGGTTATAAGCTCTATAATCCAATCACAAGGAAGGTGGTAGTGAGTAGAGATGTGGACTTCGATAAAGAGGAAGCATGGGATTGGAGCATTAATGAAAATGAAATGCATGACTTTCTTCCTATGAATGATGAAGAAGAGACGAGTGAATCAAGTGAAGAAGTTCAACAACCTCAAAGAGCAACTCCAACCCAGGACTCACTTTCAAGTTTAAGTGAAGGAGAACCAAAGACAAGAAGTTTGTAGGAGCTATACGAGGTAACTAACGAGATTTTACTTATTTGTTTATATGCTCACTGTGAACCTTTAGTTTTTGAGGAGGTTGTGAAAAGCAAGAATCGGAAGAAAAAAAAGTCAATAGAAAAGAACGATACGTAGGAGTTGACGACCCTTCCAAAAGGCCAAAGGCTATTGGTGTAAAACCAAAAAAAAATCGTAAATGAGTTAAATGACTAATTTGCCCCTCAAGTTTAATAATTGCGAAATATGTGGAAAATATCAAGCTCGTTAATTATATATTGACACTTAACTTATAGATGATTTATGCAAGAGAATAAAATTTAATTACATTTATGTCTACAAAGTAAATTAAATTCACACATTATATAAGTTGCTTGGACTATTGGCATGTATACATTACAAAAGAACATTTAACCAAATAAAATTTACATCATTGTAATTTAAGTAAACTAATTTGCATTGAATTGGCCTTTATCTCCCCATAAATTACCCCTATATACGCCCCATATTTCCTTTTTATTTGGCCATATGAAACGTCAATATCCCTTCCATGATTTCCTCATCATTCCCATTTAATCCTACATATCTCCTCATTAGTAGCTACATATCACATTCACAAAAAAAAATTACACAAACCATTAAACCCTAATCTAAATTTGTGACGGCAAACCTTTTCTTGCCCACTTTTCTGTCGACAACAAGAAGGCTCGAGGAGGGATTGTAGGCTCCGCGAGACGGTTATGATCTTGGCTAGTTGGTTCGAAGGGCTGCTCGTTTTGTCGTGGGTTTTGGACTTATGCTGGTCGTGGGTTCTGCTAGGACAAAAGGGTGTTGATCTTGTTTCGTTTTGATCTTGTTCCTCCTCCTTTCTTTCACGCCAAGGTAACACCACATCATCGTGTCTCATTTCTTCCTTAATTTATGGTTTAGGTCGAATGTTTCAGCCTTCGAATGCACATATAATACATGAATGAAATCATCACATGAAACAAGTAATAAGGCTACGTAAAAAAAAATAATAATAATCAAGTAGCATGGCTACAATGGTTTAACATGTTTCGACCCTATATCCTTTGTTTTGAATCGTTTGGACCTTCCTTTTCATGCCCACGTTAAAATACTTGTCAAGTGAATTAAGAGTGTCACATACAAGCATGGAATGATATGTATATTATATGTATGTCTAATGAAAGAATGCATGGGATTTGGTTATGAATCTGTTTGATAAACGACTTACATGGTTCCTTTGTTTTTGTCAAGGCTTAAATGGGATAAACACATAGGTATATGCATGGATAATTGGTGTCAAAAATAATCATGGAAAAGGGTCTCGTTAAACTAAAAAGGGGTGTGTTCGTGTGTGAATACTCGGGTCGAGTCTCGGTATCGTAGTCGTACCGAGGTCGTGTTTCGAACACGTCACGGCTTTGCCGTCGGTCCGTGTCGAGTCGATATCGCATGCAAATATGAAATTATCTATATCACGTAGCATGATTTTTATTAAAACCAAAATCACATTTTAACCTCTAAGCTTTGGTAAGTGTAGCATGCGAGTCCTCAACTTTTATAAATTGACAAAATAAACCTTACACTATCATAAAGATAATATTGAATTTTGAAGTTTAGTTACTTGTCACTTGGAACTTTAGACTTTGATATTTTACACCTTAAACTCTAACTTTGGATTATTTACATTTTAAACGCTAAACCATGATAATTATTATTATTAGACCTAATTTTATTTAATTAACATTTGTAACCTAAACTTATTAAAATACGAAGAGTTACTTTTGGAAAGTTGCTAATTATGGAAACCTGCCTAAAATAGAAAGGTACCTAAAATGGAAAGTTACTAAAAGGGGAAACTTGCTAAAAATGGAAAGCCGTCTAAAATGAGTAATCTGATCTTAATAAGCGTTATCTAATTCATATAGGTTCCGGGCGGCGAGATTGATTCATCGTGTGACCTTACTTTCTATTTTTCTTGCTTCGAATGAGGTACAGATATTCTATCCCTTTTCAGTAGGGATTTCTCATGACTTTATGGTCCTTTGACTTTATTCGCTTATGATTCTGTTCGCTATGATATTCGTTTGTTATGATTATGAACTTCTGATTATGAACCTTATGATTATGAACCATCTGATTATGAACCTCTGATTATGAACTTATGTTATGGAAATCTGATATGAACCTTTGACTTCTGAACCTTTGATATGAACCCTTATGATATGATTATGCTTTGACCCTTCAGTTTGATACCCGAGCCAAATATGTTTCCCTAGCCATGAAGGTAACATGGCGTGTCATTGATGCACCAATGGCATGACTCTAGTGTGTCAGAGTGATGTTACACACGTCCTTTCTGTTATCGATTATGAGCTCGATATATATTGTATGGCCACTATCATCTCGGGGGCATATGGATGCATCCTAGATTTGTTACATTATCGATATGTTATGATCCATCTAGTGAATGATGTCGTATTGCTGTCTGGCGTCTTCACAGATCGGGAGCTAGCTACTCCATTGGTTACTAAGGTCTCCCTCCTATTATATATGGTATTCCGAGGTCACCCATCCGAATACAATGGTTACTTATGATATGATATGATATGATATGTTTCTGGGCTCGTGGTAGATTTCTGACAAACCTTACACTTTTGATATACCTATATTGTACCTTCTGTATTCCCCAACGCACCATATGTGACTCACTCTACTACCATGCTATATTCCATTTCATTGATCTGACATACTCCTATTTCGTTACTTCATACTATCATTCCATTCACGTACCGGGTTATTATGTGGTTATTGAATCTGTTTATGCTGTTACATGTTCTATGTTATTATTGTTTATCCTGCTATGATATGATTAATATGTGACTATATGATTCAACTGTTGTCATTTGAATATATGTTATCTTCTGTTATGTGAACCTTGAATGATGCAGTGATCTTGTTTGGGTGTAATCGATGGATTATCTGTTTATTATGGATACCTCCGTTTAATTATGTTTATGGGCTATGATTATCCATTGGTGTCTTATTGCTAATTGTCGACTTGCCATGTTATATCTCATTGTGAATCTTGTTATGTTATTAACCGTAGGTTATTTGTCTTGTGGGGTTGCCATGTTCACTTCCTAATTAATTGCTTCCGCTTGCTTTTAGTCTTCCTGTTGGCTTATTTATATTCTGATCTGACTGCGTGCTATTCTTATGTTGAGTGGATGCGACGTCTGGTATGCTTGATTTGGTTTCGGTGCTTGTATGTCTGTTTGCTTATATGTGATTATATATATGACCTGGATGCGTTGCTTTGCTTCATTCTCCTTGTTATCTGTTATTTCTGGATATCTGCATATTTGTGTTTCTACAGGATCCTCATTGACTCATTGTTCTCATTTCGTTGCGATCTTGTTATCAGTTTCCTTATTCATTTGTATCTCTGATTTCGTTTAGCTTTCGTTTTGTTATATCATTCCTTTGGGCTTTTTAAGCTCGGTAGCATTTCTTTTCTGCGCCAGGTTTTAGGTTGAAGATGGGCTTGATGGGCTGAGAGTTGGATTATTCGAGTAGACCGACCTTAGTTACCTTATCATTTTGGATTTAATTTGAAGAGTTATTGTTTTTAGATTTCTTTTCGTTTTGGACATATTGGATTTTGTATTTTTCTTTGTAAGTCATTCGTTTATATGACTTGGTATTTAAGACTTTCGCTTGTAAAACTTTAATTGTATGTTCTGATGTGACACCAGAATGTGACACTTCTACCCTTGTCGAGTTGGGGTGTTACAATTATGGTATCAGAGCAAAGGTTTCGTCTTGTTGACCTTAGGATTGACCTGTGAGGACTTGGGTAGACACTAGGCTTCCGTCTGTTCTGATCTCTTTCGATTCCATTTGATTGTCGTTCAGATTTGGCTCCGATATTCTTTTGTCTTCGCCGATTTGACCATCTCCTTTTCGCATTTGATTTTGTTTGTTTACCTTCGCGCATTCTTTTGTCGATCGTTTAGATGAAGACTACTCGTGGAACCGAAGATGATGGTGCCGACCACCTGCTTCTGCAACAATTTCTGGAGAGGTTCGTGAAACAGAAGCCGCACCCGATCGTGAGGATGCGGAGACATCAACATACATTGGAGGAGTGGACGGATCAACCAATGGCGCAAATCGGAGACAAGATTCAACTAGTGGATGAGGAGATTCATCTACTTCACATGATTAGGCGCGACACGTGTTTCTCCGATTCGTTTGTCATGTGTTTTGAGGCGGTTTGATATTTGTTAAGTGATTTTGATCGGTATTGCTTTTCTTTGATTTGTTCGAACTTCGGTTTGAATCGTGAAGTTTCATCATTTAGCATTTTGGTGATATCTCATCTTTATTTTGGATCGTCAATAATGAGTCATGAGGAGCCGTTTCAAGCAAGTGGTTGGCCTCCTTCTCTTGTGTTATGGTAAGTTGTTTTCTTTGTAGTTTGTCTTTGTATGTATGTGATTTAGTGCTTTGGGTATGTTACATGCTACTGTATATGTATATGTTTTGTTGTGATATTGGTTATGTGGTTTGTCATGACCGAGGTTGAATATAATGACAATAAGGACTTGTCATGTGATGCAAGTATTATGGCGCCTGATCAACGTGATAATACCGAGATCATATGATTTGACCTTCTTGAAATTATATGACGTCTTGAAATGCACAGGGTTGGTGCGTGAATGGACTATGGCTTATACCTATTTTTGGTCACTCCTCATGTTCGTTTGGAATTACGTACCTCTTTGCGAGATTCTCACCGACATCTCGTTATGCATAAGTTTTATGCGCTTTGAACCTGAAATTTGTTATGATCTGTGCGAACCTATGGATTGCTACGTCTGCCCTGAACTTGTACGTCTCTGTGTACCTCTGCGACTTCAATTTTCGAGGACGAAAATTTTCTTTTAGAGGGGAAGAGTTGTAAAACCAAAAAAAAATCGTAAATGAGTTAAATGACTAATTTGCCCCTCAAGTTTAATAATTGCGAAATATGTGGAAAATATCAAGCTCGTTAATTATATATTGACACTTAACTTATAGAAGATTTATGCAAGAGAATAAAATTTAATTACATTTATGTCTACAAAGTAAATTAAATTCACACATTATATAAGTTGCTTGGACTATTGGCATGTATACATTACAAAAGAATATTTAACCAAATAAAATTTACATCATTGTAATTTAAGTAAACTAATTTGCATTGAATTGGCCTTTATCTCCCATAAATTATCCTATATCGCCCATATTTCCTTTTATTTGGCCATATGAAGCGTCAATATCCTTCCATGATTTCCTCATCATTCCCATTTAATCCTACATATCTCCTCATTAGTAGCTACATATCACATTCACAAAAAAAAAAAAAAAAAATTACACAAACCATAAAACCCTAATCTAAATTTGTGACGGCAAACCTTTTCTTTCCACTTTTACATCGACAACAAGAAGGCTCGAGGAGGATTGTAGGCTCATGAGGCGGTTATGATCTTAGCTAGTTGGTTCAAAGGCTTTTCGTTATGTCGTGGGTTTTGGACTTATCTTTGGTCGTGGGTTACGCTAGGACAAAAGGGTGTTGATCTTGTTTAGTTTTGATCTTGTTCCTCCTTCTTTCTTTCACGCCAAGGTAACACCACATCATCGTGTCTCATTTCTTCCTTAATTTATGGTTTAGGTCGCATGTTTCAGCCTTGAATGCACATATAATACATGAATGAAATCATCACATGAAACAAGTAATAAGGCTACGTAAAAAAATAATAATAATCAAGTAGCATGGCTACAATGGTTTAACATGTTTCACCCTATATCCTTTGTTTTGAATCGTTTGGACCTTCCTTTTCATGCCCACGTTAAAAATACTTGTCAAGTGAATTAAGAGTGTCACATACAAGCATGGAATGATATGTATATTATATGTATGTCTAATGAAAGAATGCATGGGATTTGGTTATGAATCTGTTTGATAAACGACTTACATGGTTCCTTTGTTTTTGTCAAGGCTTAAATGGGATAAACACATAGGTATTTGCATGGATAATTGGTGTCAAAATAATCATGGAAAAGGGTCTCGTTAAACTAAAAGGGGTGTGTTCGTGTGTGAATACTCGGGTCGAGTCTCGGTATCGTAGTCGCATCGAGGTCGTGTTTCAACACGTCACGGCTTTCTTGCCGATCCGTGTCAGTCGATATCGCATGCAAATATGAAATTATCTATATCACGTAGCATGATTTTATTAAAACCAAAATCACATTTTAACCTCTAAGCTTTGGTAAGTGTAGCATGCGAGTCCTCAACTTTTATAAATTGACAAAATAAACCTTACACTATCATAAAGATAATATTGAATTTTGAAGTTTAGTTACTTGTCATTTGGAACTTTAGACTTTGATATTTTACACCTTAAACTCTAACTTTGGATTATTTACATTTTAAACGCTAAACCATGATAATTATTATTATTAGACCTAATTTTATTTAATTAACATTTGTAACCTAAACTTATTAAAATACGAAGAGTTACTTTTGGAAAGTTGCTAATTATGGAAACCTGCCTAAAATAGAAAGTTACCTAAAATGGAAAGTTACTAAAAGGGGAAACTTGCTAAAAATGGAAAGCCATCTAAAATGAGTAATCTGATCTTAATAAGCGTTATCTAATTCATATAGGTTCCGGGCGGCGAGATTGATTCATCGTGTGACCTTACTTTCTATTTTTCTTGCTTCGAATGAGGTACAGATATTCTATTCCTTTTCAGTAGGGATTTCTCATGACTTTCTGGTCCTTTGACTTTATTCGCTTATGATTCTGTTCGCTATGATATTCGTTTGTTATGATTATGAACTTCGATTATGAACCTTATGATTATGAACCATCGATTATGAACCTCGATTATGAACTTATGTTATGGAAATCGATATGAACCTTTGACTTACGAACCTTTGATATGAACCCTTATGATATGATTATGCTTTGACCCTTGCTTTGATACCCGAGCCAAATATGTTTCCCTAGCCATGAAGGTAACATGGCCGTGTCATTGATGCACCAATGGCATGACTCTAGTGTGTCGGTGATGTTACACACCGTCCCTTCATTATCGATTATGAGCTCGATATATATTGTATGGCCACTATCCGTCTGCGGGCGATGGATGCATCCTAGATTTGTTACATTATCGATATGTTATGATCATCTAGTGAATGATGTCGTGCACACTGGCGTCTTCACGCCCTGGGAGCTAGCTACTCCATTGGTTACTAAGGTCTCCTCCTATTATATATGGTATTCGAGGTCACCCATCCGAATACAATGGTTACTTATGATATGATATGATATGATATGTTTACGGGCTCGTGGTAGATTTACAAACCTTACACTTTTGATATACCTATATTGTACCTTCAGATTCCCCAACGCACCATATGTGACTCACTCTACTACCATGCTATATTCCATTTCATTGATCGACATACTCTATTTCGTTACTTCATACTATCATTCCATTCACGTACCGGGTTATTATGTGGTTATTGAATCTGTTTATGCTGTTACATGTTCTATGTTATTATTGTTTATCCTGCTATGATATGATTAATATGTGACTATATGATTCAACTGTTGTCATTTGAATATATGTTATCTTACTGTTATGTGAACCTTGAATGGTCTGGTGATCTTGTTTGGGTGTAATCAGTGGATTATCTGTTTATTATGGATACCTCCGTTTAATTATGTTTATGGGCTATGATTATCCATTGGTGTCTTATTGCTAATTGTCGACTTGCCATGTTATATCTCTGTTGTAATCTTTGTTATGTTATTAACCGTGGGTTATTTGTCTTGTGGGGTTGCCATGTTCACTTCTAATTAATTGCTTCCGCTTGCTTTTAGTCTTCCTGTTGGCTTATTTATATTCGATCATTGCGTGCTATTCTTATGTTGAGTGGATGCGACGTCTGGTATGCTTGATTTGGTTTCGGTGCTTGTATATACATTTGCTTATATGTGATTATATATATGACTGGATCGTTGCTTTGCTTCATTCTCCTTGTTATCTCGTTATTTACGGATATACGCATATTTGTGTTTCTCTGGGATCCTCATTGACTCATTGTTCTCATTTCGTTGCGATCTTGTTATCGGTTCCTTATTCATTTGTATCTCGATTTCGTTTAGCTTCGTTTTGTTATATCATTCCTTTGGGCTTTTTAAGCTCAGCCGCATTTCTTTTCCTGCGCGAGGTTTTAGGTTGAAGATGGGCTTGATGGGGTGAGAGGTGGATTATTCGAGTAGACCGACCTTAGTTACCTTATCATTTTGGATTTAATTTGAAGAGTTATTGTTTTTAGATTTCTTTTCGTTTTGGACATATTGGATTTTGTATTTTTCTTTGTAAGTCATTCGTTTATATGACTTGGTATTTAAGACTTTAAACATAAAACTTTAATTGTATGTTACGATGTGACACCGAATGTGACACTTCTACCCTTGTCGAGTTGGGTGTTACAATTATGGTATCGAGCAAAGGTTTCGTCTTGTTGACCTTAGGATTGACCTGTGAGGACTTGGGTAGACACTAGGCTTCCGTCTGTTCTGATCTCTTTCGATTCCATTTGATTGTCGTTCAGATTTGGCTCCGATATTCTTTTGTCTTCGCCGATTTGACCATCTCCTTTTCGCATTTGATTTTGTTTGTTTACCTTCGCGCATTCTTTTGTCGATCGTTTAGATGAAGACTACTCGTGGAACCGAAGATGATGGTGCCGACCCTGCACTGCTGCAACAATTTCTGGAGAGGTTCGTGAAACAGAAGCCGCACCCGATCGTGAGGATGCCGGAGACATCAACATTCTGTTGGAGGGAGCTGGACGGATCAACCAATGGCGCAAATACGGAGACAAGATTCAACTAGTGGATGAGGAGATTCATCTACTTCACATGATTGGGCGCGACCTGTGTTTCTCCGATTCGTTTGTCATGTGTTTTGAGGCAGTTTGATATTTGTTAAGTGATTTTGATCGGTATTGCTTTTCTTTGATTTGTTCAGAACTCGGTTTGAATCGTGAAGTTTCATCATTTAGCATTTTGGTGATATCTCATCTTTATTTTGGATCGTCAATAATGAGTCATGAGGAGCCATTTCAAGCAAGTGGTTGGCCTCCTTCTCTTGTGTTATGGTAAGTTGTTTTCTTGTAGTTTGTCTTTGTATGTATGTGATTTGAGTGCGCTTTGGGTATGTTACATGCTACCAGATATGTATATGTTTTGTTGTGATATTGGTTATGTGGTTTGTCATGACCCGAGGTTGAATATAATGACAATAAGGACTTGTCATGTGATGCAAGTATTATGACACCGATCAACGTGATAATACCGAGATCATATGATTTGACCTTCTTGAAATTATATGACGTCTTGGGAAATGCACGGGTTGAGTGCGTGAATGGACTATGGCTTATACCTATTTTGGTCACTCCTCATGTTCGTTTGGAATTGTACCTCTTTGCGAGATTCTCACCGACATCTGTTATGCATAAGTTTTGTGCGCTTTGAACACGAAATTTGTTATGATCCATGCGAACCTATGGATTGCTACGTGCATACGAACTTGTACGTCTCTCAGTACCTCTGCGACTTCAATTTTCGAGGACGAAAATTTTCTTTTAGAGGGGAAGAGTTGTAAAACCAAAAAAAAATCGTAAATGAGTTAAATGACTAATTTGCCCCTCAAGTTTAATAATTGCGAAATATGTGGAAAATATCAAGCTCGTTAATTATATATTGACACTTAACTTATAGATGATTTATGCAAGAGAATAAAATTTAATTACGTTTATGTCTACAAAGTAAATTAAATTCACACATTATATAAGTTGCTTGGACTATTAGCATGTATACATTACAAAAGAACATTTAACCAAATAAAATTTACATCATTGTAATTTAAGTAAACTAATTTGCATTGAATTGGCCTTTATCTCCCCATAAATTACCCCTATATACGCCTATATTTCCTTTTTATTTGGCCATATGAAACGTCAATATCCCTTCCATGATTTCCTCATCATTCCCATTTAATCCTACATATCTCCTCATTAGTAGCTACATATCACATTCACAAAAAAAATTACACAAACCATAAAACCCTAATCTAAATTTGTGACGGCAAACCTTTTCTTGCCCACTTTTCCGTCGACAACAAGAAGACTCGAGGAGGATTGTAGGCTCCAGCGAGGCAGTTATGATCTTAGCTAGTTGGTTCGAAGAATTTTCGCTTTGTCGTGGGTTTGGACTTATCTTTGGTCGTGGGTTACGCTAGGACAAAAGGGTGTTGATCTTGTTTCGCTTTGATCTTGTTCCTCCTCCTTTCTTTCACGCCTAGGTAACACCACATCATCGTGTCTCATTTCTTCCTTAATTTATGGTTTAGGTCGCATGTTTCAGCCTTCGAATGCACATATAATACATGAATGAAATCATCACATGAAACAAGTAATAAGGCTACGTAAAAAAAAATAATAATAATCAAGTAGCATGGCTACAATGGTTTAACATGTTTCGACCCTATATCCTTTGTTTTGAATCGTTTGGACCTTCCTTTTTCATGCCCACGTTAAAAATACTTGTCAAGTGAATTAAGAGTGTCACATACAAGCATGGAATGATATGTATATTATATGTATGTCTAATGAAAGAATGCATGGGATTTGGTTATGAATCTGTTTGATAAACAACTTACATGGTTCCTTTGTTTTTGTCAAGGCTTAAATGGGATAAACACATAGGTATATGCATGGATAATTGGTGTCAAAAATAATCATGGAAAAGGGTCTCGTTAAACTAAAAAGGGGTGTGTTCGTGTGTGAATACTCGGGTCGAGTCTCGGTATCGTAGTCGTACCGAGGTCGTGTTTCGAACATGTCACGGCTTTGCCGTCATCCGTCCGTTCAGTCGATATCGCATGCAAATATGAAATTATCTATATCACGTAGCATGATTTTTATTAAAACCAAAATCACATTTTAACCTCTAAGCTTTGGTAAGTGTAGCATGCGAGTCCTCAACTTTTATAAATTGACAAAATAAACCTTACACTATCATAAAGATAATATTGAATTTTGAAGTTTAGTTACTTGTCACTTGGAACTTTAGACTTTGATATTTTACACCTTAAACTCTAACTTTGGATTATTTACATTTTAAACGCTAAACCATGATAATTATTATTATTAGACCTAATTTTATATAATTAACATTTGTAACCTAAACTTATTAAAATACGAAGAGTTACTTTTGAAAGTTGCTAATTATGGAAACACGCCTAAAATAGAAAGGTACACGAAATGGAAAGTTACTAAAAGGGAAACTTGCTAAAATGGAAAGCCGCTCTAAAATGAGTAATCGATCTTAATAAGCGTTATCTAATTCATATAGGTTCCAGGCGTAGATTGATTCATCGTGTGACCTTACTTTCTATTTTCTTGCTTCGAATGAGGTATGATATTCTATCCCTTTTCAAGAGGGATTTCTCATGACTTTCGGTCCTTTGACTTTATTCGCTTATGATTACTTCGCTATGATATTCGTTTATTATGATTATGAACTTCGATTATGAACCTTATGATTATGAACCATCGATTATGAACCTCGATTATGAACTTATGTTATGGAAATCGATATGAACCTTTGACTTCCGAACCTTTGATATGAACCCTTATGATATGATTATGCTTTGACCCTTGAGTTTGATACCCGAGCCAAATATGTTTCCTAGCCATGAAGGTAACATGGCCGTGTCATTGATGCACCAATGGCATGACTCTAGTGTGTACGAGTGATGTTACACACCGCCCCTTCGTTATCGATTATGAGCTCGATATATATTGTATGGCCACTATCTGTCCGCGGGGCGTATGGATGCATCCTAGATTTGTTACGTTATCGATATGTTATGATGCATCGTCTGTGAATGATGTCGTGTAACGCGTCTTCACGATCCCGGGAGCTAGCTACTCCATTGGTTACTAAGGTCTCCTCCTATTATATATGGTATTCAGAGGTCACCCCTCCGAATACAATGGTTACTTATGATATGATATGATATGATATGTTTCTGGGCTTGTGGTAGATTTCTGACAAACCTTACACTTTTGATATACCTATATTGTACCTTCTGTATTCCCCAACGCACCATATGTGACTCACTCTACTACCATGCTATATTCCATTTCATTGATCTGAAATACTCCTATTTCGTTACTTCATACTATCATTCCATTCACGTACCGGGTTATTATGTGGTTATTGAATCTGTTTATGCTGTTACATGTTCTATGTTATTATTGTTTATCCTGCTACGATATGATTAATATGTGACTATATGATTCAACTGTTGTCATTTGAATATATGTTATCTTCTTGTTATGTGAACCTTGAATGGTCCGTGATCTTGTTTGGGTGTGTCGCTGGATTATCTGCTTATTATGGATACCTCCGTTTAATTATGTTTATGGGCTATGATTATCCATTGGTGTCTTATTGCTAATTGTCGACTTGCCATGTTATATCTGTTATGATACTGTTATGTTATTAACCGTGGGTTATTTGTCTTGTGGGGTTGCCATGTTTACTTCCTAATTAATTGCTTCCGCTTGCTTTTAGTCTTCCTGTTGGCTTATTTATATTCTGATCTGACTGCGTGCTATTCTTATGTTGAGTGGATGCGACGTCTGGTATGCTTGATTTGGTTTCGGTGCTTGTATGTCTGTTTGCTTATATGTGATTATATATATGTCCTGGATGCGTTGCTTTGCTTCATTCTCCTTGTTATCTCGTTCTTTACGGATATCTCGTATATTTGTGTTTCTACAGATCCTCATTGACTCATTGTTCTCATTTCGTTGCGATCTTGTTATCAGTTTCCTTATTCATTTGTATCTCTGATTTCGTTTAGCTTTCGTTTTGTTATATCTGTTCACTGGGCTTTTTAAGCTCAGCCGCATTTCTTTTCCTGCGCCAGGTTTTAGGTTGAAGATGGGCTTGATGGGCTGAGAGTTGGATTATTCGAGTAGACCGACCTTAGTTACCTTATCATTTTGGATTTAATTTGAAGAGTTATTGTTTTTAGATTTCTTTTCGTTTTGGACATATTGGATTTTGTATTTTTCTTTGTAAGTCATTCGTTTATATGACTTGGTATTTAAGACTTCCACTTGTAAAACTTTAATTGTATGTTCTGATGTGACACCAGAATGTGACACTTCTACCCTTGTCGGGTTGGGGTGTTACAATTGGAGTCATGTGGGTATACAAGGTCAAGAAAAACGCCAAAGGCGAAATAGAGAAGTACAAGGCTAGACTTGTAGCAAAAGATTACAAGCAGAAGCATGGGATCGACTACGAAGAGGTATTTGCTCATGTTGCTCGTTTAGAAACTATTAGAATGATTATTGCTATTTCTGCTCAATATAGGCGGAAAATCCGCCAAATAGATGTGAAGTCTGCATTTCTAAATGAAGTTCTCAAATAAGAAGTTTATATGGAGCAACCAGAGGGATATGTTGCCAATGGGCAAGAAAGTAAGTGGTAAGGTGGAAAAAGGCCTTATATGCTCTAAAGCATGTACCATGTGCTTGGAATACTAGGATTGACATGTATTTCTAAAATCTTGGTTTTACTAAATGCCTAAGTGAATATGCAATTTACGTAAAATTTGGATATGGAAGTATTTTTCTTGTCTGCTTGTACGTGGATGATTTGATCTTTACAGGACATTCGCCAAGTATGATTGATGAGCTCAAGAAGTCAATGACGAGAGAGTTTGAGATGATATACATAGGACTTATGTCTTATTATCTTGGGATTGAGGTGAAGCAGACGAATGAAGGAATTTTCATAAGTCAAGAACGATATGCCAAGGAGATATTAAAGAGGTCATGGATAAGTGTAATCCCGTTGACACCCCCATAGAACATAAGGCAAAGCCTTCTAAGCTTGACAGAGGAGAAGCGGTAGACTCAACTCTATTCAAGAGTCTCGTTGGAAGTTTGCGCTATTAGTCGATTAATGGAAGAGCCTACGACAAAACATTTGGAGATCGCGAAGAGGATCCTTTGTTATATCAAAGTTATCGTAGACTATGGTATATTTTATTCAAAAAGTGAAGACTTCAAGCTCGTTCGATATGCGACAGTGACAAGGTTGGAAACGAAGACGATGGAAGAAGTACAACATGATTTAAATTCTTCCTAGGTAACAATGCTTTTACATTTCAAAGAAGTACCCTATTGTTACCTTATCCAGTTGTGAAGCGGAGTACGTAACTACAACATCTTGTGTATGTCACGTAATTTGGCTAAGAATCGTGCTTAAAGAGTTACACATGGAGCTAGAAGAAGCGACTGAGATCTATGTGGATAATAAGTCAGCAATCGACTTAGCGAAAAATCCGGTCTACCATGATCGAAGTAAGCATATCAACACTCGTTATCACTTTATTCGAGATTCCATTGCAAGGAAGGATGTCCAAGTGATACATACAAGGTCCGAAAATAAAGTTGCAGATATCCTTACCAAGCCGCTCAACGAGAAAGATTTCTCAAGACAACGAATGATGCTTGGAGTCGGTAAATCAAGTTTAAAGGGGGTGTTGGATCGTGAAGTTGATTTAGTCCGACCCCATATAAAGGAAGCTTCTAGAAATTCATAGAATGGTCTTAAAAAAATATCTATAGAAGTGTTTAGAATATTGTAGTAGACGATAACTACTAGAAATATATAGTTAAAACTATTTAGATGGAAGTATCCAGATCGTAGTAGAATATCCATGAAAATATCTTGTCTCTAGAACATTCCATGGAGTACTATAAATGGGTGTTAGGGTGATGCATTGTAAGTTTGAAGAAAAGCTTAAGCAATCAATAGCATTTTAAACTTTTTTATAAATGTTCATCTCTTCATTAAGTATAAGCCTAAAAGGCCCATGTGTTTTCAACAATACATTCGTACTAACAAGGATTCCCTCAGCTCGTATATACCAATACAAGCTGGTATAAGTGAAGGTGTCCGTAATATTTTGCACGAAGATCAAATTCTGATTAATTTTATTACATGTGTTCTTATCACAAGTGATTATAAAAGTTTCACGAATGAACTAGTAAAATATATAATTCGAATACAGAGTGTGATATATAGTCGGAAAGCCATGAATGTGAAAAAACATGAAAAGTTTTTGATTTATAGACATATACTTATGTCAGTTTTAGTACAGATATTTAATGTTTGAAGTTTGATATTTTTGTTAAATCACATGTGATATGTCATGTGAATTTCAATATCGAAAAACACAAAAAAAAAGTTTATCGAGAGTATATCAAAGTTCCCGTCAATAGAAAGATGATTAAATATTCGGCGTAACGGTATAATTTGTTTTGTCTAACGATAAACGGTTCATGAAATATTTCAATTATAAAAAAAATAGGTGTAATTAAATTTTTAATTCGAATATTTATTAATCTCTCCTTTTTATTCTCAACAGAAAAATGAATAATTGAAATTTGTCCCTTTATATGTGACAAAAATTTGGTATATAAAATAACTCTCCTCTATTATAATTAGGTAAAAAGATTCATTACAAAAGTTTGTCACCTTCTATGTTTGTTGTTTTATTTGAATTTATAGCGACAACCATGGCGAAGCAGTGGAATAATTATCTTTAGACATATCAAAAGTTTTCATGCATACTAAAGGATCAATTTCAGTCGATCATTTTTATATCAAGTAACAAACACCCTTTTACCTTTTATTTTTTATTTTTTATTTTTTATTTTTTTCTAAAATATAGTATCTAGTTAACCGTTAAGCGAAAAAAAATATACAATTGCGACGCGTATTTAATTATCTTTCTATAGACGAGCAATTTGATATACTTCGATAAACTTTATTTTTGTCATTTGTTCCCGTTTTTCGTCTTCTTTTTCTTTTTTCCTTTTTATCGTCAAAAGTTACATAAGAAATCACATGTTATTAAATACTAATATGAATATTCGAATATCTAAACATGTAATAAAATAAACAAAACTTTTTCTATATTATTTTAAAAGTTTCATCGGTTTTTGTAACTAGACATTAATAGCTTTCCAACTATATATAACATATTATATTTTGAATTGTAGATTTGTGCATTTAACTCGTCAAGTTTGGATAAAATACATAAAATCACAAGTGATTTTTTTCACATGTGATCTCAATCACATATGATTTTTCCACATGTGATTTTTTCAAAGGTAAATAAGGTTGCTAAAATCGCGAATTGGTAGTTAGGCAGTCGACCCCCTTGTAGCTTGTAATCGGTTTAGGTGGGATTAATCGGATTGGCATTTCCGGTAAGTTTTTTGTATTTGCGACAAGTTTAGGTATTCCATGCAAGATTTTCCATTAAAAAACATCTCAACAGAAATAAACAGCGGCTATAAGTGATTAAAACTAGTTTACAGTAAGTTTTGAGTATTTTCGGCAAGATTTGCAAGTTTCCAACAATTTAACCACCGCTGCAGTTGTTGATCGTCGTTGACCACGGTTGACCGATTTACACAAATCGAAAAGGTTGGTAGCCTAGTAGCGCCTAGGCGACGATTAATCGGCCTTGCAGGCCTTTTTTGCAACACTACACGTGATTATAGAAGTTTTATAAATGAAATGCTATAATCTGTAATTCGAATACAATGCGTGATATAGGGTTGAAAAGTCATGAATGTGTGTTTTCCAATGCAATAAAAAAAAGAAAAGTTTTTGATTTATAGACAAATACTTATGTCAATTTTAGTACAAATGTTTAGTGTTCGAACTTCGATATTAGTGTTAAATCACATATGATATGTCATGCGAATTTTAATACTGAAAAGAAAACATGAAAAAACGAAGAAAAAAATTTATCGAAAGCATAACAAAGTGTTTATCTATAAAAACATAATTAAATGTTCGTCGTGGCGGTATAATTTGTTTTGTCTAACGATTAACGGTTTATGAGATATTTATATTATAAAAAGATTGGGTGTAACTGAATTTTTAATTTAAATATTAGTAAACAATGTTTTAAAATCCGGGTTAATTCGGCCGATTGAACCGCGAACCGACTTGGAGACCGTGCAAGATGTGATCGGGAAACAAACAAGGACTTAATAGCGTGCGTCTTGGGAAAAAAACGAGGACTTAATCGTGTGCAAGACCGAGTCGCGAGAGCGAGCAAATGGGGCCAATGGTAAAAAAAATGCCATTAGCATTTATTAAAAAATTTAATTACCTACATGGGTCCCAACATTAACAAAGAAACAAAACCCATCCCATACTATTTTCCAAAAGTTAAAACAAGATTTTTGGATTGTTCCTGTGGTGATTCAAAATTGAAGAGGACATATAAGTGTTCTTTGATTGTGGTTTGGTTTTAATCAGAAAGAAAAGAAGCAATGTCACTTGTTGTTGTGATCTCTAGTAAAAGAAATACACTTCATTTGGTTTGTTTTAAGAGAAAGAAATAGAGAGTTTTTTGGTTGGGATTAGTAATGTGTGATAAAAAGTGTGTCGTTTGATTAACTAGGGCAACACGTCAGGATTATATACGGTTTAGTTATTACGGAGTAGTTCTTTTTTGGGTTGATTGTGGCAAAGTATATCACCATTTGGGCCAAGAGTTATCTATACTACTTAAAAGTTTTGGCCTCTTAATTTAATGTGGAAGAGGATTTGTGCACAAAGGAAAGTACGGTACAATCTCTTCTAAGCTCGAAAAAATACAAAGAGGTCTCAATTGAATGTTGTGATGGTTCGCTTATGATACAAACTTTCTGATTTTCAGGTGTACTTAATGTAATTAAAACACATGAATTGAATTTGTCTTTTAGTTTGCTTAATCTTTTCATATTCATCTGTTATATATAACATTTGGCTAATGAGTAAGTATAAATATGTAATTTGATTCCTGATTTCCTCCTCACAAGTTTCGACTCACAGTAAGATCAATTTTCATACAAAATGAAAATGCACCTATAAAAAGGCACAACAATGAAGCTTTTGGTGCTCCCATTCATCATCATATCAAAAATCCACAAAATCTTATTCAATGCCAACTCCTCTGCGACCGAAACAAATAAGCTGCTAGATGTTCAAGCATTTCTGTTATATGCTCAAAGGTTGGGATCACACAATGTTAGAGCGGAACAGTTGCTCACGAAAGAGCTAGAAGAGTTCAGGGCGGATTCCTTGACTGATTTTGTCAACGTTTAATTCTAAGTTGGTGATGCCGTACCTGTTGTGGCTCATAAGCCAGTGGCAGTCTTAATTCCAACATGCTTATTTAGGAAATCCATTAGCAAATTTGCCTATTTATCTATGAACAATCGTTACAAAAAATTGTTTGTAATTTGTAATTTAATAGTGGTATGCTTATCGTTTCCACCTTACAATGGACCTTTTAAGTAGATATCATTAGTCAAAGACTTTTTTTAACCTTTTTTTTAAGTGAACTTATGGGATGTTTTGTTACAGGTGGGCTGGTGTTAGTAAAGCAAGCGGAGACTAACCATTTAGTCATCATAAACTAAGAGTTCAATTTTATGAAGCCTCAGCAGCCAGGATAGAAAGTTAAAAGGATTAGTTCACAAGGCTATTTTAGAACTATGGAGACCCGATCACAGCGAGTTGACTTTATTGCTGACAAAAAGTTGTGCATTAATTAACCTAGCAGAAGAAGCAAAACCTGATGAGAAACCAGTGGAAGAAGAGAAGAAAGAAGGCGGGGACGAAGGAAAATAATAAGAGGCCTCGGTACAGTGGCTATTGGCTCAAGCCATGGCCGATGGCACGAGACGATGGCGAGTGAACCACACCGAGGTGGTGGTCATGGTCTTAACGCAAGTGCCACCAATTCACGCCAAAGAGTCTATGCTCAATCCACTTCTCTTTGTATTCTCTTCTTTTCCTCTTCCACGTCGACCTCTTTGTTGGATGAAGCTAAAGTGGACATTTCTGCAAACTGTTTGCAAAGAGAAGTGACTAAAGAATCACTTCGGCGTAACCTCTTCCACTTCGACCTCTTGTTGTATGAAGCTGAAGAAGACATTTCTGCAAACCGATTACTGTTGATCAGTGATGAAAAAGTGTTTTGTGTTAGTTTGTGTGGATAAAATCAATGTTTTCAAACCAGGTCGACCCGCCGGTTCAACCGGTCGGACCGACCTACCACTAAACGGGTAAAAAAACCGGATTTTAAACCGGTCAACCAAGTTTAGACCATGGGTTTTGAGTGACCGGTCATGAAACCCTACGGGTTTGGTTTTCAATTTTTTATGAAAACGGTTGACCGGTTAGGCCGTGATCCAACCGGTTGACCGGTCGAAAAAAATAAAATAATAAAAATAAAAACCGGGTTGGCCGTGGTCGAACCGGTCTTGGGTGACTGACCGGGTCGATTAAAAATGCGCTTTAAAACATTGGGTAAAATAATGGAATGATGAACAAAAGCCACTCATTTGGTCTTTGGTCAATGAAAAAGAAAAGATAAGATTCACTGTGTGAGATAAATGCTTTTTGATATTTATGTTTTCATATTTTGAAACTATATTTATCTTCTTCTCACGAGATAGTTTTTTCTAATCCTTGCATTTACATGTTTTTTTAGTGGAAGAAGTCAATAAATTTATACTATACTTATATAAAAAAAAAGGGAACAAAAAAGAAAAAAAAAATGAAAAATGCACCGACGGCACCAGAAAATTGGTGTTATCTTTAGGGAGGGTGTTTGGTCTATAACCAAAATCGATGCCATTAATAAAAGCGGCGACGCGCACCATTTTTTCCTACGACACCACCTCACAAAGACCAACTGTATTTCTAAGGAAAGAAGAAAGTTGTAGAGAGAATGGATGTTATGGACATGCAAAAAATGATGTATTATATCCGTTTCCACCATTGTATGTCATGGAAACAATTTCACCACCTCAATTGTTCTATGACGATCAATGCATGCACAATTTCTTGAATTCTATTATATAAATTTATAAGTAACAAAATTCAATCACAGATATTTTAGAATGTGATATGAATATGAATACTACATTGTTAATTTATTAATTGATATATAATTAATCAATTACCAGTTTTTTACTAATTTTGTCTTGGTTCTAATATTTCGTTTAGTATTTTGGTCTAACATCTAAAATATCCATGCGACCCCAAAAAGCGTTGATGTGACGATAATATAGATAGTTGTGATGCTCTCTTATTAGTTATTACCACTAGCTTACTTGTTTAGATTCAAACAAAAATTAACGAGTAATTATTTGTGAATTGAGGTTGGTTAGCCCCTCTTGCTTGGACTCGACACAAAGCCTGTAATAACAACATCCCACAATAATAGCCCATAAAGCGAGCCCAAAACGGACTAGTTCAGCTTACAATGACAATGGTTCGTCTTTCTCTTTATGTCATTTCAAAGATATTTTAAGATTATAAGGCTGAAAGGCCGGAGTAGTTAAGTTACTCACTAGCCGTTACTTCAGCTTTCTTTCTCTTCTCACTTTCACATACATTTGTTTTGGTCACTTTGCTTTGGGCCCCACAAAAACTCATTCAATGGTGCTTATTTTCTCCTCCACTTGCACGTAACTTTGCTTTGTGTTTTGGGAAGTCAAGCATGAGTTGCTCACTCACGGAGCAAACTCACCTCCACTCCATACAGCCTAAGTGCCATATTCTTAAAGAGTGCTAGATAAAGTATGTTTTTGTTAAGAGATGTCGAGCTGCATGCATGTTGTACTCACTACAAGAAAAAAGTATTTTGATGACACACAAAAAGTGTCAGAAAATGTCCAAAAAAGTGTCACTGAATATATATTTTTTTCACCTTCACTTATAAAAAGTGTCATTGAAAGTCCAGTGTAAAAGTATATAGTGATAGAGTTTTCGACACTTAATAGTGTCGATAGGTTGAGTCTATTTTGACACATACTTGTGTCACTATAGGCTACTAGTAAAGCAACTCATATATAAGCTTCTATATTCATTCCAGTTTAAGAGAAGTGGAGTCTAAATCCACTATGCAGTTCAGTTTAACATGTACTACTGAGTATCAAATATGCTAATCGAACATTTACGTGTACATACAATATATCCAATCACGCTATATTCATTCCGGTTTAACATGTACATACAAGAGTAAAAACATAATTCAACAACAAACCATGATTATATCAAGGTTTCAATTGATTGACTAAAGACCAAACACATGATGCCTAAATCCAACTGCAGCTTCTCCTAATGTTTCTACCGCGATTTTATTCTGTAATAGAGATAACGTTGTAGCCTTCATGTCGCTAATTCCTTATGTTTCTTAATTGTTTCTGTAAATATTGCACGTGGTAAGGTTTCATCATCATGGGTAGAAAACAATAGTTGGGTCATAAACAATACAATAACTGGTCATTTGGGTAAAAACAATAACAGCCGGTGGGTCTTTATATTTAGCATTCAAACCGACCCAACCTGCCACTCATAGTTTAAGGCTTATTTAAGCACATATAAAATGTTAAACTAAAGAATTACCAAACAGTGAAGACAACTTGTGTCGATCGATTTAAAAGGCTTCCAAGCATTTTAGGATAGTCGCTTTTTCCTATAGAAACTGTAAATACAAAAACAGTTAAAAGAGTTGAAAGGGCTAACACTCAATAATGCTTAAAGAGTTGAAAATACCAAGTATTAAAATGACTTGTGCTCGATTTGTTGAGTGTCACGGACACCGCTTTTTTGCTATAAACGCTGCACACACAAAACATTTAAAAGGATCCATGTATTAAAATTGTTACGACTACAATTACTTGAAGTATGAAGATGACTTTCACCGATCTTTTGAGATAGCTTTTTGAAGAGTTGATTCTTTATCGGAAGAACTACAAACACAAGAACTTTTGAGAGCACATATAAAACTCAGATAAATAGAGTTTAAGGCTTGCAAGTTGTAACACCCCAAATACCGGTGACAATGGAAGACTTAATCAAGTTTTCGAGGCGTTACTATTGGATTGGTATCGCACACAAGTATAGCAAAAATATAGTCATTTAACATTCAAAACCAATCCCAATTTAGTAAATCCAAACATTTAATCCAAAAGAGTAATCATTAGGCCCAAAACATCGTTTAATAAAATAGGTCCCCATAGTTTATCAGAGTCAGAAATGATCCTTGAACCCCGCCTTCTTGCCAAGCTTCCACCGATCAAGTAATCCAAACATCTCTCAAATACATGAGAAATCATGTTAAAAGGTCACCATGTGGTGAGTTCATAGGTTTAAGTTCAACAAAATCATAGTGGACCTGTAAGAGTTGATTTGCTATGCAAGACCTAAGATAGATAAATACCGTTTCACACCGATCCTATCCGGATCTCCAATCATATCCCGCATCCGTGGATTACTCGGGCCCGCGACTCTAGTCCAAAGACCGCCGTGGCAAAATCTAGAACAATTGCCAACCCGGACTAGGTCGATGTAGAAGTCTATTCTTAGCTAGGCACGGTTAAACCTAGACTAAGGCAACAACCATCGCACATCTATCTAAACAATGAGCATATAAGCAAATCCAAATAGTTTTAACGGTCCAAAAGCGATGCATGATTCTCACCCCAAAATAGTTCAAAACGTAGTTAAAACGTATATAAAAGTGGGGCTATGAAACTCACCTCAAGCAATCAACGCAAGCAATCAACGCAAAAATATACACTAGCAGAAGATAATGGTATCACAGCACAGCAACTATCGACTCGGCACAACTTATTAATGTAGACCAAACTTAATATATATATTCCTCTAAATCAACGTTATCTACCCTAATATGTTCCACTTCTTTATTTCCAAAAACGTCTCGTTTCACCATTTAATCCTAGTGTTTGGTATTCCTCGTGTGGGTGTATCGACTCAATATGATGCCATGAATGCACTCAAACAACCAATATATAACTCAATGCGACACAATGAGACCTCTAAACGATAAGCTCCATAGTTCAATAAGTTTCGAAATAAATAGTAGACCTTATCGAATCCGTCAACTCGATAAACCCATTTATTTATTCGTGTCGCTTATTATCCCATAAATCAATCGTATCCTAAAGAGTCATAAGGATAAGTCACCCATTAATAAGGTTACCCAACGTACCTAGCGGGCTCTTATTAGATTCGTCAACCTAATAAGTCCGCTACCCACGTGGATCAACAATATTAATGCTAGGTTATCCGTAACCCATGCACACAACGTAAGCAATTAAATACTTAAACCAATATTAAATGTCCACAATTGACATGTATTGATAAACGTGTACTCGGAACATTAATTACTTATTCATTACAAAACATTTTCAATTTAGTCGTTAGTTTCCGTTTAAAATAGTAAATAACAAGATAAGACTTGTTATCGACATTTTTGGTACAAAAGCCCATTTATTATTTCTATTTCATAGTTTATTAACATTTTCATATATATATATATATATTTCGTCAAATTCCATTATTAATCTCATATCGTTATTTGTTTCGAGTCCACAAGCACGAGTCATAATTCTCGGCTTTTAAACAATCAATAGTCCAAATTATATCAAAGTCCATGTTACGGCTTTGTCGGAGTCAACTATTGACTAAAAAGTCAAAGTGACACCGACGTAGCTCAAAGTCAACAATATATATATCAAGTCCAATGTAAAAGTCACAATATCGCAATTCAATCCCAAACCAACTCAAAACAATCTCGCCAACCAATCAATCAACCAAATATACTCGAAACCAATGTTATGACCCTAACGGTCAAGACACGGTCGCGGTCAAGACCACGTGAACCAAACAAGCTCTAGAAGCTTTTCGGCTCCACGCGTCTCACCCAAACCTCAACTATATCAACCAACAAGCTACCAAATTGACCCGACTCGGACCCATGACCCAAGTGGGTCACGTACGACACCAACCAAGACCCCTACGTGGGTTCCTTGGTTCGTACGCCCCATAACTCATCACCAAACACAACCAAATCAATTCCACAACACCCAAAACCAATCATTCAAGCTCCAAACACTAACCAAACACAAAACCCATCATCTATCTTAACCAAAAATATGCAACTAAACCCTAAATGCACAAACCCATCAAATTAATACACCACACACTTACCAAACACTAATTACTTGTTTATTTAGCCACTAATTAGCTTTAATTTCATGTTCCACCCAAAAGCCCCAAATTTGTTCATAGGGTCGAAACCCTAATTTCAAATTCGTGGGTTTTTATCACCCAAACAAGCTCAAAACTTGTTCCATTTACCTTATCTAATCACCAATTGCAAAACCCCTTTGAAACCCTAAAAGTACGAATCTTGATTCAAAGATTTGAAGGTGTTATTGAAGTCCAAATGAATCGTGTAATATATGGTTGTAAGAGGAGAAAGAGAGCTTCAAGATGGTGGTGGTGGTGTATGGTGACGCGCCGCCGTGTGGCGGTGGTGGCCGGAATATGGCCGGCGGCCACAAGGGTGGTGGCTAGGGTTTTTAGTGAGAGAAAGGTAGAGAGAAATGTATTAGTGTGTGTGTTTTAGAGAGAGAAACAAATGAGGTGAAATGGGGATTGGGTGGGGTATTTATACTAGGCCACTAGGGACCTCAAAATAATTATTTTGGGAGAAGGGGGCGCCGGTCTCAAGAGAAAGGGGAGGGTCGGAGTTGTAATTTTTCGTAACTATCCCGTTTACCCATTCCCGAGCTCACATATTGTCCCCCGAATGTCCCTCAACGTTTATTCAACTTTCCAACATCGTTATTTACGTTTTTCCATGAGTTTTGACTGTTTATTTGTCAATTTTCGAGTTACGGTCTACAAGTTACAATAATTCTTGTTTTAGGCTTTTCTAGTGCCGAATCGAATAGTGCCTATCAAGTAGAGTTAAAAATCATACGATAACTCATTTAATAATGAAATAAACCGTAAAAACCAATAGACGATATAAAATCAATTCATGGTTTATAAAAATAGTGATAAAGGCAAATCTCAGTTTAGTTTAACGTAATGCGGTTACCTAAAATAGACTCCCTAAATTGCCAGTTGTCACACAAGTCTAATTAGAAACTACCTGAAGTATGATGATGATTTGCATTTGATTTGTTGAGATGATTATCATGAATACTGCATACATAAATAATACGTCAAGGCGGTTTAAATGAGGGCACACTGATTTAGAACTTAGTATTTCATTACTTTGCAACTCCAATGAACTATAGATGTAATTGTATCAATCCTATCCTAATAAACTGAATCCAAATAGAATGCAACTCCCAACGTGCTCTAGAATTTTTTCAAAACTTGCAAGCTTTAACTAACAAGGCTGGCAGTCACGTCTCCAAAATATTTATGCACATTTAACACTTCTATGTAGCAGATGCGCCTCAATAAATACAAGAAGCCTGGCGTTCTATAAACTTGAAGATATACGTTACCAACCATCAACCACAAGAACAAACGGATGGGAGGGCAAGGACCAGGTTCTGATATGGTGACAACCTATCAATTATGGACATGCTAACACATAATCACTGATATTCTGATGCATACTATCGCTCGATGATAGGTTGTCACCACATCAGGTTATAATGCTTAATATATGATCTTTTTATAAGTCAATGGGTGAAATTTTACCTTTGACTAAATTATACCAAGTCCTCGAATTCTACTTACAAGGATACTACCCAATGAAACATATACTGTAACCTAGACAACCGCCAATGTTGTTTTCTTTGCATTACATACTTACATCTGCATATCATGTCATTCTGTTACGCATTCTGGTAGATTGACTATTTACAAAATCTATCCAATGAGTCATCTCTGTTTCACTAACTGAAGTGTTATGTAATTATTTTACTTTCCATGGTCATACTTTTTACATCTTTCCATGATCCAATGATCCATCTCGTATTTTCTATAAGTGTGAACTAAAGAGCCTACCCTATTTGAATATGTATAATTCTTTAACATACACAAATACCTGAATTGTGAGTTTTGATGGTGAGTCGTACGAGAAGCTATACGAGAAGTGCACTGTGTCGCATCGAAGCTACACCGTGTCGCACCGTGTCGCACCGTGTCGCACTGCGTGTCCGCACTGAATCCGCACTGAAGTTGTACCGTGCCGCACAGAAACTGAACTTGGGTTTTTGCCAATGGTATCATGAATACCAGATAAATTGTCAACCTGAAGCAATGTAAACAAATTATAACATGTAATAAAATGTTTATACACATAAAGTAGTCAAGAAACTAAAATCCAATGTGAAATTACCTCCATGTTCATATAATTCATGACAGGTTCCAAATTTAAATTGGTTACTTGTTCTTGAACAAGAGCAGCTAACATCATAAATCCTTGTCGAAGAAATTTTACTTGAGCCTTCAAGAAAGGAACTTGAGGATCGTGCAATCTTTTGTCCTTTCTCGACTAAAATTTTCATGTGCAACGAATCGATCCTCTCCTTTCGGTCCTTTACTTTTGACAAATCATCATTTTCCCAATCAGAGGAGTTTGTTGTCTCTTGATCCGTTCTCTTAGCTTTTATGTCCGCCTACTTGTAGAATCAAATGAAAATTGTTATCTTCATGACAAAAGATGCTTCGTACTTGACTAGCTATTTATTAACAACATTTATAAATAGCATACCACAACTTGAGCAGCTACAACATTTACGATGCTTCCATTTTTTCGGGTTCGGGTTATACAATACATGTCTCCTCGTGACGGACTTACACCGTTGTTCTTTTTCGTCTACATTGAAAACTACCTTTACATTAACTTTTTAACTATATTTGAATAACAAGATGAACCATTATACAGTAAAGGCCATGATTTATATATGCATTATTATGTAATCTTAAACATTATAGATGTAGAAAAAAAATTAGCTGACCACTTCATCTTTTACCCGTGCGAATGATTTGGTCTCTGTCACATGAGGCTCAATTGATTTCAAGCGATTAATTTTCTTCCTGGCACTTTCCACCTATCAATTTACAGGTTAACTATATAAAGTGGTCTAAAAATGTATATACCGTTAAGAGAGGTCATATTGTACAGCTTGCAGACTTGCAGTATTCACATGTTAGTACATACAAAATATTTATTTTTTACATTGATGTGTACCTACGTATAGTCATTATTCTATAATACATATTGTTACGTCTTGATACCATTAAAGTGTGGTCTAAAAATTAGGATCCTAAGAACAATTTCAGGCATTAAGTCAAATAAACTATGATTCGTAACAACAGTTCAACAAATAATATAAACCACTGAACAATACCTTATGCTTGGTCAAACGCCTACGGATGGTTCTGGTTTTCTTGGGACGCAGATCAAGAGGCAAGTACTTCTTGTTCTTGTAAGCTTCCCTGAGCTTTGCCTTTTGTGTCTGTGAAATGACAGTCAACAATTGTGAAATAGATGTCCTCACAACTTTGCTGCAACCATTAAGACAAATCAATTAAGAACAAAAACATACTGAAACAAAGACCATTAATATGGTAACTAGATATGAGTTACTCAGTGCAGTGAAATAAGTCAAATAAGAGAAAATCTGAACAATCACAATCCAATATAACCACATATCAACATACGATATCCACCCCTACTGTTTCTGATCCGGTAAGGAAGGGCTCGACTGTTTTATTTCTGTTATTGCTCAAATCAGTAAAGGTTTCAAGTAAGCTATTATGAACATACAAATATATGAAGATGCTAAGTGAGAGTGATGCTTTAATCACCTCATGGCGCAGACCTTATTTTTATCAAATAAGCAATGACGGATGCACTTATAATCAATTTATCTTTTACCACGCTCAGGGCCAATTCAACTTATGCATCATCAGTATACTTCTAGCTACTGCAAATCTTGAGGCTGGTTTGGTTATTACCGACAGTAGTATCGGAGTTCCCTACCCACACAACAATCGGCAGAACTTAGACGGTATAGTCCAACAAATAAGTGTAACTTTTAATATATGCTTACACATTAGTGTTTTTATTTGCGGTCGGGGTCTCACCTAGCACATAGGGATCTACTAAATAGTTGTAATGAAATAAGCAAAGAATATTCACCATTTGACACCTCGGACATGTCACGAGTGAGCATATAAGGTTAAAGCCACAACTAAAGCGGTTTGGTGACTTGATTCTTGGAAGATTAAATATTATAGAATAATTTTCTAAATTTGGTTGAACCTTAGTATAACCTTGCTAGCTTCAGATACATATAGTTGAAATTTGTAGATGGGACAGGAGTCCTTAAGATTAAATCTAGCGAGTCCAACTCTCTCCCCTGTTTACACTCTCACAAGTCACAAGTCACGAAATAACCAATTATTAACTCATCCTAATATGACAATATATATACACACATTGCAAAATGTGCTCTCGGAGTTGCTTTTAACTATCGAATTAACTATGTAAAATGTAAGCTCCAATAAACTGCCGTCAACACGACCTCACAGTTCCACTCGTCATAACAGATCCAATACTAAGAAATCGCATTTACGTTACCACACCATCAAGGACATGTTGCACTATAATCACTCTTAAAAGAATACAACACGTTACTGGTCTGATAAATTATGATTCATATGGAAGATTCATGCATTCGGACACCTGATTAAATAGTTAATAACTTGTGAGGTAGAATCAACCCTAATAAATTATGATTATCAAGCAAGATAACCAACCACACATAAAGTGAAGTATTGAACAAAATACCATAGAGCTAGAATTCTAGAGATGCACCTGACCTAACAGGGGTCATCCCCGTGACCGTTTACAACCCTTCCGTGGCCACCCCAAATACGTGACACTAATATCGACCTTGCTTTTATTTTTTGTTGGTTACTTCTAGTACGTAATGATGTGAAGCAGACAATAGATCAATCGCAAGCGGAGAACATAATAAGCGACAAATTAGCAATAATTAACAGTAAATAAAAGTAATAATCATAACTAAGCCTCAAGTTATATCATCCATAAACCTAATACGCTCGTATAGCGATCAATTATAAACAAAATTAAACATACTGTAACTGAAAACTATAGGAACAGCTTAATAACCGTCACAATCACAAACACAAACACCTAATAATCATATTGAATCTTCAAATCACATATTAACCGTCAAAATCACAAATGACAGCCTAAATAAAAGTAATAATCATCTCGAAAGCTTAAATTAATGTAAAATGTATGTTCATTCATCATTTATGAAACAAAATTAACTAAAAAACTGTACGGACATCATACTAACAGTTAAAATCACAAACGAAAACCTAAGAATCACATTGATGCTTCAAATCACATATTAACCGTCACAATCACAAACGAGAGCCTAAATTAGCAATAACTAACTGTACGGACATCACAATAACCGTCAAATTTGCAATAATTAACAGTAATAATCATCTCGAAGCTTCTAATCATATCATCCGTACACAGAATGATCAATAATGAACAGAACTAACTAAAAACTGTAACGGACATCATAAGCTTAACAAATATCAACTTCATAAGCTTACCGAGTTGAGTGCGAGGATGAGCTTCGATTAAACCCTAATGGTGATGATTAAACCCTCACGGTGAACTTCCAGTAAATAACGATGATTAAACCCTAATGGATTGAGTGAAAGTGAATTGAGTGAAAGTGATTTGGGGAAAGTGAATTGAATGGATTGCGTGAAAGTGAATTGAGTGAATTGGGAAAAAAAAGTGTAGTGTTGGATAGGATTTGGGGAAATGTTAATAAACGGTCAAATCAGATTAAGTTAATAAATTGTCAAATCATATGTGTAATTAATAGAAGTTAATAAAATGTCAAATCAAATAGGCTTTCGTTTTCTTTTTTTTTTCAAAAATGTCAAATTAAATAGTTTTGTTAAATATTAGAAGTAGGGGTGAGCAAACGGACCGGATCGATCGACAAAACCAACCGGACCGAACTGAAACTGAAGGACCGGTAGTCCGCTCTCTGTCTACTGTTTTTGGCAAATTTAGTCTCGGTGTGGTCCGGACCACAAACAGAAAATTTAGCTTTGTTGGACTGGACCGACCGACGGACTAACCGAGATCGGACCGGACCAGACCGGACCGACCACGTTTGATCTCGATCTCAGTCTAGGGTTTTTGCTGGATTCGGTCTCGGTCCGGTCCGCTTTTCACCCGATGAGCAGCCCTAATTAGAAGTAGTAAAGTTTTTATAAAATATTTAGTTAAAAAAATTTGAAGAGTAAAAGCCAATGTTTTAGAAACCGGTTTTAATTGATCCGCCGAGCCATCGGTCGATCACAATTCAACCGGTTTGTTCGCTCAAAACCGCCTTCCGGTCATTCAACCAGTTCATGGTTCAACCGTACGGTCAACCCGGGTTTTAAACAATGGTAAAAGCAAACTTCACTTTAATACATTTAAAATTTAACGAACTTGTAAACAAAAACGAGCCTCACATTTACATTTTTCAACAAGTACAGATAAAAGCTAGACTTTTCTAACATTTCTTTTTTAATAAAAACTACACTTTTTAAAAAGTGTGAGTAAAAGTAAGACTATTACTTACACTTTTTAAAAATTATAAGTAAAAAATAAAACTATTACTTACACTTTTAAAAAGTGTGGGTAAAAATAAAACTTTTACTTACATTTTTTAAAAAAATGTGAGTAAAAGTACAATTTTCTCACACGTTATGTAAAGTGTGTGTATAAATTAGACTTTTGCTCACACTTTTTAAAAAGTGTAGGCATAACTAGACTTTTGCTTACATTTTATGTAAAGTGTGTGTATAAGTTAGACTTTTGCTTACATTTTATGTAAAGTGTGGGTAAAACTTAAACTTTTGCTTAAATTCTTTTTTAAAGTGTAAGTAAACATGTACTTTCACTTACACTTTTTTTTGTGTGTCATTAAAAATGGTGTCACTAAAATTACTTTTTTTTTAAGTGACTTATAAACAAATGTCTAAACACAAAACTTTTGCTATTCTAGCCAACTTCACACATTAGTTTAGCATTCACCGTTAGTTCAATAATATCAACCTTGCCCTCTGTACATAAAAGAGGTCAATCTGTACATAAAAGAGGTCAAAGGAAGGTATATGCATTTTGGCATGCCAACAAGAAATTGAGATATGATAATCATGTCATCTCGAACAAACAATTTATTTGTTAATGAGGTAGTGCTAAGGGAAAAGCACTAGATAAAGGGTTAAGATACCTTTTTTTGAATGGCTAGAAGAATTATGTAATAGAAGAGGTAGAGAAAATGTAACAAAGAGATGGAGAGAGCGGATCTAGGGTCGTTGAACCACTCAATGTAATTACAATTTTTTTTTTTTCTATATCAAGTAGAAATCCAAGTAAATGAAAATTGCTTTATGTCCTTCTTTTGTCGATTCAAAGAAAACAAGGCTTCATTCCTATGCCGCCAAAGAATGCACATCGTAGATTGTAAGGTAGCATCAAAGATATGTTTATAGTGAAATGTTAGAGGTGCTCGGTCTGCATATGTGACCAAATCTTCAAGGGTAGAGAAGTGTGTGTTTTGTAGATTCCACCGATTAAACACATCAAACCAAGTGTCCTTTTCAAGTTGTAAAAATGTGAGATTCAGTCTCTAAATTTTGGATCGTCACATAGCGGGCAACGGACCTAGTGGACCCGTGCAATGAACCCGACTTTCTTTTAACTGTGTGATGCCTCCTCGTCACATAGCGGGCACCCTTTGAGTACAAGTTAACTCTTGTCGGGAGCCTTTTGTTTGCAATTCTCCTAGAAGATATATTCACCTTGATCAGGACTAGGTTCTTTCATCTAGTGGTTAACGAACCAGGTAGAGGAGATAATTTGGTGATTAATTATTTCATTGATTTCACAGAGAATGTTCTAGTGTCTCCTGTATGGCATTCCATCGATTTTGAGAGTTTGAGAGTTGAAGATGACAAATCAAATTAGATAATTCAATCATCTCTTGTATTTTTACTAATGACCTCATAAGTCCTCTCCATGCCCAATTGAAAACTGAGGCGTTGAGAGAAGTAAGGTCCAAACGAGTCAATGGGGGAGGACCAAATGGAGTGGGTGTGTAGGTGGGCTGATTTGGAACCTCAACAGACCCTTGCAAAGGTCCAAAAGAGAGGTCTGCCAAAACAGTAACATGGACATCAACAGCAGTATGGTGGCTTGGAAATGGTGATCGTTCACATACTAGACACTCTGGTTATGATTCAAGACGAAAGAGGGGAGGCAAAGATATGTTAAGTGCTAGACCTCCTGGCCATTTAACAAGCCAAGACCTAGTAGTTTCTCCATTTTCCATCTTTTTAGTGAAGAGGGATGGCAACTATATCACATGTAAGTGAAGATCATCTTTCAGATTAGCTATATGGTACCATGGACCAGACTTTCTTTTAACTGATGAGGCATCATGAAGACCACCTTGAGGTCCGTGCAATGAATGAATGACATTGCACCAAAGGGAGTTTTCTTCAATACCAAGACCATTTAGACAACAACGCTTGATTACTTGTATTAAGGTTACCAATACCAAGACCCCCTCGGTTCATTGAAGCGATGACTTTGTCCCTGGAAATCCACGAGATCGTGTTACCATCCAAATTACCACCCAAGAAAACTTCATTCAAATGCTTCCAAGTTTTCAAACGATTGTCTAACGGGCTTTGAATGTGGAGAAATATTAGACACCCAAACTACCAAGGACATATATAGTAGGGTTAATAACCTATTAAAGCATCATACTTGTAACAAAAAGCAGTTTGACGTAGCGAACAAAAAAAATAGCCCTTTTGGCTATTTGACCCGACTATTTTGTCCTTTATAGGCATTTTACCACTTAGACAACCGGTATCCGCACTACAAGAAAAAATGGTTTTAGTGACAAAGCGAATATGGTCACTATCAATGTAAAACCGGTCACTAACCAAAATCTGGGTGGTCACTTTTCGTCACAATAGCTCCGTCACTATTTTTATTAGAGACCAAATAATAAAATGCGTCACTAACTAATGACGATAAGAATGTGGTCACTAAATTTGTGACGATATATACAGTCACTATGTTTGGTCACTAAACAGTGAAGGTGGTCACTGAATTGAACAAATAGTGACCAATAATGGTGGTCATTAAAATCGTCACTGTTTTGTTAAAGATAACGAGCCCGTTAACACACCGTTAACGACCAATAGTGACCATATGTGTGGTCACTTGGTATTAAATATGGTGGTCACTCCTTCAAACATATTTTACAAAATAATCTACCAATTTAACAAAATGTGCAGCTATAATAAAATCGAAAATCTACAAATTTGCAACATCCGAAATATTAATCGTAATTGCATTTACATTGTATTCTTTGTAACATAACGTTCTTTGTATCCTACTAATCAAAAACAAAATAAACATAAAAGAAAACGTAGTGTGCCAATTATTTAACATTGTGTTCTTTTAGCACAAAAAAAAAAAAAAAAAAAAAAAAAAAAAAATGTCTCAAATCACATCCACGCCTATGAAGATCATTCCATCCAACTCCGCCTTTCACACCCCGCAAAATGCAACAAACTTTGAATCAGACTACACAATAATTTCTTTTTATCATAAATGTGGAGGTATCAAATTTTTGGGAAATGACATAAAGCTGAAGCCAAAATCCACAGTCGCTACACAACATATGTTTAACATCCTAAAGTATAAGCAAGATAGAATATTGGTTTCTGGTAGCCAGTTATAAGGGCATAAATGGATCTAGTTCTATCTATATACAATAATGACCTGAACTTGTTGCATAGTTGCAGAAAAGTGAACATGGTGTTATAGGCCACACACATACCTGCAAATCCTTATCGTACCAATCGTAGATCTTAAAGGACTTGTATCCGTCCTTCCAGGTTTTCCATTCCCTCTTCCCAGTCACCCATTGACTGACCACCAAATACCTGCTGTATACCCAAATACCTGCCAAATATGAACACAATAAAAGAAAATAAAATTTGTGTAAATTAGGTTATACGAACCAAAGAGTACTTACTTTTAGTAGCAGTTTGGGGACGTTGGGTAATGGGTCATTAAAGGATGATAACTGAAACATGTCATTTATTTTAAGTATTGGCCAATATGGGACGGATAAGGTTAACCCAAAACCACTTTTTCTTTGCATTTTTTATCTGGAAGTTATGAGACACTGCATATAATAACCAAAACATTTGTCAGTAAAAATAAAAAGATGCAACATATTGGCAATACTTGATATAATAGGAGCATAAATATTGTGCTACCCATTTATATTTTTGTGATATAATAGTATGCACATCAGAATGTCCAAAACGTAATGCATACTAACTTCTTTAAAAACTGAATAATGGTTAGACCCAAGATCTTTACATTTTGGTACGATTTATCTCCCTTTCCCCTCTTGCTGATCTAGTTCTTCAAATCCAAAATCACATGATAGTCCTCCCAACACCTAAAACTAAAACAACATAACTAAAACTTACAGCTAATTCTGTAGAAACTTACGAAACCGAAATGCCAAATTTCTGCACAAAAAATAAGCAACCAAAATGCCAGTTTCTGCATAAACTTCCAGCAACGGCGACCAAATTTCTGCATAAATTATCAGGTAAAAAAACGTTATCCGCATAAAATTCAGCATTCAAAAGTTTTAAAAATGACTGCTGCATAAAATACCAGGAAGCAAACAACCCCTATACAAATCCTTTTCTAAATAATATTTAAGCGACCAAACAACCTTTTAAAACTAAAATTTGGACAAAATTTCAACAACCAAACTACCATTTAGAACTCATTTACCTTTTAACAGTAGATTTACTACATAGAATCAATAGACAAACAACCTTTAATACCACTATTTTGCAGAAAGTTTCAGCGAGTAAAACAGCTTTTAAAACCACTATTCAACACAAACAACTCGAAAACAAACTCATCCAGTTTTTAATACGATTTCTCATTTTGTAGTTGCAACGCTTTTACTTAAAGTGATCAAACATAGGTAATGAAATTACCTTGAGTGACTGAAAGTGCAGGCCTACTATTTTTACGCAACGTACTGGGAGCAGCAACTGTTTGTGTGTGAGCACCTAAAACGACAACCTTGATCCATGTATTAGTACATGGCCAGTTGAAGATTGCATAAACGTGGTCCGAAATAAGTAGTTGAATCACCTTGAGTGACTGAACATACACCGATTACTATTAGATCAACTTTATTAGGAAATGTGGCAAAAACTGCAGATAAATAAAAGGAGAGAATGAGACCCGATGTATCATGCAGCAACTTTAATTGAACAATCACCTTAAAAATGTGTTATCACATACCTATACGATCAACTGAACCAAGCCGCTGGACCCACACATTGAATCCACCCATTCAACCAACCCCGTGCATCCCCTGAAGCCACCAACTGAATGGACCCACTAAAAAAAAACTCATGAGACAACGCAGTGGAACACAGGAAAATATAGAGAAAACACGGGTTCAAGAGTGGGACTTACAAAAGCTTTAAACGTTGGAGGTGAGTAGTCATGTGACTCATGTCATACATATGCCAACCTAATTAACAAAGAAACACACATAAGCAAGCAGAAAATAAAATTTTCGTGAAAATACGTCGAACCGGTTTATATGACACAATTTATATAACACCATCTATATAACAGCATTACTTAAATCGCTAAGAGCTTATTCATAGCTTGATAAACATTAGCTCACTTTTTCAGGCTTATGAGCTCATTCACTTGAGCTTATGAACTTTATAGTTGCTTATAATGTTTTCATGTTATATGATAGTAGCAACTTATAGGGATATTAAAGTGTAACGTAGCTTAGAAGCTGAATAGTACATATATAGCTTAATTAGTATTTTAGTCAAATTAAGAATTTCGTTTGCTTTCCAAGGCTTAGCCGATCCATAGGGGGAGGATTTCCCTATCATTAACAGATTAGTTATTTACAAGACTAGATGAGAAATAGACGATTAAAAGTAATGGGTAAACCCGGTCCAGCATGTATTTATGCTTACTCATATATTTCCCAAGTTGACCGTTATACAAACCTGCCCGTTCTGCTACGGTGCATAAGCTAAAGCACTGCGTAATGCATACTATTAAATTGGACGTGCATATTAATGTAATTCGACATTCTCCTCTGAACTTTTGCTATTTTGAATGTGTAACGTCTATGAAAGTTAGGTTGGTTTGAGCTGAAACAGTCCAAAAAGTTAAGGTCTTGAATTTTATTCTAATTCTTGAATTCTTTATTTAATATTGTTATATATATTGGTTGCCACATCACTTTCAGTTTCAATAATTCTTGCATCTGATATCTCTAGAGGTTAATATGAACCAGTCAGATTATGTGGTTGGTGGTTTTTGACTTTGCAGGTGTTTTTATTTTTGTGAACACTTGTGTCATTAAAACTGATTACTAATTGACAAGTGCTTCTATGAGTTCTATCTATGGTCATTGTTATGTGAATTGTTAAGAGCTAATAAAGTAACAAGAGAAGATTCTAAATTAAGTAATAATGTACTAATATAGTAGTCTGTATTTGACTTCTAATTGGTCAGATCGGGTTGGATAGGTTTAATAACTGGTCAACTATTATAAAGTAGCTAAAATATGATATGGGCCAAAAGTCATCTAAAATCGTTAGCAGTTAGCCCAAACTGACCCTAACTGTTTTGATTTGCACAGAAAATTACTTGTTTGACCCGAACCAATTTTGGACCATCACAACTATTAGGCATTGCATTCCCTACTAGGCATTGCATTCCCTACTGCTGATAAAGAGTTTACCCGTAGAAACACCAGTACTAACTGCTAGGCATTGCATTCCCTACTGCTGATAAAGATTAGTGTTAATATGATGTTCTTCAGAATTACGTGTTATGTCTGAGATGATACTAATGGTCGAACACTTGTTCTACACATATATCCATGACATTTAAAAAAAAATACACACGGCTGAGTCAGGCATTTCGTCGAACACTCGGTCTATGCAATCCACAACAATTTTAGCAAAAAACACAAAAAACATAGATAGGCATTTCGTCGAACACTTAGTCTACACATACAATCGACAACATTTTGATCACAGTCAAACATCATAATACAAGTATTCTATATTCTTATCACACTAAAATTCACAAGAAAAATTCATAATCAACATGTATTTACCAAAAATTCAGCAATTAGGCACACAAAAATGACTGAAAATACCTCAAATAGATTACCGTTACCAGACGACGACAGTGGTTCGATTGTGGTGGTGAGAAACGACGGTGGTGCGATTGCAGTGGTGAGAGACGGTGGTGGTGCGCGTGTGTACGGTTTGAGCTTTATTGTGGTGGTGCAATTGTGTGGTGGTGTGAGAGAAATAACGGAGTTATATACTTTTTTTTTTTTTAATTTATTAAAGTTGATCCAATTTTGTTGATGAAAGTTATTAAAATGTTTTGGTGAAAGTTATTAAAATGTTTTCAAAGCACAAAACATAATAAAATTTTAGTAAGTATTCGTCAAATTGTTAGTGTATAAATATCAAGTTAAAGAAAATACTTTTAACATTTTTATCTGAGTAAATTGTGATGTCGCATAAATTTTAGAATTTAACAAACACAGATTTTAGTTTTTAATATATGTAGTTAGCGGTGAGCATACGACCCGAACGGACCGTACCAACCGTCGGACCGACCAAGATCGGACTGGACCGGACCAGGCCGACTGTTCGGTCCGGTCATGATCTGCTTTTGGCTAGTCGGTCCCGGTCCCACCAAAACCGACAATTTGAGCTAATTTGGCCTTCGGACCGGACCGACCGGACCGATGCTGCACCGACCACATTCGGTCCGATCTCAGTCTATGATTTTTTCCGAAATCGGGTCTCGGTCCGGTCCGGTTTTTGGACCGTGCACACCCCTATATGTAGTTATCATGTTAGGATTTAAGGTCTATAGTTTGAAGTTTAGGGGTTAGAGCTTAAAGCTCAATGACTACTAATTTTGGTCTATAACTTGAAAACCTAGTGATCATTAATTTTTTGTCTCTAAATTTTACAAATTTAGAGGTTTGGGTTTAAATTTTAGGGCTAGGGTTTATAGTTCAGTGACCACCGACCTTGGTCTCTAACTTGAAAACCTAGTGACCACTAATTTTTTGTCTCTAAATTTTATAAATTTAAGGGTTAGGGTTTAAATTTAGGGGTTAGGGTTATAGTTCAGTGACCACCAAACTTGGTCTTTAACTTGAAAACTTAGTGACCACTAATTTTTGTCTCTAAATTTTACAAATTTAGGGGTTAGAGTTATAGTTCGATGACCACTCTAACCCTAGTGACCACTAATTTTTGTCACTCTCCACCACTTGAAAACCTAGTGACCACTAATTTTTGTCTCTAAATTTTATAAATTTAAGGGTTAGGGTTTAAAGTTTAGGGGTTAGGGTTTATAGTTCAGTGACCACCGACCTTGGTCTCTAACTTGAAAACCTAGTGACCACTTTCTTTGTCTCTAAATTTTATAAATTTAGGGGTTAGGGTTATAATTCAGTGACCACCAACCTTTGTCTCTAACTTGAAAACTTAGTGACCACTAATTTTTTGTCTCTATATTTTATAAATTTGGGAGTTAGGGTTTAAAGTTTAGGGGTTAGGGTTATAGTTCAGTGACCACCAACCTTGGTCTCTAACTTGAAAACTTAGTGACCACTAATTTTTGGTCTCTAAATTTTACAAATTTAGGGGTTAGGGTTTCAAGTTAAGAGGTTAGGGTTTAAAGTTCAATCTCTAACTCAAGAATTCAATGAAATAATTGCCCTCTAGTGGATGTAGGGGTTCAAGGTTTACGTGACCACTATTTTTTAGTCTCAATATTTGATTAATTAGTGACCACCGCTTTTAGTCTCTAACTTAAAACCCAGTGACTACTGTTTTTAGTCTTTAAACTTGATATATTTTGGTCTCTAATCTTTGAGTTTAATGACCACAATTTTTATGGTCACCAATACTTGTCATTTGTGACAACTTAGTGACCACAGTTTTGTTGTGGTCACTAATTAGGTGGCAATGACGAAAATGCAGTGACGACAAATATATTGGTGACTAAATGATAATAATAGAGACCAAAGTATGAGTGGTCACAGAAAAACTGGTCACTAAAGGCACTTTTTCTTGTAGTGCCGGTTCATAACATCCAAGTCAGCTAAAATAGACATCCTTCCCATTTATCCATATAAACTAAAACGGATTTTTAGACATCCCCATTTCGTCCGTACATCTTACCCTGCAAAACCACCACCACCGGACAATCATCTCACCGGACCACCACCAAATCCACCTTCAAAACCACCACCGGACAATCTGATGAAGACAAAGGTAGCGAGGATGACCATGGAAGCTGAAAACGATGCACTGATTAAAGTGGCAATGAAATTGAAATCCACGAAAAGTAAGCTTTCAAGGCCAAAGGAAAAGTAAGCTTTCAAGTTGTTGGTGAATCTTTAAAAGCTTATGTGCAGAGGAAGTTAAAGAAAGATAGCGAGGATCTGGGAGATTCAACACCGGACACTCATCTTTTGCTACCCACTGGAATTCAACCCTTAGCGGCGTGGTGTTGGATCCGGGAGATTCAACATCGGTCTCGCTAATAGTAATACCATGGATGAGGTAGCTCTTTGTTAGTGTAGATGTCTCTCGCTAACCCTTTGACGATTAAAATTTATGATAATGACAAGTTGTGACTTTTAGGATATTTGACTTTTGACGTGTTAAGAATTCATTTGTTATGAAGTTCTATTTTGATGATAGCAAGAAGTTTTTGTATCTTTTATGAATAACTTTCTTATATTTGTATTTTTTTTTCTGATAAAAACATGATTGAGTAGCAATTGTTTGAATAGGAGATGGGTGTAAGTGGAGGCCCTGTTGGTGACCCGTTTTAACCGGTTAGTTTGGACTTTACACGCTATTCATGGTACTAAATGTATCATAGAGACAAAATAGACAAGTTAAGTAACCAAAAGGGCTATTTTTTTTGTTCGCTACGTCGAACTGCTTTTTGTGACAAGTATGATGCTTTAATAGGTTATTAACCCTATATAGTAAGTATAAGGCGACCAATTATGGAAAGGGCTTTGGCTTTCTATTTCGACAATATACTTCCTCAGTTTCAAAATTATAGTCCACATTTTCTTTTTTTGACCCTTGCATATATGTACCAAAGATTTTGTTTTATAAGCAAGATATAAGTAAGATAATATTCTAAACAGGTTTGAGACATTCACAAGTGACCGATCTCCCATTACAAGGGCGTAATCTGCAAATTGTAGGTGTGAATATTACTACAATCCCATTAAAAACTTTTTAGTTTTTGCTTTCAGTAAGGCAACATATAAAGCTTCAATTGCCAAAATAATTAGGGGACGGTAAGGGTATTTTTTTTTTGCGATAGTGCCGGTGAAGAAGCATATTATAAAGTTGAAAGTTGAGACTTATATTTTTATAAACTTATTTGGCGAATTAATTGAAGCTGAAACTTATTAATGTAAAATTACATAAAAATGCATCAAATTAAATTCACATATAATTTCATCTTTATGTGATAATATATTATATTTTTAATAATAGTTAAGTAATTTAACTATCAATAACCTATATAAGCCCCATTTTATGGGCTTCGGCTTATGAAGGCGTTACTTATTTTTATTAGCAATTAGCCTTCATAAAATTATGTGACAAATGAGACTTATCTTATAAGCGACTTATTTTAAAAGCTCAAACCCTCATTAGCCTCTTGCCAAACGTACTCAAAGTGGATAACCTTTTCGATCTAAGCCCTCAATGAAGCAATTCTAAAGTTGGCAAACCATTGACCAATTCAAAGTATCAAAAGCTTTTTCATTTTCTACTTTGAAGACAAAAAATTTATTTCTAGTCTTTTTTCTACTGAAGTAATTTAATCTACTATAATAAGTAGCCAATCGGTGAATTGTCTATCTTTAGTGAAAGCCATTTGAGCTTCACTAATAAGCGAAGAAATAACAACGACGAGGCGGTTTGCACAAACCTTTGCAATAATCTTATATTGGCATCCAATAATATACGATAATTTTTCAACTCCTGATGATTGAATAGTTTGGAATGAATGGTGAACATCATATCATCCCATTGGATCTTTAACTTGTGGGTGATATTCGGTGATCTCACTCACAGGAGTATTTACATATATGTGCATGATAACAGTTTTTGTTATAATATGCGGAGCAATGACAGAAGCATAACATAAATTTTTTTACTTGATGCATTTTAGAAAAAATAGATAATTTTTGCAAAGTTAACACTAGGTTGCAAAAATACATGAATGTCTCGTGAACCCTCAAAACCCACCCAGATTTTGTCATTGACGGGGAGCCGGCCTGCGAATGAATCTCCTTTCTATGCACTACAAGAATCAGGTTCTTAGCCACGACTATATGTCGTGGCTAAAAGCAAAAGAGTCATGGCTAAAGGCCTTTAGCGACGACCGGTCGTGCCTGAAAGGTCGGCACTAAAATTCCTTGGCTAAATAACTTTAGCCTCGACTTTAACACACCTTTAGCCACACAAACAGTAGTAACCACGAGTTTTGTCGCAAAAGGTTTTTGTATTAATGACGACTCTTATAGTGACGGTGACGGAGGTGAAGATTTGATGCAGGTGCAGAGATAATCTTCTACATTTTCTTCTTCAGTAGACAAGATCTTTGACTATGTCAAAGTACATGCCGTGGGTTATTGTTTAGATAGCGACGACTCTTATATTGAATCAGCACGTCACGTGTACGTGCTTATTGTTTACATAGTCAATCCACGTACCTGTCATCCACACTACCAACTCCACTCTCTTGTCCCATTAAACCAATGAAACCCGGGTCGACCCGGCCGGGTTAACCGGTTGGACCGGTTCGACAAAAAATTCAAAACCGGTTTTAAAAACGGTCAACCGTTTAGACCGTGAGGTTTTAAGTGACCGGTCAACCCGGTTTTGAAAACCGGCCGGGTTTGGTTTTATCATTTTTTTTTTTTTTTTTTTTTAGGCAACAATATATTAAACCTCAAAAATAAACTCAGAAATCTCGTAGGATCGTATCTTTAAAAGTATGAAACTTGTAATCTCGTAGGATTTATGGCTTTTGAAGATGAAACATGTAATCCCGAAGATTTATGGTTGTTTAGAAAATTATGCGGTTTATATCCTCGTCACATTTGATTTGTTGTTTAGAGCATGAAAAATGGTTCTTTGCTTTTTTCACCGCAAAACTAGTGTTTGGACATTATGTTTGGACAATTAGAAATAGATGTTTGGACGTATCGATAAACCGGGTCTAACCGGTTGACCGTGGTTGAACCGTTGACCGGTGACCGGTGTCTTGGCGGGTCGATCACAAACCCGGTTTCAAAACATTCGCATTAAACTATAAAAGACTTTAAAGCATTATTTGCTCAATAAAGGCATATAGAACGTATACCAGAAAAATAATACTAATAATAATAATTAAAAAAAAAAAAAAAAATCACTACTAAGGATTGTGCTTAAAATGAAACTGTATAATTAGACCGATACACTAGACTGTAACTTGTGACAATGCATTGAAAACAATATGTAGTTCCATTCGAAAGTCCATTTTTATTTCACACGTACTAAGAGCATGTTTCTTTCGAAAGAATCCATGCCATTTATTACATAGATAAGGAGTACGTAATGCATGATTATTGCATGGTCAATCATCTTTTAAATACGTGACATATAAAAGATTGTTCAACCTTAATGCTTCCATGCATGATCATCAGTTTTGAGTTTGTTTGTAAGCAGTTGCTTCTGCGAATGTGGCACAACACTTGCATCCTCCTCCATGGTTGTAACGTCCTCCGCCGCAGCAACCGTACTTGCATCCTTTGCCGCCGCCACCACCACCACCACCGTTGTGGGATCCACCGCCTTTGTGGTAGCCACCACCGTTGTCGTGTCCTCCACGTCCACCACCGTTGTCGTGTCCTCCACGTCCACCGCCATTGTCATGACCGCCACGTCCTCCACCATTGTTGTATCCGCCACGTCCGCCACCATTGTTGTATCCACCACGTCCGCCACCATTGTTGTATCCGCCACGTCCGCCACCATTGTTGTATCCTCCATGTCCAAAGTCGTCAACCTCACCTATATCATTCATGCTTACTTAAATTAGTTTGACTGCACGGTGTGTAAGCTGTAACTTATGATATTATTTTCACACCAAATTTAACCTAGCGTACTGCAGTTTTTTTTCGTCCGAAAATATGTATCCACACATAGAGCAAGAAGCTGTGTGATCATTACGATTTTACACATGAACTTATAGCTATGATCTGGTGGTTGTCTTCCTTATTTCGGGCTATATGGTAACTGAATTAATTTTATTGAAACATGATAGCTACGCACAAAAACTTGGACTGATGAAGCACTATAAACGTGTAAAGAGTAGTCTTAAATGAACTCATATGAAATTGTACAATCTACATATATAGCTTTGCATACATACAAACATAAAAACTTTACGTACCGTCATGGTTGGAGGCCAAGTCCTTAGCAGCAGTGACTTCGGAGGTAATGAGAATAACAGCTGCAAAAGCTAGAGCAAGAAGAAGGAAAGTCTTTGAAGCCATTTTTACTTGATTAAGAAGATATTATAAGTAAGAAGGATGAGGAAACTAGTGTGATACTAGTGTCTATTTATAGAAGGATTTTATGCATGAGGTTCATATTAAAAATAAATTTGTATGGTCCATGTATTGGTTAGCTGGTGAGGATTTGGGACCAGATTTCATTTTCTTTGACATTTTGCAACACATTTTTGTCGGTTAATCTATTAAATTGTTACTTTAGTTATGATGAGGAGTATACTATATAGTACTTGATGACGTATAGTGCGGTGTGGTCATAAACCCGACCACAACCTAATCTTAATGGCCGGCATCTAACCCAGCCACTTTCAATAACGGTTTGAACACGAAAGTTCAAGCCTCAAATCTATTTACTGAATAGATATATGATATCTTCTAAAATAAGAAGATAATCATTCCCAACCAACTTAGGCGGATACGCCAGAAGGTTGAAACACTGGAACCAACAAGGATTCCGACGTATATAAAGGAATCATATCCTCGTTTAAGGTGCGATCTCATAACCCTAAAATTCCTTAAACCTTAAACCGATTACTCACTCACACGGGAGGATAATCGTGGGAGACAATCCCACTGAGAAGCTATAATGTTTTCTTGTCTCTTAGTGCGCAGTCTCAAGCGAATTCTCAATTAGTGCGAGAACCGGAGCTCCAAATCGTGAACGTCCAACTTTTGATCAACAAGTGGCGCCATCCGTGGACCCTACACTAAGAATCGACACTAGAATGACAAAACACGGCAATCGCCGATCGCGATCGGATCTTATGGGAAGAAGTCGCAGTGGACTAACCCTGTTGGACCTCTGGACAACCAGTACCGCTAAAAATAAGGGGTCGGTCAAGACTTGATCTTCCTCCAGTAGAACCGCACTCGGGAACAACCCAAGTCACTACAACCACCACGAGTGGAGTAGACCCATCACAAGCCGTCTTTACTACTCCTTCCAATCGGTGCTAAGAAACCGACCGACAAAGGTACCTGAGGCACCGTGTCGGGATAAGAATCGTGATGAAACAAACACACTCGCTCTCGAGGAGTCGCGCGAAATTAGCACCGAAGCTTTGTATCCCAAAACTCGAAGCATTGGCGCCTCATGCAAGAGGAAGAAGAATAGATCGAGGAACACGAAAGCCCGACTCAATTTCGATTCGAATCGATACTTCCACCACGCCACCGTAAGGAAAAGCGCAGAGAAGGTCATAAACCCCAAAGATTCAATGAATCGGGAGGAGGATCGAGGTGATGAGACATCTCACCGCAACACTTGAGTGATAGTGATAGAAAGAACGGCGTACGGTTCACGCCCGGACTAGGTAGCCGTAGAGTACATGATAGACTGGGCGAAGTATTCCCCAGTGAGAGCCCTTCGGATCCGGACTATGAGTCGATTCGAGGATGGCGGGCGCAAGCGCCATAAAAGGTAAATTCATCTTCGACAACTCCTCGGACAACGAGGATAGTGATCTGAGGCATTGAAATCCGAGCGCACGCGATAGCCAAGAGGAAGACATGTCTCTCCCATGGCGCGTCGAGAAAGTGGATCGCGCTCACCGACGCATTAGTGATTTCTCCGAGAACAAGAAAAGGCGCATGCCCGCAAATGTTAAAACCTATGATGGGACGGTGATCCCGACGATCACCTAAAATTTTGAATCACCGCGACCATCGAAAACCGCCACAACCGGTTTGGTGCCACATGTTTAATTCCACACGGTGGGAAGCGCGCGGGCGGTTCAACAAACTCCGAAGGGCGTGAATGGTTTTGAAGAGTTGAGAAAGGCGCCCGCCTAAATTTTACTCAACGCAAAAGTGTGCTAAAACTCTGTCGAACTCGCCAGGTAAAAGCGAACCGGGGAGAATCCACGCGCATTCATGGAACGCTTCAAAGATGAATGCATGCAAAGTTAAAGCATGCCACGAAGTCTTAAAGATCTCGGGCTTCATGAATGGGATTAATAACCCGAACTCATCAAGAGGTTAAGCGACAAGATCCACGAGACCTTTGATGAACTCATGAAGCGCTCTCGGTCTTTTGTCCGGGAGAAGCCACGTGGATAGCAAAAGAACCATTCTAGTTACCGGTCACAGAACAACTCGGGAGACAATCCAACGACCGAGGTAATAACTGTAATAGGAGCTATCGCAACGGAGGAGCGGCAGAGACAGGGATAATGACGGTATACTCCCCGATCAAAACCCCAAAGGAAATACTCGCAGCAGAAGGAGCGAATTTCCCAAAACCGCCGCAGATGCGCACACCGTAAGATCGGCGCGATCGAAATGGATGCTTTGTGACTACCACGCGCAAAGGGTCACACCACTAACGAGTGTGTCCAACAAGCCAACTCATCGACAAGATGGTCGAGGAGGCGGTGGACCACCTAGTTAAAAACATTAAGGAGGAAGAGATAAGCAAAATAATGGAAGCAAGAAGGAGACACCCAAAGATAAGGTCGACACAATCTACATGATACGACGCGTGGCGAACCACTAGACAAAAGGTCACCAGAGTTTTCCGAAGGAGTGAAATCTCTTTCCTACTTTAATCGCGGACAACGCAGCAGCAGAGCCCCTCACCATTGAAATCGGTCAGGGTGGTCACGACATACACGCATTGATTTCTCCCAACCACCCTCTTTATTTCTCCGTCACGCTTATCAACCGCTTGCGAACGGTCAACCGTAATAGATGATAAAAGGGCGGCGACCGGGAGAAAATGCAAGTTTACCAAGGATTAAAATTTCCTTGGATCGTTTATGTCCCGGTGGGCGTGATATTCCACATACAATGACTTGTGAATCTTTGAAATGATATAGAATGTACAAAAAGCAGAATCGATTGACTAACACCGAATGTGAATAGTAATAGATCCATCACGCCTACGTCAATAAAAGCGTGCAATCGAAACCTAAAAAACGATTATAACTATAGTAGGATTTGCATGTCTTAGCGACTTAAATGCAAATTAAATAGAATTAAAAGTTAAAATCTATTAAATAAACGCTATCACTATTTTTACAGATCGATGATCGTTTATTTGATTTTATAAAATAAAATAACTTAAATAAACTATCTTAACTAAAGCGTAAACTTAAAATGTCTAAAAGCGTTACTTAAACCGAAAGCGAGCGTTATTTACAAAATTATTTGAGCAAGACAAAGCGTAAAATTTATGAAATAAAAGGCCTACAAGTGTGAAAACAATATTTTACAAAATATATGACAAAAGAAAATTTTACAAAAAGATTTGTATTTTTAGATTATTATTTTATTTATTATGAATTAAATACCTTTTTACACTAATTAAATGATAAAAAATATTAAAACTAATTAGAAAAATCTCAACTTTTTACAGAAAATACTTTATACTATTACATATTTATGAAAATTAGAAAACTGGAAAAAGCAACTATGAATAAGCTAGAAATAAGCTAAAACACCTAATAAGCTAAAAAGGGCAATACGTATATAAGAGGATTATGTGTGCAAGAGATGACAGAAAAAGTCCCAAGGGCAAACGACATCTAGGTACACACTATCACTCTCACAAAGGAATGATTTGACAAGAAATTGGTGTGGGGTTCACTCACAGAATTATGAAGATAAAGGTAAGGAGAATCTTTTGGGTTTTGATATAATATAAGCGAAAACGAAAAATGTTTTGTATTTTGTTAACTTTATATATATATACAAAGAAATGGCTAAAAGGAAACCTAAATGAGATTTTTAATACATGATCTCGATTTAAACCTAATCTATCACATTCCGTGAATTATACTATGCACAAGAAATCCTTTTTAGTGTAAACATGGTGTTTAGCCAAAATTTAGACCTAGGAATATCAAGATTAGGAAAATTGTGATCAAATGCAAATCAAAGCACGATAGATTTCAACCATAAAATCTTTTGTATTTTATATTGTTTATATGAAATGAAGTATATGTAATTTACATACAAGGATAAGTATTTCAACAAAGTACAAAATACAAGTCATAATACTGTGACTAGCCTCCCGCAATGGCGCTAAATTTGATTTCTCCCAACCACCCTCTTTATTTCTCCGTCACGCTTATCAACCGCTTGCGAACGGTCAACCGTAACAGATGATAAAGGGCGGCGGCCGGGAGAAAATGCAAGTTTACCAAGGATTAAAAATTTCCTTGGATCGTTTATGTCTGGTGAGGCGTGATATTCCACATACAATGACTTGTGAATCTTTGAAATGATATAGAATGTACAAAAACAGAATCGATTGACTAACACCGAATGTGAATAGTAATAGCTCACACGCCTACGTCAATAAAAGCGTGCAATCGAAACCTAAAAAGCGATTATAACTATAGTAGGGATTTGCATGTCTTAGCGACTTAAATGCAAATTAAATAGAATTAAAAGTTAAAATCTATTAAATAAACGCTATCACTATTTTTACGGATCGATGATCGTTTATGTACTTCCACTAAAAAAAATTTTAAATTTGGCCATTTTGGGGAAAAAGGGACTAAAAGGGTACATTTATGATCAAATTCGCCAGATTTCCATTACTTAGAAATGAATATTGTCCTCAATATTCAAAACTAAGGGGTAAACACAACAATTATTTTATTATTATTATTATTTTTTTATTTATTTATTTTTTTTTTAATATATACAATTTTCTCAACGTATTATAAATCTATGTACGAAATGTGGGCACACCCCCACACTTAGGTGGTAGAAAGGGGGTAAGAAAAGTTAAAATGATTTGACGAGAAATTGGAGTGGGGTTCACTCACAGAATTATGAAGATAAAGGTAAGGAGAATCTTTTTGGGTTTTTGATATAATATAAACAGAAACGAAAAATGTTTTTGTATTTTGTTAACTTTTATATATATATACAAAGAAATGGCTAAAAAGGAAACCTAAATGAGATTTTTAATACATGATACTGATTTAAACCTAATCTATCACATTCCGTGAATTATACTATGCACAAGAAATCCTTTTTAGTGTAAACATGGTGTTTAGCCAAAATTTAGACCTAGGAATATCAAGATTAGGAAAATTGACATCAAATGCAAATCAAAGCACGATAGATTTCAACCATAAAATCTTTTTGTATTTTATATTGTTTATATGAAATGAAGTATATGTAATTTACATACAAGGATAAGTATTTCAACAAAGTACAAAATACAAGTCATAATACGCACTAGCCTCCCGTGGCGCCAAATTGATTTCTCCGAACCACCCTCTTTATTTCTCCGTCACGCTTATCAACCGCTTATGAACGGTCAACCGTAACAGATGATAAAAGGCGACCGGGAGAAAATGCAAGTTTACCAAGGATTAAAAATTTCCTTGGATCGTTTATGTCCCGGTGAGCGTGATATTCCACATACAATGACTTGTGAATGCTTTGAAATGATATAGAATGTACAAAAACAGAATCGATTGACTAACACCGAATGTGAATAGTAATAGCTCACACACCTCGTCAATAAAAACGTGCAATCGAAACCTAAAAACGATTATAACTATAGTAGGGATTTGCATGTCTTAGCGACTTAAATGCAAATTAAATAGAATTAAAAAGTTAAAATCTATTAAATAAACGCTATCACTATTTTTACAGATCTATGATCGTTTATTTGATTTTATAAAATAAAATAACTTAAATAAACTATCTTAACTAAAACGTAAACTTAAAATGTCTAAAAACGTTACTTAAACTGAAAACGAGCGTTATTTACAAAAATTGCGCTGGAGCGCAAGACAAAACGTAAAATTTATGAAATAAAAGGCCTACAAGTGTGAAAACAATATTTTTACAAAATATATGACAAAAGAAAATTTTACAAAAAAGATTTGTATTTTTTAGATTATTATTTTATTTATTATGAATTAAATACCTTTTTACACTAATTAAATGATAAAAAATATTAAAACTAATTAGAAAAATCTCAACTTTTTACAGAAAATACTTTATACTATTACATATTTATGAAAATTAGAAAACTGGAAAAAGCAACTATGAATAAGCTAGAAATAAGCTAAAACACCTAATAAGCTAAAAGGGCAATACGATATAAGAGGATTATGTGTGCAAGAGATGATGTAAAAAGTCCCAAGGGCAAATGGCATCCGTGTACACACTATCACTCTCACAGGGGAGGTCTCGGGTTCGAGCACACCTACCCCCTTTTGAACTTTATTTTATTTTGATTTTTCTTTTGCAAAACTAATAATAAGCTAAATAAAATAACTTTAATAAAGACAACTTTTTCAAAACTTGGAAATAAGCTCTGTGGGAGCTTATTTCCATGACAGTTGGCCAAATAAGCCTAAAGCTTCCACATAGAAGCTAACACTTGTGGTTAAAGCTTGTTTTGGCCTTTTCTGTTTATAGAACTGAATATAAACAGATATTATACATATTAGATGAAAATAGAACTATACAAACAAAGATATAAGCAATTAATGAGCTTATGAATCATTCAGTTGAGCTTATGGGCTCACAGTGAACTCATAAGCTCAAAATAAGCTTGAAAAAGCTATACAGTGTAAACCAAAGGCAAAATTATATTTGTACAAGTATAATAGTCATATATATATACAAGCATGTGAACTGAGAATCACTAATAAGCTAAAATAAGCTCATAAGCTCTTCTCAGTTTCATACAGATCCAAACACCCTTGCATCCATTTGGTTTGGCAATTTAAGCTTGTAAAACAAACTTAAAAGGTCAAAATAAAATTGAAAACTGCAAGATGGTCTAGTGGGCTTTTCAAAAAGCTCAAGCTCACCTAGTGAAGTCCACTAGAGAGCTTGTGAGGAGCTTATGAAGTATCACTGAATATACTGATTTCTCAATGTACCAGTGAAATGGGACACATTAAAAGCTACTTGCAGCCCTGGTTAATAAGCTGCAAGGTGAGATTTAAGCACATGATCATCAAGCTGGGTGGCTTGGCTTCCTAGAAAGCCAAGCCACAAAGACTAGTGATCACTAAGGAGCTTGGTGTGAGCTTGTGGAAATGGTTCAAGTTCATGGTTTGAACTGTAGGAATGGGCAAACACAAGCTCACAAGACTTATCAAATAAGCTCTAATAAGCTCAACTCATTTTGAGGCATTGAGATGGGTACCTTGGCTTTGTGAAAAGCCAAGGTTCACATACTCAAGCTCACTGAGGAGCTTATAAGAAGCTTAGGTAACAAGACCCACTCAACTGTTTGCTTCAGTTGAGTGGTCAAAATGGGACAAAAAGGATGGTGAGATTAAGCTACCTAAATAAGCTGGAAATGTAAAAACAGATATGAACATAATAAAAAGGCCACAAAGGCTACACAAAGAAGTAAAATTCAAAAGCTATGGTCAAGTCATGAAGCTTCTGCAAGCTCATGAACTTGACCATAAACTGTGGTGCAGGGCAAAATAGTTAAGAAAATTTGACTTTTTAAAATATGAACTATGTTGACTTAATTGAACTTAGGACTGAATCTATGGACTGAATATGATATAATAAGATGTAATAAGATTATACATAGTTAGACTAACAACTTTTAAACTAGTATTATGAATCTAGCAATCTAAATCTATGATAGTAATCTGTAAGAACAAATTAAAAGGAGAATTGACTTTTTACAAAATAAGAACTGAATATTATGACTGAGATGAACTATAAGGGACTAAAGAAACTTGAAACAAGTATAAAGAACAAAAGACATACACTGGACTGCTATTATATCAGCAATTCCAAACAACCCTTAAATGGAATTAAATTAAGCTTTTCATTACATAGCACTGAGTAAACCAATTTTATCAAATCCACAGGCTTTCATCTGTTAAATTAGGACCTTTAAAGCTTAAACAAGTAGTCACACAGGTTTAAACCATGATTATCAAAAATCAAGCATATGAGATGCAGTTAAAATGGAAAATTAAGCATAACCAAATTCCAAAACATAATAAACTTATTTTAAGCTATAATATCATGAACAATCCACATTTAAACAGTAAACATGAAAATCAAAACATGAAAAGTAATGGAACAAGAAACTTGTAAAAATTGTAAAATGGCTTACAAATGAAAATAGGGTGAGACCCGAACACATGGACAAGGTTACACCTATCGACACCAATAAGCTCCTAATACCCATAGCATTCCAAATTCAACCACGCTTCATCATCTTCTTCATTTTCCCATGATTTTTGATTATTTTTCCATTTTCTCTATTTTTGGTATTTTCTAGTTTAAAAATCTAAGCTTGTTTAAATGTCTCTAAAGCTTAAAAGCCTTGTCGGGAGCTTATATGGCTTAAGGAGTCCATAAAACAACTTCTTACCATGAAATTAAAAAGATTTGAAAATTAAAGGAAATAAAGCAAAACTTGAAACTGAATTTAAAATGGAAATTAAACTGAAATTAAACTTTCATTACACTAATTTAAGAAACATTACAACATTTAAAAACTTAAAAGACATTTTTAACTAGGAAAGCAATAAAAACTATTACTACGTGACTAAGGCTTGAGGCCAAAGTATCTTTTCTTCTGTCTTTCTTCTCTCTTTTATAGTCTCAGTAGTCTTGAAAACCATTCCTAACTCTTTTCTTTCAATCTTGACCCTTGATGATGTCGATTTGATCTCACCATTTAAAACACTTTGGCGCCAAAGTCTTATTTGACACTGAGGCGGTTTGGATGCAATTAATGCCTCTTGTATGCTTGTAGAGTGGAGGAACAAGTTGAGAAGCTTTTTGAGCTTGGGGGTCAGTAGGTTGAGTTGTAGCGGAAAAAGCAGGGAAAGGGTGAAAAGGTTGCTTGTGAGATGGTGGGGAAGCATTTAATGAGGTGTGGGATAGGTTTGTGAGGTGGAAGGGAGTAGTATGTGAACTGGGGAGACAGGTGGAGGGTGAAAAACCAGGTGGTTTTGGGATTACAGAGCTGGGAGAAGGAGATGAACAGTAGAAGTGGTTTGGGCGGGGTGTTGACTTTTTGACCGTTGTTTATTAAAACGTGGGGGGTTCACAATGGGGGTTCAAGGTTATGACAGGGGGTCTTTTTTTGGTTGGCTGGGTTCTAAATACAAAGAAAGGGTCTTAATTGGTTTATTTAATATCAAGGACCAAATATGTAAATCTGCCAAACTTGAGGGACTGATCCTGTTAACATTCCAAACTTCTTTGAGGGACCAAACCTGCCATTAAACAATTACACAAGGACCAAAAGTTGTATTTTATTTATATTTAAAACTTTAAAGGACCTAAAATGTAAATTTGGATTTTTAGGGTTTAAAATGTAAATTTCAAAAGTTATCAAAAGTGTTCCAAATTGTAATTTATGAATAGTACAAAGGTATTTTGTGATAAAATTCTATTTTAAATACCTGTGGACTAATTTTGCCAATTTTGATACTTGAGGGTTAAAAGTTGCCATTTTGTATAAACTTTCATCCGAGGATCATTTGTGAATATTTTGGTTTCCCAAGGACTTAAGTTGACTTTTCATTCATTTAAAACATTTAGGGACTAGTTTTGACAATTTGAGTAACCCGTGGACCAAAATGACAATTGTTGTGAAATTGATCATTTTCACTTGTTTTTCAATCTTTTGTACTGAATCACATAAAACACATTTTATGAATATGTATCATTTGAGAGTCATTTGTGTGTTTTGGTTGTTTTGTGGGTTTATACAATACAAATATATGTGTATTTAGACACATATCACGCATGTACATCGATGGTGGAGCATCGGCAAATATCATGTATGAGCATTGCTTTAGAAGACTACGACACGAAATCGTAGTCGCTTAAATCCGCCAACACAAGACTCACCGGTTTCACGGTGAAAAATATAGCCCATGGGACAACAGCGATTACTAGTCGGCGTTAACGCATGAACCACTCTCGACAACTGGATGGATTTCATGGTGATCAAATCCCTAGTCATACAATGGCATTATTGGGAGACCGGGGATATCGACCATCTTGGCCATGCCATCAACAAGACGGATGCTGTAAATTCCCGAGAAGGGGCATTGTCACTCTATATAATGCCACGGTACCAAGCAGAGAATGTAACACGGTTACATGCGAAATGGAACCAATCCCGAAACAAAGGCGCGGCCAAAGTCCCCAACTTGAAGGTGCAATTCACCCGTAATACCCGACCGAAATAACCATTGGAGGTCATTGTCGGACAACCAAAGCGGTACCGTCTTGGCCTACAAAAAGAACGTGGATATTTTCGCGTGGGGCCAAAACACATGACCGAGTACCACGCTCGATCACAGAGCATAAACTTAGAATCCGACAAGGATACTCACCGATACGCCAGAAGCGTGGCCAAGCTCGAGAGAGGCGCGAGTAATCTCCGGCAGAGTACGAAATTGGTAAATGCGGGAATTATGCGTGAAGTCTATTACCACGATCGGCTTTCTAATCCAAAGAATGGTCAAAAAGCGATGGTAGGTGGCGAATGTGTGTGACTTCACCGACCTTAATAAAGCATGCCCGCAGGATCGCTATCCATTACCGTAGATAGATTGGAAAATAGAGTCCTTGTGTGGATACCCGTTGAAGTGTTTTCTTGGCGCGTACAAGGGTATCACCAGATACAAATGTCCCAGAAGACGAGGAAAAGACACTTTCCACACAAGCCAAAGTGTCTTGTTACACAAAAATGCCGTTTGGCTTGAAGAATCTGGGTGCCACCTATCGGCGGTTGGTAGACAATGCCTTTGAAAAGCAGTGGGCATGAACACGAAGTCTATGTGGATGACCGGTCATAAAAGTCATCTTGAAAATGAACTTGTGCGCGACATAGAAGAAACATTCAAAACTCTACGAGAGATCAACATGAAGCTAAATCTAAGAAATGCACCTTGGCGCCACGAAGGCATGTTCTTAGGGTACTTGATAGAACCCGATGGCATAAAACCTTGTCCGGAAAAGACAAAGGCAGAATAGAGCTTCCCTCACCACGCACATCAAGGAAGTCCAATCCTCAATGGAAAACTGGTGGCCTCAGCGGGTTCTGTCTAAATCGCAGAAAAGTCATTGCCTCTTTCAAAACACTCAAAAGTGTATAAAAGGGTGACTTTCGGTGACGACTTGAGGCGGAAGAAGCCTTCACCACACTCAAACAAAGATCTAGCAACGCTCCCAACACTCGTGGCACCCCGACCAGGGAAGAGTCGATCATGTATTTATCAAGAACTCATAAGGGCGATCGGTAGCGGTGCTACTAACAGATAGGGACTCGGTGCAAACCCCTATCTATTTTGTAAGCAAAGCGCTTAAGAAGAGGAGGTGAACTACGATTGCCATGGAAAAGTCTGGTCTTGGCATTAGTGTTTGCCGCCAAGCGATCGCGCAGTGCTTTCAAGCGCATCCGATAGCGGTAATCACGCATCAAGCCATCAAACGGATCATCTCCAAACCCGACGTCGGGACGACTCCGAAGTGGAGTGTATTGCTAGGCGAACATAATATCTCTTATGCACCACGACCGCAATAAAAGGACAAGTTCGCGGACTTCATCATCGAAAGCCGACATCGACGAGGTACCTACACCAAGCGAGAAAGAACTACAAGATCCTTGGATTTTGTTTACGACGGGTCCTCATGCGTGGATGGCTCGGAGCTGGCCTTATTCTCACAAACCCGGAGGAATGGAATTCACTTACGCACTGCGCTTTGAATTTACCTCGACAAATAATGAGGCGAATATGAAGCCATGATCATTTGGACTACGCATTGCGGCTCGAATGGGTGTCACGTAACTTGAAGCAAATGTGGACTCCGGCTAGTGGCCAACCATGTGTTGGGTGAATACGTAGCCAAAGAAGAAAATATGATTCAAGATCTTGAGAAGACTAAGACATCGATCAAAGGCTTTGACAGATTTACTATCAAGCAAGTCCCTGAGGAGAAAATCGCAGCGGATGCAGCGAGCAAGATCGCCTCGACAAGCTTCGCACACTTATCAAAGCAAGTCTTTGGTGGAAACACCGAAAAGCAAGTCAATATCGGAGATGGAAGTCTCCATGATCATAGAGGAGGATGGTCCTACATGGATGACACCAATTGCGTAATTCTTAAGCAAAGGTACATTACCCCAAGAATGCATGACTCGCGAATACGGCGCACGTGTGAGATTCAATCGCGCGACAACATACTTAGACGACGTTCTTTCCTCCAACCATGGCTTCGATCGTCGGCCTTACAAGCAAATTATGTCTTGCGAAATCCATGAAGGTTCATGTAGCATGCACGCAGGGACCACGGTCCGTTGTAGCACGCGCCACGCGATCGGGATACTACTAGCCAACCATGCATAAAGATGCGCGGATTTGATAAGGAAGTGCAATGATTGCCAAGTCCACGCACCCGCATCGCGCCAACCACAAAGATGAGTTAACGCCAATCACGGCGCCGTGGCCATTCTACAAATGGGGCATTGATATCGCAGGTCCTTTTCCAATAGCGGCGAAGCGATCTCAAGTTTCTCATAGTAGCTATAGACTACTTCACCAAGTGGATCGAGGCAAAAGCGATGGCGACAATTCGGCAACCGTGTGAAACGCTTTATGCGGGACAACATAGTATGCCGCTCGATTACGGAGAAATCATCTCGGATAATGGGAAACAATTGCGACAATCCCTTCAAGGATTGGTGCGAAAAGTTAAACATCACCCAGCACTTTGCGTCGGTTACGCACCCACAAACCAATGGTTTAGTCGAGCGCGCAAATCGAAGCCTGGGTGAAGGAATCAAAGCACGCTTGGACAAGCACAAAGGAAGGTGGGTCGAAGAACTTTCACATGTACTATGGGCGCACCGCACCTCGCTTAAAACCGGCCTGAGGGATACCCCTTCTCTCTAGTATACGGGACCGTCATTATACCAACCGAGATCGGCATGCCAACTATCCGCACTGCGAGATCAATGTGACTACAAACGGCGGCGAAAGGCGTGTCGACTTGGACCCATTGGAAGAAAGACGCGAACGCCGCCATACGGGAGGCAATGTCAAAGTCAAAATGAAAGGATACTATGATGCCAAGGTACGCAGGTGTTTCATTCGGACCGGCGAATTTGTCTACCGCGCCAATGAGGCAAGCCACCGAAGATACGGTAAGCTCGGACCAAAGTGGGAAGGACCTTATGAGGTTATTTGAAACAGCGGGCACAGCGCGCACTGCCACGAGGTTTGGATGGTCGTGACCTACCGCGACATGGAATATCGGCAACCTCAAGAGGTGCTACCTATAAGAATAGCTACTGACACACATAGACGCTCCGCACTTTCAAAGTGCTCAATAAACATTCATGTACTCGGTTTTATTTTCATATTTATCGTTTTCTTTGTTATTTCTTGATAAACTTGCAAGTATTAATAAAAGCGTCGCGATTTCTAGCTAACTCCACGACACATTTTAAGTTGTTATCTCCATATACTTGTATGCCTTAACAATTTTTATTTTGCCCACGATGGCGTGCATGCACTACTGAATAAACCCACGATGGTAAAAGGATAAGTTAACCTACTAACTAACTTGTTGAGTAAGAGGTTGCAAACCCATCAACACCGGATCACGCATCCTTGTTAAACACCTTGTTCTCAAGACGTTGAATAAGATATGCGCGCACCCACGACGGGTGCGCAAACAATGCACACGCATGTTTAACAACTTTGGAGCCAAGACACTTGCTTCCTTAATACGATATTCTGAAGACGTGAATCATAACATACACGATTATGATTAAATACTTTTCCAAGTATACTATAATTTTCATACACGACTATGAATTTCCTACATTTGCGTTGGCTTACACGTTTGTTTCTTGACAACACATACATCTTCCATACAAAGACAAATGATAGGTTTACATTACACTTTTTAGTTATATCCACAGTGACAAAAAGATCTTTATTTATAACTACGAGTTATTACAAAAGATAGCAAACATATCCGCTACAAGCTATTACAACGCCTAAGTGACGAAGTGCCAACATGACTTGTCGCATCTTTAACTTCGCTGATACTCTTCAACACATCTGCATCCTGATGCGACACGGTGGCCACACTGACCGGCACTCCATCGACCTTGGCAGCTGGGTGCACCAACCCCACACAAAATAGCTTTGCCATGCAATACCTTTTTCTTAGCAAGGGGTCGCATGCGCTTCCAAGACCTCTGCAAAGGTACCTCTTTTCTAAAGCAAAGGGATTCGACTATCCCTAGGTCGCAGCAAACACAGTGCACAGGCTGCGACTCATGGGGTTTCAAAAATAGTCCTACTGGTGTGTCGGCATCCTCAAGACGATGACGCAGCCAATGTCAACCTGCCATGATAACACTTATCGGATAATCTTGGTGGCGCTCGAGCTCAAATCATTGGGAGCTCTAAGTCTTTCATTCTTTGCATGGCAATGACCAAATGATCATATGATTCAAAGATCATAACCCGGTACCTTATCAATGTGTGCTTTCAGCAGCCTCGCATCATGGAGTTGTTCCACCCGCCTCGATTTACCACGCCTAGAGCGACTGCACAACCTCTCCAAGGCATTCACCACCTGGCGATTCCAGGTACTAAGGGCGCCTAGGCGAAGGCCAGGGCCTATGAGCCACTGCGCTCCGCTATGGTGGACATGAGTGAGGATACAACTCTCGTCATACTCGATGCTCATCTTGCGCAGTTTAGCCTCCTGCACCTCAATGACTAGCTCACAAGTGGCCCCAAGCTCCCCAACTGCAAACAAACTTTCCTTGCCTGCTCTAGATGTTTAAGGCCCGGTGCACACGAGACTTGTACTGCGGCCTCAAAGACGATCCCGACTTATTTGACACATTAGTGCCATCTTGTCCTCGGCTTTGTTTGCAAGATATGCGCCGAGATCACTAGCCTCGCACGGCGCTATCCGATTGCGCTTGGGTGCTTGCACAAGCGCCCAACAGAAGCTATTGTTTGGTCCTTCTTTGAACTTTGGTCCTCCCCACCAGATACTCGATCTTTCGGCTTCACAATTAACGGTTCGATGAGCGGAGACTTGAACCAATTCTTCAACTAATTGATCCAGGGCACATCCGCATCGCCTTGGTTTTCATTATCCTGCTCGGCGGCTCGTAATCTTGATCGTATTGGACTCGCCTTGGGAGGTGACTCTATGACCTGCTCCATCCTGCGAATGATCACCAGCGCAATGTTAGAATCACAACTAGCACATTCACCAACTAACAGAAGGTTATACATGTATGGTTTTACTTACTTTGGCTCCGCGTCATCAGCAGATGGGTGCGACGACGCTTCATCAGTGGAGGACAACTCCACAGTTTGAATCACGGGACGTTTCTTCCTTGAAGGGCCCGCACCATGATCTCTTCGGGTCCTTTTGCGACTAAGCGCAGCTTCTTCTTCTTCTTCCTCTTCAGGATGAGCTACAGCTACGGGCGATGACTGCGCCACCAGCGAAGTCACCTCAGGATTGGGACGGCTCTGCAGAGGCGTTGCCTCCACTGCAACGGAGGAACTGGTCCCTGTATCCCCTGCAGTCAGTTCTATGACACGCCCTGCGATCGCGTAATATAGGCTCGTCATCCCTCAAAGGTCGTACTCGCCTTTGCGCTACGAGCTTCGCTATGAACAGTGTCTGACGGTGAATAGATCCATCTCTGCAAAGACAACACACATATACAAACAGGTTATATAATGCGCGACAAAGACGGAAGATTGTGCTTACATTATTTAGACACGTATACGGAGGAATAAGTACCCACCACAGCCATTGGCGTCTAAAAGATAGGGATCTCATCTTGGGGCCAAAATAATTACCGGTGATTCCCATGTGTACCAAAATCCCTCGGGATATGCACTAATGGGGATGCGGTTCGCATTATCGCCCGCATCCTCGGCGTTATAAGACCGAGCAATGGGTACTCATCCCTCTGTAATGTTCCTGGGTATAAAACTCATAATTCCGGGAAACATGTATCATCTACCCGTAAGAAGTATTCCTCAATTCCTAAGGCGCCTAATTTATCCGTATATGATGCGATCTCACCGCGTTTTGAAAAAGTAACCCACCCATGCGCCCGTCGCCGTGTGATAAAAGGCGCGAATAGGTGGATGGTGGGGTTAATCCCCAGCGATCGACAATTTACCTCAAAATTGGTAATTTTAGCCGCCCGATACAATGTAGTCGCGATATGTGTAGCGTATAATAGTTTAACACATCGCACGTAAAGCGTGATGGGCACACGCTGATTCGCGAATTAATAACCGTGTATACACACCTTCCTTCGGGAAATCAACAATCGTGGCTCGCGCATCCGGAACTCTTGGATGCACATCCGGGGTATAAAGTGTCGAGGTAAATTCCATCGGATCGATCAAATTAAGGTCGGAGGTGAAGTCGACAACCGTTTAACCATGGTGATATAATTTTTGCTATATCGCACGCGTTACCTTTGTGGTTGGTTACTTTTGGATTTACAACTCTTAAAATGCTTTAGAAATGGTGGATGGCGTTTTACTATGAGGAATCGGTGAAAATGAATCGCCAAGTTATATACTTCTCCTCTTCCACACGATTGGCGACACGTGGATTCCACTAGTCTTCATTGTGTGGTTGAGATGGCGATGTGACAACGGGCAATAACTTTCCCAGATTAACGAGGCATTGACTATTCACATGGATGTCTCGATACATTGCACCTACGGGTAGGTGTATGGTTTCTTCGTGCGTTTTTATTACGGTCATTAGTCTAGCACCCAGATTACGCATCGCGCATACTAGGCTGGGGACATGATGGCGTATAGTACGGTGTCGGGTCATAAACCCACCACAACCCAATACTAACAAGCCCGCACGGCGGGCCACTTTCAATAACGGTTTGGGCTCACGAAAGCCCAAGCCCAAATCTATTTACTGGAATAGATATATGATATCTTCTAAAATAAGAAGATAATCATTCCCGACCAACTTAGGCGATATCGCGAAGGTTGGGGAACACGGAACCAACAAGGATTCCGTGCGTATATAAAGGGAATCATATCCCTCGTTTAAGAGTGCGATCTCATAACCTAAAATTCCTTAAACCTTAAACCGATTACTCACTCTCGCCGGAGGATAATCGTGGAGACAATCCTACTGTAAGCCTAACGGTGTTTCTTGTCTCTTAGTCGCAGGTCTCAAGCAAGAATTCTCAATTAGTGCGAGCCGAGCTCCAAATCGAGGCGTCCAACTTTTGTATCAACAAGATCGCCAATATTTTCTTCGATCTGCTCGATCAGTATTATTGGTTGGCAAAACTTCAATATAGAACCAAAATTTACCATGATTGAATCAACCAATAATAGCCATTCATTTTTTATTATGATAAACTTTCACCATTTTTAAAATTAAATATCTCAAACCGTTAATCGTTCTGCGATAAAAATTGTACCATCGTGATGAGAATTAAATTATCTTTCTATGATATGCACTACTATATATTTTAACAACCTTTTTTTCAAAATTTCGGTCAACAAAAATCATATATGATTTGTGAAAATCATATATGATTCGATTTTCTGAATCACATATGATTTTGAGAATCATATATGATTGTAAAATCATATATGATTAGTAAAAATCGAATCATACATGATTTTTAAAATCATATATGATTCGTAAAATCATATATGATTTTTTCGGACGGAATTTTGAAAAAAATGTTTGTCGAAATTATATAACAATGCATATCTATCTATGAAAGATAATTTAATTCGATATGATAGTGTATTTTTGTACTCGAAAATTTACCGTTTGCGAGATATGTTGTTTAAAAAAGGTGGAATATGATTTAAATAAAAATGGATGGTATGATTAATCCATTGGTTCTATGACAAATATGAGTTCTATATGGATCTCAACTCCAACAAATAGTTATATAATAAAATCTCTTTCGGATAAATTGTCTAGCAATTTTTATTATTATATGTGTTTTACGCGGATGTTACTTATTACATATATTGAACTTGTAGAAGGTATAGTATTCAAAATATTAATCAAGCATTTTTATCCTTCTTCATTTAAGTAGCCACTTGATCTCTTGTTTTTGTTGTTTGAAGATTTATTCTTGTTTGTTGTGGGATTCCTTAATCAACAAATTAGTCATTGTTATTTTTCAAAATATTTTCCACTCGGTCCATGTTTTCGCGATTTTATATAACACTTGAAGTACGTAAAAATATTAGCAAATAGATAAATTTATTTCATATTAGTTTAAAAATTGATATTGTGCGTTAATTCAACATATTTATACCATTTGTAAAGTATTCACAACATTTTTCTTAATCCATTATCTTGAAAACTTAAAAGAAATTCAATTACTAAAATACCATTGATTAAAATTGGTAATAACATACACTACTAAATTAATATTTTAAATATTCTTTAGTCTTTAAACTTTTATTATTTTTCTTATAAAGTATAATTTTTTTCTCACAACGACTATATATTGAACTTGTAAATTGCATCAAAAGACACAAAAAAAAAACAAATTCGCAAACGTACTTATTTGCTGATATACACCGTCGCTTTACGCAAGTATTAATCGAGTTATATTATACTTATATTATAAGTAAGAAGGATGAGGAAACTAGTGTGTTACTACCGTCTATTTATAAAAGGATTATATGCAATGTTTTAAAACCCGGGTTGACCCGACCGGTTCAACCGGTTGAACTGGGAACCGGTGATGTTACCAGGCCGTTAGTAACCGGGTTTTATGGGATTTAAAACCCGGATTGAACCGCCGGGTTTCACTTAACCCGGGTCGAACCGGTTCACCAAAACCGGCCGATTTTATATTTTTGTTATTTTCTTATTGACCAATATGGATAATCGAGAATTGTTGCATGAAACCTTAAGCTTCTGAACAAATGAATTTACATGATCAAGTTATCTATACCATACTGCCAACATTTTGTAATGTTAGAATAGAAAAGTTGTCATCAGTTTTAATCCAAAATGTTTGTATAATAACAAATTTCATGAGGGAAGTAAGTATTATGTAAAGTTGTGATGACGTAAATGTTTAAACGTTTCAAGTAAGTAACGTCATTTTAAAGTTTGGACCTTTCATTGGATTGTATGTGTTTTTGTTGGATTGTATGTTTGGTTAACTTATTTTATGCTTAGTATTTGATTTTGAAGGTTTTACATGTGTTTGATATTGGTTTTTTTACAAGTTATATACGTGTTTGGTAACACAATTTATTGAATTTTTTACGTGTCTAGAAAACCGGTTGGACCCGCCGGTCGAACCGGTTGAACCATTGACCCGGTGACCCGCTGACTCGACCGGGTCACTAAAAAACCGATTTTTAAAACACTGATTATATGCATGAGGTTCAAATTAAAAATAAATTTGTATGGTCCATGTATTGGTTAGCTGGTGAAGATATGGGACAAGATTTTCATTTTCTTTGACATTTTGCAACACATTTTTGTCAGTTAATCTATAAAATTGTTACTTTAGTTATGAGGGAGTATAGTATACTGATCGCCAATATTTGCTTCGATCTTTTCGACTGTATTATTGGTTAACAAGTAGGGGCTCATTGCGTTACAACGAGTATTTTTTTATTGTTTACGTAATAATTTTATTTGGCATTTTTTTTTTTTTTTTTTTTTTTTTTTTTTAGATTTAAAACATTATAGAGGGTGAAGTGTTTCTATTTTGAGCATAGATTCGGTAGTGTGTTTTGTTTTTAGAGTTTCCATATGGTGGTTACTTTTTAAGTTTTTTTAGTAATATTGTTTTTGGCCTGGTTATCGACAGACCTTGTTGGTTAATAAGTTTCGGTTTTTAGAATTGTTCGTTTATTATTATGATGGTTTAGGATAGTAATGATATACGTTTGTGTTTGTAGATGGACGTCAGGTTAATTTAGGTTGGAATATATTTTTGTACTTATTATTGTGATATTTTGGGATGGTAATGGCACGTATTGTATAGGTGATGGGGTTTTTTTGCAAAAAGTAAAGTGTAAGGTTTTCTATGTTGTATTTGGATATATGATTTTATTCTGTATAGGAAGACGAAGTGCCTGCTTAAGTTGGTACTTTAGTTATGTTTTGCAATCATTCTTTTCGATTAGGTTTTTGTTTTTTTTATTATTTTTTGTTTTCTAGTTATCTCTTTGTTTTGGGTATTTATATTGGTGTTATTTACGTTTTAGGTAAGTTTATTTTTATAGTCTTAATCTCTGATCATATTCACCTAATTTTTTAATCAAGGGTTGCCACTCCTAATGTTGATGAACTTAAGCAAGCCTGTGGTTCTGATGATCTAACCACATGTTTCAAGTTTTTTCTTAATATCGAGATCACTGAAGATCAGGGGTTTCTGATCCGTATGGGGGAGCATTGTAGCCAACTCCGGGTGAAGATCGAGAAGCGCGATCAGAGCATAAGGGAGGCTCACTTTTTCGGCTCGTTTAAAGAGAAAGTTGTTGATGGTCTGAGTTGCCTTGTTGAGACTCAGCTTGATGGAGTTTGATGAAGAAATTTCAGATGATTAGGTTGTGGTGCTTTGCTGGTTGTCTATTATGTTAGTAGGTTTTTGGTTTTTTGGGTTGTTTAGCAACATGATCAGATGGTAAAGGTTGTAAGTGTAATTACTATGATGAATGAATGATAATATTAAGTTTTATGAATGTGTGTATTTACATATACTTTCGTTTATTTATTTAATATATTTTTTTTTCATTTTGTATTTTATCACAAAGTTGTTGGGTTTTTGTCTCACGTACAAATGACTAAGATTCATAGAGCCATCATATGTGGGAAAGAAAAGAAGTTAATTAAAATTAGGTTTAGTTAATTATGGAGTGTTGTGTTTGAGTATTGAGGTTGTCGTATCGATTTTGATGAAATGATCATGTAGTGCTGATACAAACAACCTTATTTGTGGTGATCGTGTAGGGCTGAAAAACCGATTTAAATAGTGATCTACATCTGTTGATGGTTTAAGTATTCGTTGTGTTCGTGGTTTATATGTGTATATTTCCGAGTATGTTAGAGTATGTTGTTTGATTTGTGCTATTGTATGTTAGGTGTCTGTGTTTCTGAGTTCAAGTGTTGCAGTCCTTAAATAGGGTTGTCTTTACCTTTCCCTTATGCTGCTTGTATGTTATTGGTTTTTGAAGAATAGTGATGCTTAGAGGTTGGTGTTCTTATTTCGTGTAAAAGTTATTAGAATTCAAATATTCCATATTTTATTTGGAAGGAGCGAATTGTGAGAATGAATCTATGGGTTATCGTTTGCTTGTGCCATGTGATGTAGCCTTTTCATAATTACGGTTGACAGTGCCATTGAGTAAATTAATCTGATAGAGAGTGGAAGGGCTTGTATTTGTTTACTTCTTTTTTTGTGGTTATTGTAACCCGTTGTTGTTTTCATGTATGGCTATTGTTGTTTCAGAGTAGGTGTAAAATATTCCGTCTTTGTTAGTATCTTTGCTGGTTATGTTCGTTTTATTGCTATGGTTTATAGAAAACCTGGTGGCATGATATATGAGCTAGGAGTTGGTAGGTTTTGATTAATTGATGGCTTGTTTTTATGGTGCAGTAGATGTGTGTTTATTGTTTCACATTACCGCAATTCTTGGTGTATTCATAGTTGGGATGAGAGTGACTGCGTGTAGCATTAGTGTAGCAACCCGTAATTTTTCATAAGGTAAAATGACTATTTTACCCTTTGAATTTTTAAAGTTGACTTTTGACTTTGAATTTTACCGTAACGTAAAAGCAAATACGATAACCGGTAGTAACTGGTAATTTTCCTTATTTGTTTCCAACACAAGACTACGATAAGTCTATATGTTCAAAATACTTTATTTTCACCAATAATCATAACTTATATGAACTATTACTATTTTATCATTTTTAAGTAGATATGTTACTTTTTACGTAAGACGCGTACTCAAACCTACGTTATTAGGTTTTAACATATAGACGCACCCTACGAGACTTATCACACATTTAATATACCTAGTTAGAGTATATTGATAAGTTTAGACATTTTTGTAAGTATTATATTTTTACGTTACCCGGTTTTAAGTTTCGTGACTTAAAGGCTTAACATTAGTAATTACCGGGACCAAACTACACCTCGTAAACTAAAACTTATCTCCAAAAGCACACATATATCACCTCATACATGAGGTGGGTGTTTTATTAGGTGTATAGGACACTTGTATTCTTTTCCTACACCTAGCTTCCACTAACCCAAAACTACTCATTTACACATGCAACTAGAGATAAAAACCTCAAACTTAGTTATCATCCTCATTAGCACATGCAAACTCACCAAAAATCTCTCCTCCCTCTCCTTGTTTTGAACGCCAACCCCCCTCCTCCATCATCATCATCCATTTGAATTCAAGCTATAAGTTATACTACAAAAGTGAAGGGTTTAGGTAGCTAGTTATGATTCTTGGGTTGTTTTAGTGATTCCATGGTTAGATTTGGAGTTATACAAGAGGTTAAGGGCTGAAGTAAGGTGGTCTTTGGGGTGATTATCAAGGTGTTATAAATATGGATAAAGATTAAAGAGAAGGGTGAAAGATTGGAAGGGTTTAGGTGTTGATTTGTAGTTGTGATACTTGTGTTATTCCAATCCTTGTAAGCTATTATTTATCTTCATATTTATTCAATATGAATGTAATAATCTCTATAATTATTTGATGTAATTTGATATAATTAGTATATGTAATATGGCTTAATTGATGTTGTACATGAGGTTGTGACCATAAAAACAAGCTAAAACAAGTCCTAGATAAATTCTATGAACATGAATTCTGAAACAGTCCCAAAGTTTGATTACACTGATCAACTCAGTAAACCTTGAGGTTAATTAAGTAAGATAGGCTTTTAGATCTATGTCTTACGGTCGTTTCGCCGGGTGGCGCACCTCATAACTCATCCCGACGAGTAAATGATAGCCAAAATGGCAAAACATGTCAAAATATGCACACCATTGTATAACTCCAAATTTGGGAAAAGCCCATGGTTCTAACCATTTCTGGAAGTCGACTCTGTTTTATGAAATGTAGCTAAGACCTAAACTTGAAGTTTGGCCAAAGACGCGTGTCAAAACAAGTTGTAGAACTCAACTTATGGTCGCTTTTGGCGGGGACCGAACGCAACCAAACTTTCGCAATGAAATATAAGTATATACTTGTAATTAGACCAATGATATAGGTAAACTTTGGACCTTAGACCTTATTAAGCTTAAGAAGCTGTTAGAGAATATAAAATATGAGCTTGACCTTTGAATCACTTAAAAAGGACTTGTGGTTAAAAAGTTATGCCTATTTAAGTTTTCCTGGATGAAAATATAGTGTTGGAACAAAAGCTTGCTGATACGATTTTAAATCACGATTTTGACCCTATTCTTCTCCGAATCAGCAAAAGTGTAAAACACGAAAGTTGCTCAGAATGACTTTTTCTACAAAAAATCATGTGCGCATAAGCAGAAAGTGAACAGAAAATGCTAAAAACTACAAAAACTAAACTGACCTGTTGTTGACTAGAAAACAACCTTAGTGAGAACTTTAAGTGATATATTGATCATTTGAGGCTAATATAAAGCCAAGATTAAGTCAAGATTGTTGTCTTGAGGTTGTCTAACTTAGACACATCCTTAATATGGTCTTGATTATTATTGCTTAACCATAGCTTAGCCGCACGGCTAGTATAAGTCTAATGACCAAAACTTGTTTTTAAAACTTGTTCACTAGACTTTGACAAACTAAGTAAATGACCATAGGACATGTTAAATTACTTCACGACCTCTTGATTTTGATAGCCTGAATGATGGTACGAGGTTATTTATAAAAGGGCTATAAGCAAACATCATTTAAGGAATACTTTAACTTAAGGATTCATGTACAACATAATATTGAAAGCCAACAAACTACATATACTTGTACACTTATATCGTACAATATACTGAAACACGAATACTATGCTTTTTTAGGTAATCGTTAAAGATCGTGATCTTGCTATACTCTATTGTTGACATACAATATATCGTTACACTCCGCTGCTGATCATTACCGTGAGTAAAGGCCCCACTTTCTATTACTTAATTGTTTTACAAACCCTTGAGGGAGATACATGCTTTATTTTAAACCGAACACATTTATTTCAAATGTATACTTATCGATTGTTTTATTAGCACTAAGTTACCGCATTTGCCAAACTTAAGTCCCTAAATCATGAATCATTAATCACTAGTGAGTGTGGCGCGAATATTGTGAATAGATCTATTGGGATTGATTTAATCCCATTCAGGTTGACCTGTAGGCAAACAAACTCACTATATTTGAGTAACATTGGGTAAAACGGCAATTTTACTGCTAGGCTCATCCGACATTTTCACCAATTAATTTTGGAACACGTTAACGCCTTGGTTGCATGATGCTTAGTCTAATAATAACTGTTTTTGTTTTCAAACCATTAGTGTAAGTCTATAGCTCACACTACAAACATAATGTGTTCAACCATCAAACAAACTCTATAAATTTCACTCAACCTTTGTGTTGACAGTTTTAAGCATGTATTTCAGGTCCATAATGTCAGAAGCTGGCACGGAGGAGCACGGATACTCAAGAAGGCTATAAATTTTACTATCATTCAAAACCCATTTAATGTATTTTGTAAACCGTGAAACCATCGGGACCTCATCTTTGTAAACTCGATATTTATATAAATCGAATGACAAATTCTTTTTAAAACGACTCCATTAGAGTTCGTTTATCGTTATGATCATAGGTGCCATGAAGTAACACCCGCTTGAATTCACTGCGATCACGAAATCGGGGTGTTACAGATTGGTATCGAGCCTTAATTATAGAGAAACGGGTCTAATTGTGACCTAAACTATAACCACTTTTACAAACAAAATATTTTATAGCCTTTCGCTCTCCGTACCTTCCATCCTCTAGACGATTATGTGACTTTTAACCATTTTAAGCTACACAAACATACTAGTATATTGATATATACACTGACATAATTTCAATCATAAACGATGTACTAAACATATCTCACAGTATGCCTATTCTAAGGCATTACGGACAATCATATATTTCAATCTCCCAATCATGCATCTACTGCATTGTAGGATTACTAAACCTTATCCAAGACGTTGTACCCAATTACAATGGTCTTTCCTACTTCCAGATATTGCGAGATACAATGGTCTCATTCATTTTTCAAGACACCGTGAGATACAAAGGTCTCTATTACATTCTCGCACAATCGTAAATCCTACAAAGGGTCTCTATTTCATCCTCGCATAATCGTGAAGTGAAACAAAGGTCTCATTTACTTTCCGCACATTGTGAATTGCACAATGGTCTCTATTATTTCCTAGACATTGCGAGTTACACAATGGTCTAATTTACTTCGCAAACATTTTATACAATAGTCTTTAGAAATTATCTTATAAACCTTATGTGATATTGTTTTACATGAAACCCGTCACAGTCTATAATATTCCCTAATGGAAATACAAGAAATGGAATTTCTAAATGACAAACTAATTCATCATCTACAAAAGTCAAGTTCAAAGAACTTTCTACATTCATCAAAGTTCTATTTTGAAACCTTCATTGTTAAAAGTTCATGATTCTAGCCAAGTATGGACTATTTTAGAATTACTTAAACTTCCTTTCCACACGTATCACCCATACTATCTTCTATGCAATGGAATGTGAAAACATAGGTTACAAGTCTTTATGGCCTGGACTTGCAACCGAATGGTTTGATATCACCTTGCCTTGTGGATATTTTCTCAAAAGCTATGGACATATTACAGTATGCTAATTTAGGTATTTGAAAAATTTATCGAACCTCGCTAAATATAGTTTAGTCATCTATATTTAACCTAGGGACAGTGGAAAATAGTCTGACTAACTATGTTCGACTTAAATTTTTCAAACATTGAGAATAGTTATACAAGGGTTATATTCAGGTTAACTTCCTACTTAAACTCGATAAACCACCAGAATTCATTAAAAAGATCTAGAGACACGATAGTGTCTTACCATTCAGCGATATCTTAAAACTTATTTATACTACTTAATTTCATTCTTGAAAGTTTTCATTTATGAGATAATCCTAACTACTATCTTGGAATAGTCATCGAATCCTCTCGTACTAGCCTGTTTAGGTTTCAAGGCTATCATTCCGCCATAATCCTTTAAAATTCTCTTATGATTTTAAAGCAAACTTGACATCTCTACCGAAGAATGGTAAACATACACTACACTCTCCTAATAATCAACATATAACTTCATTATCTGAACCCCATTATAAGTCAGTGTGTAAAACTTCACAGTATCACGTTTCTTTCAAACACTAGTAGACATAAACTGATACGGATCCGGACGACATTAGTGAGCAGGACAGAAGACAGGACGAGCTAGTTGTTGAAAGTGGCTACAACCAGCCTACTGAATTAAGCCCAGTCAAACCAGTGATGAAGAGAGTTTTAGTTCGTGTTTGTTTCTGTTTTGTTTAAATTGGGATTTGTGTTTATCCCTTTTATTCTTCATGTTTATCTTTTATTCTTAGGATTTCTATTTAAGCATTGTAAACTCTTTTGGTTGGATGGCTGAATTTCATTGATGTTTTCTTAGGATAAAAAGTGTTATTGTTTTATACATCTCGGTTGGCCGAGATCTTGTATCGCTTCCGTGCACGCATCACATCAAGTGGTATTCGAGACCAGACTCAAGATGTGGTATTGATCCCAACTGCTGATTCGCCACGGAGGCAACAAGCATGGCGACGCGATCCTCGCGATGTCGAGATCGAACGCCCGTCAACGGGTTCGTGAATTGGAAACTAACTTTTGACAGTGTAAGCTATGAAGACAACATGGCAACAAATTCATTCATGGATGAGTACGATGGCAGGGACGACGGGATGAAAACATTTTTTCCGACATCGACCATCACCAACGCCAACCACCACAGAAACATGCATCACACCGTAGACAAAGAACAACAAGAAGCTAGACCCGCTTCGTTCGTTAGGTCTACGCACTAAAATCCCGGAGTTTGAAGGCAAGTTACAACCAGACGATTTCCTTGATTGGATACAAACTATGGAGCGCATATTTGACCTTCGTGATGTCCCAGAACGCCTAAAGGTAAAACTTGTTGCAATTAAGTTAAAAAAATAAGCATTGTTGTGGTGGGACCATGTGCAGACTCAGCGTTATAGGGATGGCAAACACAAAGTGGAAACATGGGAGAAGATGAAACGACTATTACGAGCTAAGTTCCTTCTTGTTACATACAAACAAGATGCACACTTAGATTATCAGAATCTCAAACAGGGTTCTTTGTCCGTTGAGGAACTTATTACCGAATTTGAACGCATGCGCATGCATTGTGGTGTGGAAGAAGATGACGAACAGGTGATTGCGCACTTTTTGGGTATTCTCCGCACAGATATTGCGGACATTGTTTCCTTCTGACAATACTACTCGCTTTTACGACGATGCCAACACGCTTTACGGTGGGCGCCAACTCACTCACAAGAATAAGATGTCCTCAAGTTCCTGATACCCCGAACGACACACGGGGTTATATAACACCCGGTCGGCCCAATCAAAGCCGACCCACCCGTTATTCCTACTCCTCCAACAGGTTCATCAGGTACTCTTCGGTGTTTCAAGTGTCAAGGGCTTGGTCACATTAAACGGGATTGCCCAAACAAACAAGTCCTCGCCTTTGTGGACGACGCTGAACCTAAGTATGACACGAAAGAGGAGGAGGTTCCAGAAGTACTTTACCCCGATCGAGGTGAAATCCTTATTTCTCGCAGGTTGCTTAGCACAGTTTTAGCTGACCCAGACGATGACACTAAATGGTTACGCAACAACATTTTCCGTACTAAGTGTACGGCAAAAGGGAAAGTATGTACGGTTATTATTGATGGCGGAAGTTGCGAAAATATGGTAGCTACTACCATGGTTGAAAAACTTGGTTTACCCATCCAAGACCACCCCGAACCGTACCAGCTCACATGGTTAAAGAAAGGTAACATGGTTAAAGTTACTCATAAATGTTTGGTGAACTTTTCAATTGGCAGAAAGTATACGGATGAAATTTGGTGTGAGGTCATTCCTATGGATGCGTGCCACATTCTTTTGGGGCATCCATGGCTCTATGATAGGCGTGCCAAACATGACGGGTTTCGAAACACCTACTCTTTCAAAAACGATGGTCTCCATATTACTTGGTATGTTAATGGGGCTATATGTTACGGTCCATTAACATTCTAATGGTACTTTTCGTATATGCGTGCCACATTCTAATGGTACTTTTCGTATATGTATCGACAGTCACGCGGTGAACAAAATTACCATTAAATATCGTTTTCCTATACCACGTTTTGACGATCTTCTTGACCACCTACACGGCGCTAAAGTATTTTCCAAAATTGATTTGAGGAGTGGATATCACCAAATTCGTATGAGAACCGGGGACGAGTGGAAAACAGCATTCAAGACGCGCGACGGACTTTACGAATGGATGGTGATGCCTTTCGGCTTATCAAACGCTCCAAGTACTTTCATGCATTTAATGAACCATATTTTCAAGCCATTTATTGGGCGGTGTGTAGTTGTTTATTTTGATGACATCTTGGTCTTTAGCAAAACTATGGAGCTACATTTATATCATCTTCGCCAAATGTTTGCAGTGCTACGGGATCAGAAGTTATATGCCAACAAAAGCAAATGTCAATTTTTGTCACAGGAAGTAATATTTTTGGGCTACTTGGTATCTGGAAATGGCATTCGCATGGATCACAAAAAAGTCGAAGCTATCACAACGTGGTCGACACTAGCTTCTTTACACGACGTGCGAAGTTTTCATGGCCTTGCATCTTTCTATCGGCGTTTTATTCGGAATTTTAGTACCTTGGTAGCTCCTATTACAGACCTTCTTAAAAGTAGTAAGTTTATGTGGTCTGCCACCTCTCAGGCTGCCTTCGAAAGGCTAAAAAAAGTGGTCACTGAAGCTCCCGTACTCGCCTTGCTAAACTTCGACCATGTGTTTCAAGTTGAATGCGACGCTTCAGGGTTAGGTATTGGTGGCGTTTTAGGTCAATTGAGTCGTCCAATCACCTTGTTTAGTGAAAATTTTAATGACACCAGGCGACGTTATAGCACCTATGACAAAGAATTTTATGCTATTGTTCGAAGTCTTGAGTACTGGAGACATTATTTACTACAAAATGAGTTTGTTTTATATTCAGATCATCAAGCTTTAAATTTTATTCAAGGGCAAGCTAAGCTCAATCCGAGGCACGCAAGATGGGTTGAAGCATTACAGGACTTCACTTTTGTCATCCGCCACAAAGCAGGGAATGCAAATACAGTCGCTGACACACTTAACAGACGACCAGCGCTCATGACATCGACCACTATTCATGTGGCCGGATTTGAACCACTAAAACAGTTGTACGTTGATGATCCAGATTTCAAAGATGTATGGGGAAAATGTGGAGTCGCCCCGTTTCGAGATTTTGTTCGACGTGATGGGTTGCTTTTTAAAGGCCATCGGTTGTGTGTCCCATTATCATCATTCCGGGAAGCTATTATAGTTGAGTGTCACCAAGGTGCTTTGGCAGGACATTTTGGCCGTACCAAAACAGTTTCTTTAGTTAGCGAGCGATTTTTTTGGCCAAAGTTCGTTCGCGATGTGATGAAAGTTCTAAACCGGTGCCGCGTCTGCCATGTTGCCAAGACTCATCATACCAACCAAGGGTTGTACACACCGCTACCCACGCCAACTGGACCGTGGGAAGATGTAAGCATTGATTTTTTCCAAGGATTACCGCTTACACAATGAAAAAAAGACTCAATTATGGTTTTTGTGGATCGATTCTAAAAAATGGCTCACTTTGTCCCATGCTCAAAGACGTTTGACGCGTCTGAGATGGCCCAGTTGTATTTTTCTGAGATCGTAAAATTGCATGGAATTCCAAAAACAATCACTTCAGATAGGGATGTGAAATTTGTTATTTATTTTTGGCGTACACTTTGGAAACGTTTGGGGGCCAAGCTGCAATTTTGTTCTTCACATCACCCACAAACGGATGATCAGACTGAAGTCACTAATCGCAGTCTGGGTAATCTTCTTTGTTCTCTCGTGGGTGATAATAAAAAGAAGTGGGATCTCGCTCTTCCACAGGCCGAGTTTGCTCATAACAGGTCCACTCATAGTTCAACCAGACGCAACCCTTTTCTCGTGGTTTATGGTCGAAACCCGTTTACTCCGATTAATCTAGCACCATTTCCTGAGGTTGAGACATTTAGGGTGTGTTTGGTACCGAGAATTGGGGCAAGAGAAATGGAAATGGTTCCATTTCTCTTGTTTAATCTAGAATTGAAAAAGCGGAGAAATGGGGTAGAAATGGAAGAATTGGGTAGTGTAATTTGGTTAGCTCAATTTCTCTTATTTTGGTGGAAATATTGGAGAAATGGATTAATTTTTTTTTTTTTTTTTTTTTTTTTTTTTACATTTAAAAAAATTAAAAATATTTAAAAAATATATATTTTTTAAAAAATTATTTTTTAAAATAAGTTTTTTAAATAAATACATTTTTTTAAATTATTTTTAAAAATTATTTTTTTAAATATTTTTTAAATAAATACATACATTTTTTTTAAATAAATACATTTTTTTCAAAATTATTTTTAAAAATTTATTTTTTAAAAAAATATTTTTTAAAATATTTTTTAAAAATTATTTTTTTTTAAAAAAATAAGTTTTATTTTTTTAAAATAATTTTTTTTTTATAAATTATTTTTTTTTTAAAAATAAGTTTTTTTTTTTAAAATAAGTTTTTTAAAAAAAAAATTATTTTTTGAAAATTATTTTTTTAAAATAATTTTTTTTTCATTTCTCGGTCAAGTCTCATTGTTACCAAACATTAGAATTGAACACAATTCTCTCTCGATTTCTATTCTCCGAGATTTTATTCTACTTCATTTCTTTTCTCTCGAATTTCTCTCTACCAAACGCACCCTAGTCTTCAAGGGAATGATCGAGCAGAACAAATCAAGGAGCTTCACGATCAGGTAAGGGAACAGATTACTAAGCATAACTTACAATATCAAGCTCGTGTGAACAAGCATAGGCGGAAGGTGGTTTTTCAGGAAGGTGATATGGTGTGGATTTTCCTAAGGCGTGACCGTTTTCCAAAATCGCGTTTTGGCAAATTACAACCTCGCGCCGACGGGCCGTTTTGGGTTCTACAACGAATTAATGACAATGCATACAAGCTTGAATTACCAGGTCATTATGGTGTCTCGGCCACTTTTAACGTTGCAGATTTATCACCTTATACCGAAGGGGACGAGCTCGGTGTTGACTCAGGGACGAGTCATTTTTTAGAGGGGGAGGATGATACAGATCCGAACGACATTAGTGAGCAGGCCAGAAGACAGGACGAGCTAGTTGTTGAAAGTGGCTAGAACCAGCCCACTGAATTAAGCCCAGTCCAACCAGTGATGAAGAGAGTTTTAGTTCATGTTTGTTTCTGTTTTGTTTAAACTGGGATTTGTGTTTATCCCTTTTATTCTACATGTTTTTCTTTTATTCTTAGGATTTCTATTTAAGCATTGTAAACTCTTTTGGTTGTATTCTATAGCTAGTTAGGATATGCATGAGCTTTATTAGGAAGTGATTATGTATATCTTATTTAGTTTTATGTTTATACGTTTCTTAGGAAACAAGTTAGGGTTCTTTGTCTATAAAAGGAACACAATAGTATGAATTATGTACGGGTTGAAAAAGAAAGTTTTAGTATTAATATAAAGATCCATAGAGGATCAACGAGTTCTTAGTTATTCGTGTTTGTACTTGTGTTTGATTTCCGCTAAAGAATACAAGTAGTAGAGATTTTCTATTAGTTTGTTTGTGATTACATAAGCAATACTAACGATCTACGAGTGCTCAAGATCTATCAAGGTCTAACATTTCAACAAGTGGTATCAGAGCCTCGGGAGAGTCTCTACGATACTATGAACAGTCTTTTCTAAACACCCATACAACCAACACAACATTCACCATGCCTGGATTAGAAGATGATATCGAAGTCACCAACAACCAAAAGACCACCCATATGCAACAACCCAAGTCCAAGCTTTTTGTCCCATAGGAATTTTGTCTTCTAAACTGTTTGCTTCTATGAGAACTCATTATGAGGGGGCACATCATCCTTTGCTAGCAGCTATGTTGCCTCAAGGCAATGAGGCTGCTGATGGGGATAATGTTGTTAATGACCCACCTTCTACCAATATTGCTGCTGATGGTAATCTATCAGTTGCCATTGATGAGGGCCTTTATACAACTGCTGAAGCATCTCATGTTATTCCTGACCAACCTCCACTTACACCTTCACCTAGTCCTAGTCCACCACCTATTCATGTTACTCCTGATGAGGTTGAGCATGAAGTTAATAGACTGCCCACACCTAGTCCATTTAGGGAATCATTTAATAAAGGTTCGGGTAATATTGAGCATGACCATGTTTCTCCTGAAAGGTTCAATGAAGCTCCTATTACCACAGAGCAATCTGCTGGTCGAGCTGAGGACCCTATTACACTTACATCTGTATATGCTCTAGTGAACAGGTATGTGGCTGAGGTTGCTGATCTCAAAAAGGAGCTTGCAGAGACTAAGGGTGTGTTTGTTTCATTAAGATGTTTTGGGTCTGAATCTGACTACCACATCTTACTAGTAAGAGGTGGCTAGAAAGTCTAAATCGAGCGAAATAATGTTGTTTGATTTTGTATAATTGTCCTAATGATTTTAAGTGCTCGTTTTGCAATTTGTTTATTAAACCAACGCAATGCGATAATAAGTAACTTATGTAAATATGAAACAAGATTTTTATCATAAATATAACATAGTTAATAAACAATAAAATATATTATATAAAGTTTACAAAAGCGAGTAAGAGGCGGAAGACAAGTCCCCACCTCTTCTTGAGTAAGATGTTATATGTCTAACTCGGGTCTTACTCAAAAGAAAAAACAAACAAGCAAAACGTCGCCTCCTCTTACGGTAAGAGTAAGAGGAGTAAGAGGGCTAGTAACACCTTTTTTTAAAAAACAAACACACCCTAAATCTAAACTTGGTGGTGAGATTGTGGAGTTAAAGAATAAGGTTAAGGATTTAGAGGAACAACTTGGGGAGAGTAACAAAAGGAGAGGTTTGGTTTCTTCTGATGAGGAGCAAGAGGATACTCAATTTGAGTCACTTGAAATTTTGGCTAATGTGGCTCAGAAGACTGATGTATCTTCACCAGTTGTTGCTGAATCTTCCAAGAACAAGAAACCCATTCTGTTTACTAGAAGAAAGAGAAGACAATATTTGAGTAAGGATTCTTCTGAACCTTCAAAGGTGTCAGATGTTGCAGCTGCTGATGATCAAATGGAGGATGTTGATACTAAACCTGGTCAAGCTTCATTTGTTCGAGAACATCCAAGTCCTTCACCTTCAGCAGATCATACTGAAGTCTTTCTTGCAGGAAGAAGTTTTAATCTAGACCCTAATGATGATGTCTTTTCTACACCTATTGAAGATGTGTCTCAACATGTTTCTTCTGTTTCTCATTTGGGTGTTTCTTCTGACGTTCCTGTTGTTGACATCCCTTGTGATGATTCTACTAAGGAGTCTGCTGACACAGGGAAAGGAGTAATGGTTGATGAAGAGCTTGGTCCTGATCTAGTCAGTGAACAGGAACGACAAGAACAAGAAAGAATGCTAGCTGAGTGTGAGAATATCAAGAAAAGTCAAGCATTGGCTCAAATGCTTCAAGCTCAGTTTGCTACCAATTTGTCTCCTGAGAGACAAAGAGAACTTGATAAACTTGCTCCTCAGTTCACTGATGCACAATGGGATACTTACACTAATCAAGCTGCATCCAATCCTACTCTTGCTCAAAGTATCTTAGGAGCAGACTTTGATAGTGAGAACTTTGCTCCAAAGATGGTGGCTCTTGGACAACAAAGGAAGCAAGCTGCAGCTGCACAAAGAAATGCAATTGCTGCACAGAAAGCTAAAGCAAAAAGGGAAAGACCACAAAGCAATGACTCGGATGAAAGCTTATATGAATGGTGGTGTATAATCAAAGTAGTGTTATCTATCGAGAGAGGTTTAACAAAGAAGCAAGTTTGGGCTTTAGGCGATTCTCGAGTTGATTAACATGTATCATAGGGTTATGAAGTATATTACACCATCTTCTAATTTGAAAAGGAGGCCGATGCTTTGGATGTTCCTGAAGCAAAGAGACCAAAGCAAGTTGAGATTGTAGATAATTTTGATGATGTTACACCCAAGATGAGTTCTCCTTGTTATTGCTTTGAAACATCTACCAAGCTATACATTCAAATGAAAAGGTTCAATCTCTTGAACCTCATATTGTTTCTTCGAAACATTGCCTTCGTGACATTTGTTGATATAGAAGGAGAAGAATTGGGTAAGAAAGCTGAACAAGAAGATGCTAAAGCTAAGAAGGCCAGAAAAATACTTGAGAGAATGTATGCCTTGCGTGGTGTTGCTTCACGTAAGTCTACTTCTTCTTCTTTCATTCCTGCTAAAGATGTTCATGATAAGATATCATCTTCTGCTTCTATGGAGATGTATATACCGTAGGAGGAAGAAAAGAATGTCTAAAAGAAGACACACTACTCTAAGGAGATCCGTGAGAATGTATGGGACATACACTTCTAGGATTCATAAGTCTCTCGAGGTAGTTCTTTGGATCTAACATTTCGATTCAACTTTTATTAGAGAAGGATCTGCTGATGTTTTTCCTGAGGGATCTCATGATGTGTTGACTAATTGGACGTTGACTGATGGGGAGCTTAACACTATTTTTCGGCTGGATAATTCTACTATGCAGTTCAATTTCTTAAAGGAAATCTTTCATTTGGTGGATAGACAAGATTTGAATACTTTGTATGGACTTGTCACTAAACATTATGCTACTCATTCACCACAGGGTTCTGGTTTATACTTGTTAGGTGATCTTCAAGTTCTGTTTGATTCTCAATCTCCATATGGTAAAGGGTATTTTATTTGGAAGAATTCACATAAGTGGAAGGTTGAGACTTGGAGATTTTATCCTATGCCATGTGTGCATGTGGTGGAGACACAGTGTGGTATGATTGTGTGCATGTTCTCAGATAAGATTTATCCTTTGTCTGTGTCATTGATGGACATAATGCTTAGACAAAAGTTGGAAGTTCCACCTGATCCAGTTGGGAATGACAAGCTGAATGCTGAACAATTGGTTGGATTGATTAAGAATCAGCTTCTGCAACATAAAGCATCATCTTGATTATGGTATTTTGTAATATTTTGTAATCGAGCTAGTTGTTGAAAGTGGCTAGAACCAGCCCACTGAATTAAGCCCAGTCCAACCAGTGATGAAGAGAGTTTTAGTTCATGTTTGTTTATGTTTTGTTTAAACTGGGATTTGTGTTTATCCCTTTTATTCTACATGTTTATCTTTTATTCTTAGGATTTCTATTTAAGCATTGTAAACTCTTTTGGTTGGATGGCTAAATTATATTAAAGTTTTCTTAGGATCAAAAAAGTGTTATTGTTTTATACATCTCGGTTGGCCGAGATCTTGTATCGTTTCCAGGTACGAACCACATCATAAACACTATACGATATAGCCTTCATCTCAAAACTACCTAATACATGATCGATTTTGGAAATAGTTTGGATAACCACTTGTCACTATCAAGACTTTCCTACAACGACAATTATCACATCATTATAAACCATTTTACATCAACAATATCTTACACATTTGATTAACAACAGTTACCCTATCAGCAACAAAACTATTCCATTTAAGGCACTATATAGACGAAAGTATCAGTCAACTATTTTCTAGACTAAGGTGTTCATAGATCACCTACGAAATAATTAATGAAACCATACAAATACAAATTAGGCTGCATACCGCACACTATCGCCAGAAACAAAAATTACATAGATGTAAGGCATTAAAATTTACCAAAAACTTAGAATGGTACATAACACATTCTATGGCCAGAAACTTGAGAACGCAAAGATTAGAATTCGGCGCATACACCCACATTTTCCTAAACACTTCAACATCGGATAACACACACTGAATTCCGGGACGAAATTCCCTTAAGAGGTAGAGACTGTAGCAACCCATAATTTTTCATAAGGTAAAATAACTATTTTACCCTTTGACTTTTTAAAGTTAAATTTTGACTTTGACTTTTGACTATTTGACTTTTACCGTAACGTAAAAGCAAATACGATAACCGGTAGTATCTGGTAATTTTCCTTATTTGTTTCGAACACAAGACTACGATAAGTCTATATGTTCAAAATACTTTATTTTAACCAATAATCATAATTTATATGAACTATTACTATTTTATAATTTTTAAGTAGATATGTTGCTTTTTACGTAAGATGCGTACTAAAACCTACGTTATTAGGTTTTAACAACATAAACGCACCCTACGAGACTTATCACACACATTTAATATACCTAGTTAGAGTATATTGATAAGTTTAGACATTTTTGTAAGTATTATATTTTTACGTTACCCGGTTTTAAGTTTCGTGACTTAAAGGCTTAACATTAGTAATTACCGGGACCAAACTACACCTCGTAAACTAAAACTTATCACCAAAAGCACACATATATCACCTCATACATGAGGTGGCCATTTTATTAAGTGTTTATAAGACATTTGTCTTCTTTTTCTACACCTAGCTTCCATTAACCCAAAACTACTCATTTACACATGCAACTAGAGATAAAAACCTCAAACTTAGTTACCATCCTCATTAGCACATGCAAACTCACCAAAAATCTTTCCTCACTCTCCTTATTTTGAACGCCAACCCCCCTCCTCCATCATCATCATCCATTCGATCTCAAGCTATAAGTTATACTACAAAAGTGAAGGGTTTAGGTAGCTAGTTACGATTCTTGGGTTGTTTTAGTGATTCCATGGTTAGATTTGGATTTATACAAGAGGTTAGGGGCTGAAGTAAGGTGGTCTTTGGGGTGATTATCAAGGTGTTATAAAGATGAATAAAGATTAAAGAGAAGGGTGAAAGATTGGAAGGGTTTAGGTGTTGATTTGTAGTTGTGATACTTGTGTTATTACAATCCTTGTAAGCTATTATTTATCTTCATATTCATTCAATATGAATGTAATAATCTCTATAATTATTTGATGTAATTTTATATAAGTAGTATATGTAATATGGCTTAATTGATGTTGTACACGAGGTTGTGACCATAAAAACAAGCTAAAACAAGTCGTAGGTAAATTCTATGAACATGAATTGTGAAACAGTCCCAAAGTTTGATTAAACTCATTATCTCAGTAAACCTTGAGGTTAATTCTGTAAGATAGGCTTTTAGAACTATGTCTTACGGTCGTTTCGCCGGGTGGCACACCTCATAACTCATCCCAATGAGTAAATGAGAGCCAAAATGGCAAAACATGTCAAAATCTGCACACCAGATTTCATTTGGGAAACGTCCATGGTTCTAACCATTTCTGAAAGTCGACTCCGTGTTATGAAATGTAGCTAAGACCTAAACTTGAAGTTTGGAGAATGCCGCGTCTCAAAACAAGTTGTAGAACTCAACTTATGGTTGTTTTGGCAGGACTGAATGTGCAGCCAAACTTTCTGCAATGAAATATAAGTATATACTTGTAATTAGACCATTGATATAGGTAAACTTTGGACCTTAGACTTGATTAAGCTTAAGAATCTGTTAGAGAATATAAAAGTATGAACTTGACCTTTTGAATCACTTAAAAAGGACTTGTGGTTAAAAAGTTATGCCTAGTTAAGTTTTACTAAATGAAAATATAGTGTTTTTAAAAAAAGCTTGCTGATACGATTTTAAATCATGATTTTGACCTTTTTCTGGTCCGAATCAGCAAAAGTGTAAAACACGAAAGTTGAACAGAAAATGCTAAAAACTACAAACTCTAAACTGACCTGTTGTTGACTAGAAAACAACCTTAGTGAGAACTTTAAGTGATATATTGATCATTTGAGGCTAATATAAAGCCAAGATTAAGTCAAGATTGTTGTCTTGAGGTTGTCTAACTTAGACACATCCTTAATATGGTCTTGATTATTATTGCTTAACCATAGCTTAGCCGCACGGCTAGTGTAAGTCTAATGACCGAAACTTATTTTTAAAACTTGTTCACTAGACTTTGACAAACTAAGTAAATGACCATAGGACATGTTAAACTACTTCAATACCTCTTGATTTTGATAGCATGAATGATGGTACGAGGTTATTTATAAAAGGGCTATAAGCCAAACAACATTTAAGGAATACTTTAACTTAAGCATTCATGTACAACATCATATTGAAAGCCAACAAACTACATATACTTGTACATTTATATCGTACTGTTGTTCCCCTTTCACTATCGTTTAAAACAGTTTAAGTATGTAAAACAAGTTAATAGTGAACTATGACTGAAATTAACATAAGTAAAACACACAAAGTAATTTTCAACATAATATTCTAATTAGAAATAAATCAACAAAGAATACGTTACCCAAGTACTTGCGGAATAGTACTTGGAATTGAAACGACAAAGTTTGGTGACTCTCTCTAAGCTCAAAGGGCTAAGTCCGAGCACAACTCTTAGAGCTCACCGAGCTATCTCAGAACTAAGTTGTATTTGGAGGAGTGAAAAGATGGCTTGCGTGTATGTGTGTTTTACAATTCACAAGCTTGATCTTTTCACTCCATCTCTTATGCTATTTATACATGTATGATATTTGACTCTTTCCTAAGTGACAACCGACATCATACGTAAGACAAAATACTCGATGCATTTTGTCTCACACAAAGACTATTCTAGGTAAGAGACAAGACTACTTTCCTAAGTTCAAGAATGACACTAAGCCCGATCTTTTGCCATTCGGGAAAGTTGACTTTGGTTGATAAGGACTTCGCCTTATCGATTCAAACTTATCCTTCCTTGTCCCGCTCTTTCTTCGCCTTTACATCCTTGATCTTCTACTTGCTTTTCTTCATGTAAGTAGTTGGAGAGGAGTCTTAGGGATTCGGCTGAGTTATTGTCATCACCACCGAATCCACCATCTTCTTCTTGACTCCGCCTTCACCCTTTAAGTTTCCGCCTTCGAGTGGAGACTTCTTCTTCGCCTCGTCGAGTATCCTCGAAGATGACTCATCGAGAGACTATGCACTCGATGACTGTTAGTGTTTAACGGACTAAACACTTGGGCTATTTTCATTCAAATCCTAGATTAAGGGGTTTGGGTATTTATCAACCCAACAGCCTCCCCTATTTGGATATACAAATAGCCTAAGTGTTTGATCGATGTAAGTGAGCAAATGGCTTCTTCTGCACCGAATGTACTAACGAATACAATAAGGAACACCGAGTAAATTAACAAAACATACATCTTTATTGATCGATTACATAGTTCCTATCACTAGTACAAAAGATAAAACAAAATGATGTCACCCGTATGGATTCCCAATGCTTCAAGCTTGACCTTCTTGGTGATGAGTGTTTCTCCGTCGATGGTCTCTTATCTTGGCATTGTGTCTTGGCGTAACCTCGATGTTTGCTTTGGGTTTGATCCGAGAGGCCACCGGTATGTAGCTCAAGATTGCGGCTACACCACCTGATCAATATCACTCCATCTTTGAAATGCGGGGTTTCCATAGACATCAATGTGGAATAGCCCTCTTCGTGCTTCTCAATCACTAGACAGTTCACAAATTTCACTCCTTCAGTAGCCCCTATTACACTCTAGTCCGTGCACTTTAATTTCAGTTGGAACTCAACTCTCTTTCTTTTGCGGTGGATGATTGTGGTTGAGATCCTTGAGGTGCAGCATATACAATGAATTCCAGTTGGGTTGGACAATCTCTCGCCTTTCATATCTTTTCTCGAGCATCTTCATCGTGTCCTTAACCACCGTGATTCTTCTTCTTTTCAATAATTGACCAAGCTCTTGAGTTCAAAGATCCCAAAGTCGGTGAATTTGAGGATCATGAACCTCGAAGTGTATTTTATCAACCCCTCCATAAACGCTCATGGCGGTGGTTTGGTATTAGGATGATTCGACATCCGTGATCTTTTCAGAAGCCTTCGCTTGTCATTGTCCGCTTGTAATGCTCAATTCGCTTTGCACGATGGCTTCAGCTTTCTTCTTCTTTTCTTCCAACTATTTTCTCATTTCACCATCCGAGCGATTGAGCTTCCTTGAACTTTTGTCCCGCTGACCATTTTCAAGCTTCTTAGCATCTATCCCAATGATTTCACTTCCTCAAGAACTACTTGTACCGTTAACCTCGCTCTTTCTTTCTTCTTCGAAAGTTTCTTTTTTCTTCCTCTTTAGCAAGGTAAGCACTTAGTCATTGTGGTGTGAGCAGTACATGGTGTTTCCGATCTTAAAGGGAATCTTCTCGGGCTCGTGAGTTGTCATTTGCCTTTTCCTTTGTCTGGCCCGAGGAAGATGAAGTTGCTACCAGGGTGGTGGTGTTGTTGTTATAGGTGTGATTCTTGTCGATGTTGTTGTTGTTGATGTTGGTGGTGGGATTGATGAGATAGGTATTGCCGAGACCTGGTGGTGATGATGAGATTTGAGCCATCGATGTTGATGGTGTTGGCTCCCCTCGGTGTGAAGGAGTTTCTTCGACTTTCTCCCCTCAACTGCTGCCCGAGCCGGGAGGGCAAGAGTTGGAGTTGGTCTTTGAGGGGCGGAGCCGCTTGACTTTGAAGGCCTGATAAATTTCGTAGATCATAGCCTTGATGTCCGAGGTATCCGCTTGAATGCCAGTGACCTTTGCTTCCAAATTAGCATGAGATAATTCCAAGGCTGTCATCCAAGGCCCAAGATTCCAAGCCATGGAGGACGATGCCTTAGCCAGATTAGCCACCTGAGCATCAAGAGAGCCCAATGTAGATTGTAGAGACTGAACATAACTCTGTAGTCCCTGAACATTGGCAGACTGAAGCATATCAACCAGGGCAGTGAGTTGGGAGGAATTCTTCATATAGACTTGATGGCTTCCAAGATTTAGAATTGAGTCTTGGGTCCTCCTTGATGCCTCCTTGATATCATCAATTGATGAGCCACACTTCAAGATACTCGAATTTTACCTGTGTTTGTGTTTTGTTCGTCAACTGTTGATACATAAGATCATTGTGTTCGTGAACATTTTCATTGAAGGTGAGCACATCGGATTTAAGATCGGTATCGGCAAAGAACCTCGGTGTGTTGTTCCATAGTGTTTCAAAGACCCCAGTATAACCTTCTTGAAGCTTTGGTGATCCATCAACTAGTTGCCTTCGCAGTGGGAGAACATTATCAAATCTTTCAAATTCATCAGTGGAGGAAGAGGAGTCATCATTTTCATCTTTGGAAGGGTGATTCAAGATGTTTCATGGATCGAGTTGAGGCTCTTGTTCACCTTAAACCTCAACGCCCACTTCTTCCCCATAAAACTTCATCATCGCCTCAAAGAAGCTCATCTTCCTAAAAGAGTATTCCAGCTAACATCAACAACGGTTATGACGGGTTGGTGATGGGTTCCATATCGGGCGGTATGTATCCTCGACTCTTTGTCCCCGTTGACCCCTCGGACACCGGTGGGCGTTTCCTGCCTTCACCGGAGTCGATTGGTTGTGGGTTCCAGATCGGCGGGTTGTTTCTTTCCTCCGAGTCTTTGTCCCTAGTGACCCCGAGACACCGGTGGGTGTTTTCTAGTGCCTTTAGGCGAGTCGATGATAGTTGTATCCCTATCGGTGGGTTGTATCATTCCTCCGAGTCTTTGGGATCGATCGGTGCCTCGCACAAAGGCTTGGATTTGCTAATGTCTTCACCGGGCGTTGTGGGCGGCGCCCCTACCCGGGTTGTTTGTTTCCTCGGATCTTGGGAGTAGTGGTTGTGACCAAGGGCACCGACTGTGATGTATCGGTGTCCTTCGTTGTCACGGGGTGGATGTTGCCTGGTCATCGATGGGTGTCTTTTGGTCTCGGGCCTTTTGTGCCTTTTAGGTCATGTTCCTAAGCCTCGGGGCCACAGGACTTGGGTTTAGTCTTAGTCCCACCGAGACTTCCTTTCTTTTTAGGCGGGGTTTGGAGACACCGATCCTCACAGTTGTTTACAAACAACCATATGGGCCGTCAATTCAATAGGAGTGACAAGGGATGGGTCTTTTGAAAATTGGATTGACTCGGGATGCGGAAAAGCACAAAATTTTTCTTCCGAGGATAATTTGAACCCGAGAACACTTGCAAAGCGCAAGAGACAAACCTAGGATACGAAACGTATTTCGTCCTAGTTCTACTCAGAGCTTGGTTACGAGATCACCGTAAATGATCTCCCTATGTCGATAGTGACCCCATTCATTAAGCGGATGCCATCATCAACTCAATAAAGTTAACTTGTTCGGTGGATGAGTGGTTCCCGCCGAGGACACGAATCACAAAGTGAATAGGATCCTCCAAACCACGGAAATGAGCTTTTGGTGGTAGGGGTCTTGTCCAAAACGTTGGATCTAAAGCGATTTGTTTAACCCATCCTTCACTGTGGAGGGTTCGGGATGGGCGACATAAACTCCTTTATTATAATCCAACCCCGCAAGTGCAAAACGCTTTATAGTCCAGGTGAATCGTTGTTGCCCCGTGAAGACCGAATCGATGAGATATTCCCGAGAGGTCCGAGGTTGTTCTCATCGATGGAGGTGTCGGGTCATAGGCCTTGGTCGTTGCCCCAAATTCTCGGAGGAGATTTTGGTAAACAATGGAGGACACTAACAAAGGCCGTTTTCGGTGGGCAATTAAATAAAATTTCATAATGTCTTTGTAGGTCGACAGCTTTGTGGTATTCAAAGTTGCCTATGACATTATTAGTTTTAAATTCAACATTTGTAAGATCCCTACCCATCGAGAAGCAAAGCGGAGAGATTGTGTTCTAGCCATTTCCATTAAAGATTTTAGGGTTTTGAAAATACTTTCTTTGACTAGAACAATCAAGGTTTTAGATCTCTCAAGTTTTGTGATGAAAACTTTTGTAAATGTTTACAAGAAGGGTTTTCCAAAAGAGGTTTGAAGAGTTTTTGAGAATACACAAATATTTACGGGTTTTGAAATGATTTTGACAGAGTTTTGTTGCGTAAAATAATTTGTGTGTGTTTGTTTGTTTTGGAGGAGGTATTTATAGAGTGGTGAGAAGGGTGGTTTGTGCACAAATGGGAATATTAAGAGTCGGTTTTGAAAAACATTTTAATTTCCACATTTAATGCTACCACTCCATTACCCGCATAAAATCCATTTTCAAGGAATAGTTGCGATGCGCATAAAAGTGCACTTTGCGAGATAAAATATCATTTGATATTCTTATGTGAGGAGGCATTAAATGCCAAGTGGGATGACAAGAAGACAAAGAGACATATATTCCTATATTAAATTAGCATTGTTACCAACCTAGGACATTTAAGTAACGATACTTGGATGATTTAGTTACTCATTCAATGCTCTTTGTCAAATGTCGGGGACCCCGAACGAGTCTTACTCATTAGTGAGAGGTTATTTTGATGTTCAGGGGAGGATGAACCATTTCGAGAACTTCTCGAGATTGGTTTTCGATGCCGACTTTCAATGTCAAGCATTCCCAATTCAACTTTCGGTCTCAAGGTAGGTTCATCCAAGGGTTTGGTGAAGATATCGGCCATTGATATTCGAGAGGATGAAATGAAGTTCAATGTCTCCTTTCATTATGTGATCCCCGATGAAGTGATATCGATATCAATGTGTTTGGTTCTTTGGTGGAGGACGGGGTTGTTAGAGATTGCAATAGCACCGGTGTTATCACGTAAGATGGGCACCATTTTGTAATGAATGTCATAGTCACCGAGTTGACTTTTCATCTATAATACATTGGCACAACATCCTGCATAGCCTACATATTCACTTCACCGAGGACATAGCCACCGATTGTTGCTTTTAGCACTCCAACAAACCATTTTTCCTCCAAGAAATTGACAGGACCACGAGGTACTTTTTCATCCATGTTGCAACCATCATAATCGTAATCGAGTAACCGCGAGATCAAACCCCGAGCATTTTGGATAATAGAGTCCAAGGTTTGGGGTTCCTCTCGTACCGAGTATTCTTTTGGTCGCAGATGGGTGAGATTCTTTAGGATTGGGCGATATCTTGCTATTAGACAGATCGAGAATTGGATGTCCGGTCTAGAAGCGATTAGATACATCGGTGAGCCTACAATCCCTCGAAATGAGTTTGATTGATGATTTGCTAGTGAGATCGGGTCCAAGGTTGTTAGGTAGGACCATTGGAGTCTTCAGCGAGGCACAGTCGGATATCTCATATTTCTTCAAGAGATTTACGTGTATTTCTCTTGACCGATGGATATTCCTTTATCGGTTTGCACGATTTGTAGTCCAAGAAAGTATGTGAGTTCCCCATCATGCGCATTTCAAACTTCTTTGTCACCGCTTTTCAAACTTTTGCAAAGTTTTAGTTTGTTGAGCCAAAGATGATGTCATCAACATACACTGGACTAGTATCACATCTGTTGAGTTCTATAGACGAACGATTGTGTTGTCTATCTTTCCTCGACAAACTTGTTTTGTATCGGGAAGGTGAGAGAGTTTCATACCATGTCACGGGAGCTTGTTTAAGTCCATAAATGGCTTTGTCAAGCTTGCGCACATAGTCGTGAATTCACTACTCTCAAAGCTCGGAGGTTCTTTGGACATACACATCTTCATTGAGATCACCATTTAAGAATGCACTTTTAACATCCATTTGGTAGACCACGAAGTTCATGTATGTTGCATATGCAAGGAAGATCCCGATGGCTTCCATTCTTGCAACATGAGCAAATGTCTCATCATAGTCAATGCCTTCTTGTTGATGTAACCTTTGGCTACAAGTCCGGCTTTGTTTTTAATAGCGATGCCATTTTCATCGCTTTGTTTACGAAACCCATTTCATTCCTATGACTACTACATCCCGAGGACATTTGATCAAGGTCATGACCTTGTTTTTATCAAACTGCTGTAGTTCTTCTTGCATAGCTTGTACCCGACTTGGGTGTTTTAGAGCCTCGATGACACTTTTAGGTTCTATATCGATAGGTAATCGACATATAGACATTCATTGGTTGAAGTCAAGGTTAAATTAGCGACCATGCTTCTAGTGAGCATGCCCTCGGTGGGTTCACCAATGATGTTTACAAGCTCAATATCCCGAGATCTTGTCCACTTACTTTGTGGTCCAGGATCCGAGCTTGAAGATGTCACCGGGAGTTCGAGATGTGAGTTCGGTGCAAGAGCCATAGGATCATTTAGATCATCTCAGAGATGTCTTGTTGTGTGGAGGTTCATGAGTTACGGGTTCACGATCATTTGGATCAATGTTTCCTATCCCAAATAGGACCGATTGATTATCAATGAACTCACCGATAGTTGGTTGGGGTAGGTTGTGAGGTAAGACATAATATGAGATGTCGATCGACTTGATATGAGGAATTGAATTGGTGTTGTACTCATCGGGAGGATATCTTGATAAGTTATCAATTCCTATTTCCTCCACCGAGGTGTTGGTGAACCCGATGCTTTCAACACTTTCATCAAAGGTGACATGAAAGGTTTCCTCAACTTGTTGTCTCCTTGTGTTAAAACCCCAAGGCTTTGGAGATTAGTGAGTATCCTAAGAAGTATCCATCATCGACTTTGCATCAAACTTGCCTAGATGATCCTTGTGGTTATGAATGAACACAGACATCCAAACACATGAAAATAGTGATGTCGAAAGTCTACCTTTAAAGATCTCATATGGGGTTTTATTATGTCTTGACAATGATTGACTGTTTTGAGTGTAACAGTGCTGATTGGCCTTCATCCGAATGCTTGGAGAGGGTGAGCCATTTAACATGGTTCTAGCGACCTCAATGAGAGTTATGTTTTTCCTTTCAAGAACCCCATTTTGTTCGGGGTATATGGAGATGAGAAATTTTGAGAAATTCCTTTTCATCACGAAACTCTCAAGCTCTTGATTTACGAACTCAAGACCATTGTCGATTCGATTTGTTTAATGATAATGTCATTCGATTTTCAATCTTCCCGATGAATGACATTATTGTATCACCGCTGACTCTTTTTGAAAGAAAGCATACCCAGTGTATCTTGAGAACTCATCAACAATGACAAGTGTATACTTCTCATCTCGGATTGATCTGGGGTGACAGGTCCAAAGAGATCCATGTGCGAGGAGGTGAAGGAAGCTTTGATGGAGAAATTTTGTTTGGTTTTGAATGATGCTCTATGGTGTTTACCTTTTCACAGCGAGCATGGTTTGTCTTTTGCAAAACCAAAGATGGTAAGCCAAGGACCTTGTTTTGTTTTGCCAAGTTGTTGAGGTTTTTGAAGTTTAGGTGTGAGAGTCTCTTATGCCACTTGCTAATTGATAGTTTCATTGGCTTTAGCAAAGAGACAAGTTCCATCTTGGGAGAGTGTTGACATATCTAACACATAAACATCATCTCTCCTCGAGCTATCAACACCACTTCCTTGTTGGCATTAAAGTTGGTACCTTGTTTGTCATTAAATTGCACAATGTACTTAGCATCACATAGTTGGTCGACATCGATGAGATTGTATTTGAGACCATTGACATAAGCAATTCTAGAGAAAACTATTCCATTGCGCCTTGAACCATAACCTTCATGGGACACGATGAGTTATTACCAAATACTACCTTGGGTCCCGGTTCCTTTACATACTTGTGCGGATACTCCTTCACACCACCATGCTTCTTGAACAACCACTGCCTAGATGCCAATAGGCTCCTGGCATGTCTCGCACAAGTAGTACACTGCATTAGTTTCTCTTAGTGACCCACTTGCTAGTGGGCTTGGGTCTCAAGGTCTCTTTGAATTTTGCAATCGACTCATGGTCGGTGGTTGAGTGCATTGTGCTACCAGGTTTTGCATTTAGAGATTGAGAAGACTCGGTGATTTTGGGTTGTTTTGTACTTCTCCTTGCATGAATGACACTTTGTCATGTTGGGATGTGTCATGATAAGGTTTTAAAAGGTACCATTTTGAGGGTCGTTTAAGTCCTTATTTGATCACTTTTGTATCCGTTATTGCTTAATATCGTTCCTTTTCACTTTTTAGGTCTCGTGAAGGCAAAATCTTGGAATGGCACTTATTTGAATGAAAAGGCGCGAATATATGAAGAAAATGGCCAAAGTCGAAATCGAGACACTCACGATTCTTTGAAAGTAGAAGGCGACGTCACATGCTATTAGCGGCCGTCCCAAAATTATTGTGACGGGCGGAACCCAAAACTCGTATTTTCAAGAGACGGCGTCTAGTTGTGAAAGAGTAGGCCATCGCTACTCGGGCGGCCTAGATGCAATCGAGACGACGTCGAAGTCAAGAGGACGGCGTCACGGACATAAGGTGACGCCGTCGCCAAGGTTAACGTGGCCAAGACGAAACCCTAATGGCGGCGACACGGCGTCACTAAACATAAGGTGACGCCGTCGCAATTGTAATCTTATATATAGAATCCAATTTTCGGTCTTTGTGTGGAGAGTCTTTGAGTAAAACCTAAAACCGAACCTAAGGTGTCTTGTACAAGATTTTATGGTTTTAAACCCTATCTTACATCAAGATAAGTCTTTACTTCATTAATTCAATTATGTCTTTGATTATTTGTGTGTATGCTTGCATGTTCTCCATGTCCGGCTAATTTATTTGTGTGTTTGCTTAGGAAGTATGAAACTTAATTATTAAATATTGATTGGTTGTTTCTTATCTTAGTTGATTAATGATCTAGTAATGCGATAGGTCATTCGTTGTACTTAATGCTTGATTCATCTTTGTGAACCTTAGAGTATAATTACGAGGTAATTGTAGGCTAAACCATCCAAGAGCGCCTTAGAGTAGGGTTTATAATCTCTAGTGGGTTTGTAGACAAGACCCTTTGGTAAGTTCAAAGAGTTAGGAGAAAGCATACCCTACAACTTTAGACACACAACGCAACTAGGAATAAGGCGTGACACTCAACCATCAATAGGAGATAATTAAGGAGTAATACAAACTAAGTAAACACATTTTTAAACTATCATACGAGCACACATTAATTAGACATAGACTCCCACAACCTTAGTTTAGATAATTAGATAATAGTAGACTAATCGGTGAAATACCAACCCCCAAATCCAATACCCGAGATTCGTACCTTTCCATTTTCATAAAATATAAAAGATAAAAATAATCTTCCTCAACCTTAACCTTAGCGTAGTAACTCCCTACTAGCATTCCTATTCCCTAGAGAACGATATCAATACCCGTGGCTTACCCTAATTACTACACTACAACGATTAGGTTCACGCCTAGGGTGTTATAAAACTTGCTCAAGAAAAGGAAGTTCCTTTGACCCCGAACGACGCGTGTAGCATTATCAAGTTTTTGGCGCGGCTTGGGAATAGAATAGCTAGATAGTAGTCCACCTCGTTTAGGTTTCTTTGCTGATTCCTATCAAGTAAACTTTTTCTCATTTTTAGATTTCTCTTAGTCTATCCCCTTCTTCGTGACCTTTGTTCGTAACCTCATCACTTTTCATCATGGAAGGTGATAACCCACTACCATTCATCAACCCACCACCAAATGACCCGCCAAGAGCCCATACTCTTGGTGAATACTCGAGACCAAGCCACCTAGGCTATAGGAACACCATTGAGCTTCCGACCAAGCCCAAACTACGGCCTGCGATCCGACACCATCCGGTTGGTGCAAAGCGGATGTGCATTCGATGGACTTCGTTCCGAAGATCCAAATCGACATCGAGGGATTTCCTCAAAATTGTCGATTCCATCGACCTTGATGCTACTACTCGGGAGACCACGCTGCGTCTCTTCCAATTCTCTCTCGGGACCAAGCTAGTAATTGGCTTGAGCGACTTCCACCGGCTCCATCTCAAGTTGGGATGATCTTACTTCGCTTCCTTGCTCAATTTTTCCCACCGGGAGAACCACTAAGCTTAGGAATGACATCTTGATGTTCCAACAACGTCAAGGTGAATCTCTCTGAAGCATGGACCCGATTCAAGGACTTACTTCATAAAGTCCTCATCACGGAATTGATCTTTGGCTCCAAGTCCAAATCTTTTATGATCGTGTCAACTTTCCCACTAAGCGATCCATTGACCAAGCGGCGGTGGAAAACTTAGTGATTTCACCGCTGAAGAATCATGGGAAATAATAGGGACCTCGCCCTCTATGACAACGAAAGTTGGGATGACCCCGTGAGCTGCCCAAAACCGTCAAGGCAATCTCCTTGCCTCCTCCCGACCGTGGGATGATCGAACTTGAAGATCAAGTTAAATTCCTCATGAGTTCCTACGAAAATCCTAAATCTTCACACCATGTGAACAAAGCTTCTTCCTCGTGCGAGCCGTTTGTGATCCTCATAACACGCGCTTTCACCCGATCCCGAACACGCTTACGCTGACTACGCATCCTCGTGTATTAATGGAGCGGGAGGAAGATTCCCTACAACACCCGGACCTAGGAATTTCAATGAAACCCGTGAAGCATGGAAAACAAGCCCGACTTTTATTGGGGACAAACCAAAGAATTCACTTCTAATGATTTCTCATGGCCCCACCTAACGGTCCTAACCAACAAAACATCGAAGGATGTTGCAAAACCTAGTTGCATCCCAAGAAACCCAAATGGCTAAGCTCTCGGACCGCTTTAATAATCAACAAGCCAAGACGGATAGGAAAATAGACAACCTTTTGAAAGCCATAGCTAGTGATAAGAAGGTTAGTGCTATCTCAACTCCCGAGCCTTGAGCATAGAGATTAAGGATCCAAGCAAGCTAAAGTATGTCCAATTCGTCAATACCATCGCCTTAGTTGAACCGATGAAACAAATAGCGAAGAGGACTATACACTGGTGGATGAGGAAATACCGAGGAAGTAGATGAAGTAGACATTGACTATTTCAACAAATTTCCTACGGAAGAAGAACTATCTCGCCACCCTCACTTAGTGCGTGACCTCCGTCGCATGTATGTTAGGAAAATTCCTCGAATTAAGTTTGGGAACCCTTGGAATCTTAACATACCATGTGTCATAGGACACCTTTTGTGGCAAAGCTTACATTGATCGCAAGTCCCCAATCAACATAATGACTAGCACCTACTACAATTGGATATTGAAGAAGCCTATTCCAACTAGGCAAGACCCTAATGATCCTAATGTTAGTTGCAATTTTCTTGGTAGAGTTAAGGGATTGCCCGTTTATGTAGGTAGTTTCACGTTTCCTACGGACTTCATAATTGTGGATGATATTAGCACGCCATAGACCCTAGCTTGTCCCATGTTATTCTAGGAAAACCTTTCATAGAAAGCACCGGATGACCTATGACCCTCGTTAGGAGTAGTAGTGCGATTCAAGAATAAGACCGATGACATAGCTTACCAAATGCCGTTTAAGATTGAGAAGTTTTCATCACTCTAATGATGAAAAGGAACTTAAACTATCGGTCTATTATAGGAATGATGAGGATAGGGAGAAAGGTGTTGATTATGTTATGGCTAAGATTTTCGGATTCTACAAGGATTGCTTGAGCCTATGGACCAAATACAGGACCGATTGGGAGAGGATGAACTCTTAGAAAGCGCATTTTAGGGCACTTCTACAACATGGAATCCCCATTAGAGGCCGCCAAGAGGGCGGTGGTGAGGAAACGTGGGAGCACGACTACGAGTCTAGCTACAAGACTCTTTAATAAAGAAAAGCGCCGTGGGAGGCAACCCATGCTTAATTATTTGCTTGTTAGTGTCATATATCTTTTATTAATTGTTTATCCTCATGTTTAAATTTGTAAAATGCTTTATTTTGTTTTTAACCGCCTTAATTGCATATAAAGGTATTTTACATAAGGGATAAGTGTAGGGAGGATTACACACGTTTTCAAAAGAAACGTAAACATGAGAATAACAATTAACTAAAAGATATTTATGTTTGTTTGTTCGAGTCAAATTCTTGTATCGAGTCATAATGGATGTTTTGCGAAAATTTTCCAGATTCTAAAGATGTAAATTTTCCGAATTTTTCCAAAATCGCACCGCTTTTGTCGGGATAACTTGTGCGTCAGATTGCAACCGACGGCGTCGGGAAGGAGTAAAACATCGATTACTTTTTCTCGTTTCTCGAGCTACTTATAAATTTTGGAATTTTCCGGTCTTAATTTTCTTAGAAATTACGTAAACATCCATTCCACAAGCATTATATCCTAGTTTAAATCGAGTCTTATATATATTATTACCGCCGATTTTACGCGAAGGTTTCGTTGTTTTCTTCAAGTGTGCGGTTTAGTTTGTCAAGAAGAAGTTATATAAGATTGGAAGGAGCTTTTCACGCAATAATTCTTCTTGAAAAGAATTTGACCACCACTTTACACGGATCTTACCGAGCTAATCGGGGAGTATTAGTTTCTTCGTTTTAATTATCTTCTTTTATCATAACTTTGATACTTTGGGAACATTGGGGACAATGTTCGGTTTAAATGTAGGGAGGGAAAATAAAGCGGAACTTTGAAACTATGCTTATCCTTGACTATTTGCTTTGTCTAATTGCATTTGTGTAATAAACCATGAGAAAATGTCGGTTAGGGTAATTTTGGCACCAAATTTAAAATTTTCATGACATATAGGAGTGGGCCATTAGTCTTAACAAAAGCGTCTCACGGATAGGAAGTTGCATGACTAGCACAAAACCCTTACCACCCAAATTCCACCCAAATGTGAGGATCGCCCTTAGATTAGTAGGAATTAAAGCATTCATCTTTAATGCTTAGAGTGTGAACCGGTAGTATAATAGATTCTAGAACTTGTTTTGTGATGCATTCCGAGATCGCAAGTGAGGCTACACTTGTGTAGTTAGGAAAAACTAAATGATAAGAGGCATTAGGATAACCCTTGTTTGATACACGTAATATAATTACTTCTTCCATATCGGTTGAGTAATTCCCCACACCCTTTGCGTTGTACTCATCTTTAGTACACGATACCCTAGTTAACCCTCGAGCCTATCCTTTTCGCGGTTCTCGTGATGTTTCGGTTTTCCGAATATCAATGAAGAGCATTGTTTACACCCCACCCCAAATATACACCCAAATCGCCTTAGCCTACCCTTATGCACTCACTTTTAGTGCAAATGTTTATTATCACCCTAAACCCTTAGTTCAATTATCTAGTTGCTTGCATAAGTTGCTAAGTCGAGTCATATCCTTTGTATACTGCTTTTGGGATGATTGGGATTCATGGGAAAAGTTAAAGTTTATGAAATGACGGGAAGGGCGTTAAATTCAAATTCCCTTTGTTTGCGTAATAATGTACCCCAAGTGTTTTGATCTTTTCAATTCGGTCAAATTAGTGTTAGAGTAATAAAAACTCAAGTGTAGGGATATGCCTATAAATCCCTAGTATTTTGATGTTATCATAGAGGATGGTAGAGTAAAATGTATGAAAAAAAAAAAAAAAAAAAAAAAAAAAACATACTGCTACCATCCTACATCTATCCTTTAAATTTATGTTTGTTTATTTCGAGTTATCTAGAGTTTAGAGTGTCGAGTCTTGGCTTAGCAACGCCATTCTTCATATGCATTTAACATAGAGATTTTGACTTACCACCACTAAATAGCCTATCCCACCAAACACTTATTTCCCTACCGTAAGCCTAACGTTACAACCCTTTAAAGACCTCTTTGATAGTCTTTCCTAGGTGCTTACGCCAAAGCGATGGAGGTTTGATCTATTCTCAAGCCTATGGTAATCTATGTACTAGGACCGTTAATGAGTGTTTATCTTCCATTTCCTATATTGTTATATTTCATATATACACCGAGAGATGTGAGTATCCAAACACCCCATGTGAGGTGCTAGTATGTAATTCCGTGCTTGTTATGACTTTTGGGCTTATATGTGTTGTGGACCGTTTTGAATTAATGCTTCATGACCCCTAACTTATAAATTAATTGGCTAAAAGCACATTTGCTGAGGACAAGCAAATAACAAGTGTAGGGATATTTGATAAGGTTTTAAAAGGTACCATTTTGAGGGTCGTTTAAGTCCTTATTTGATCACTTTTGTATCCGTTATTGCTTAATATCGTTCCTTTTCACTTTTAGGTCTCGTGAAGGCAAAATCTTTGGAATGGCACTTATTTGGACGAAAAGGCGCGAATATATGAAGAAAATGGCCAAAGTCGAAATCGAGACACTCACGATTCTTTGAAAGTAGAAGCGGCGGCCATCGGATATTGGCGGCCGTCCCAAAATTTTATGACGGGCGGAACCCAAAACTCATATTTTCAAGAGACGGCGTCTAGTTGTGAAAGAGTAGGCCGTCGCTACTCGGGCGGCCTAGATGCAATCCAGACGGCGTCCGAAATTTGAAGAGGACGGCGTCACGGACATAAGGTGACACCGTCGCAAGGTTAACGTGGCCAAGACGAAACCCTAATGGCGGCGACACGGCGGCTTCACTAAACATATGGTGGCGCCGTCGCAATTGTAATCTTATATATAGAATCCGAATTTTTCGGTCTTTGTGTGGAGAGTCTTTGAGTAAAACCTAAAACCGAACCTAAGGTGTCTTGTACGAGATTTTAGGGTTTTAAACCCTATCTTACATCAAGATAAGTCTTTACTTCATTAATTCAATTATGTCTTTGATTATTTGTGTGTATGCTTGCATGTTCTCCATGTCCAAGCTAATTTATTTGTGTGTTTGCTTAGGAAGTATGAAACTTAATTATTAAATATTGATTGGTTGTTTCTTATCTTAGTTGATTAATGATCTAGTAATGCGATAGGTCATTCGTTGTGTACTTAATGCTTGATTCATCTTTGTGAACCTTAGAGTATAATTACACGAGTAATTGTAGGCTAAACCATCCAAGAGCGCCTTAGGTAGGGTTTATAATCTCTAGTGGGTTTGTAGACAAGACCCTTTGGTAAGTTCGAAGAGTTAGGAGAAACGCATGCCTACAACTTTAGACACACAACGCAACTAGGAATAAGGCGTGACACTCAACCATCAATAGGAGATAATTAAGGAGTAATACAAACTAAGTAAACACATTTTAAACTATCATACGAGTACACATTAATTAGACATAGACTCCCACAACCTTAGTTTAGATAATTAGATAATAGTAGAGTAATCGGTGAAATACCAACCCCCAAATCCAATACCCGAGATTCGTACCTTTCCATTTTTCATAAAATATAAAAGATAAAAATAATCTTCCTCAACCTTAACCTTAGCGTAGTAACTCCTACTAGCATTCCTATTCCCTAAAGAACGATATCAATACCCGTGGCTTACCCTAATTACTACACTACAACGATTAGGTTCATTTGCCTAGGGTGTTATAAAACTTGCTCGAAGAAAAGGAAGTTCCTTTGACCCGAACGACGCGTGTAGCGTTATCATCTCATGATTTTGGATTTCACATATATCACAACATGTGTTCATGAGGCAGTCATCGATGATGATCATTAAACCCACAATGAGGCAAAGAGGAAAAGGTTTTGCTCTATTTTGAGAGTCGCTTGGAGGATGAAGCATCTTGATGACCAACTTTGGTATAGTTTGCTTCTTGACAGAGCTTACATACCGTAAGTGGTCTCGTAGCTTCGTGATCATCCTTATTGCGGATCATGCAATAAAGGATTCTATAGCGCTTGTCGGTGGTATGACCGGTGTAATGACACGCTCACACTTCGCTTGGGTTTGTTGGTGGATTTTGATTTTGATGAGCTAGATGAGGTGACTTAGTTTCCTTGATTGAATCGGGGCTTTTCGATGGAATCCATCTTTTCATCGCCTTCCTCACAAGCTCGATAAGTTCTTGAATTTGGTCGCCTTCGGTGGGGACAGAGGATGTTGAAGTCTCAATAGGAGTAGACAACTTGTTGGATTGTTTTCTTGTCTTTGCGGGATGGTTCTACCAAGTCCGGACCTTTCTTTTGGTGAGTGAGGATTGAATTTTAGAGGAGTAAGCTCGGAGCTTGGATCGGCACCTTGAAGAGGTTTCGAGGGTGGAAGCGGTGTTTGATTCTGCTTTAGACTCGAGAGATGTGTTCAAGTACCACTTTGCACATCGAAGTCTTATCATGCTCTTAAGAGCTTGGCTCTCGACTCAAGAATCCTTCGAAATCGAAATTTGGAAGCTTACTCTCGGGATTAACCCGTTCAATCCAATCACCGGAATTTGGAGTTGTCAACATATTGGTAATCATACCACCGACACAAATGGTTTTGAACTTTGGTCTTTTTGAGAGAGTCGGGAGATGATCTTCACTATGACTCTCTTTTTCTACCGAGCACCCATAGCATCAAAGACCACAGGAATTTTAGCGATCCAACTATCAAGAATATCTTGTACCTTTTAAAGTTCATCTTGAAGAGCCCGATTTCTATTAACTAGTTCGGTGTTTTGAATTTGCAAAGTGACGACCTCAAGCTTCGCTTGTTTTAAAATAAGCGATTCATCTCTACACTTGTTTAATTCAAAACTTAGCTTGTTGTATTTTGAAAGAGATTTAATCTTTGCTCTTCTACGAACTTAAGGTCAACATTAAGATAATTCATATAAGATCGCCAATCGTAGTCATCATCCATAGAAAGTAAGATGTTTACCTTCTTCATAGTGATGTTGACCCATTCCCGTTTCGGCATGATTCTTTCCAACGACTAGCTTGTCCTCTTACGAGAGGGCCATCGGTCACCGACATGCACCATTTCATCATCGATGACAACGGCTCTTCATCGATCGAAGGTCTCAAACAAGGCCTTTGTTTTTACCCGCATGATTGAACACTTTTGTTGTTTACGAGGACGGCCTCGAGCAATGCAAGCTTAGCTTTGACTTTCTTATACTTGGCTTCAAAATGAGCAGTTTTGTTTTGATCATTTGTTTTGAAAGTTTTGATGAGACCGATAGATTTTGGTTGAAATTTGCTAAAGCTCGAGGATGATTTGACCACGATGGTTTATAAGAGAGTTCAAATTGTTTTTGAAAAGCAGTCTTTTGCAAAATGACCTCTTTTGTGACACTTAAAGCATTCGGTGTCCTCATTTGCTTTGGCATTTGAAAAACCTTGGTTTCTTTTATAAACCTTCGAGAGTTAGCAAGGAGTGCCCTTTCACGAAATTCGGTGTTCGGGTCATTTAGGTACTCCTCACTTGATCTCTCATCGGGCTCATCATCGAATTTTCACGAAAATCTTGAACAACATTGTTAGAATAGAAAGCGGTTGATATTGGTGATGAGGTGGTGGTCGGGACTTCTTGACTTCTGAGACTTCTTTAAGTCGGGTATCGTCTGCTGATGAGGTTTTCCTCATAGAAAATTTCCATAAATTTCGTGAAGCTCAAGATTTTGGATATGATTAGCATTCCTAAGTCCACGAGAGAAATTCAACCACTTCTCGGGAGACCATGACAAAACCAACATTGATTTCATGTTTGGACAACTTAACACCATCATTTGACAGTTCATTTAAAGAGTTTTGTACCGTGTAAGTTTGAGAGAGTTTCGAGTCCTTAGCCACTCAAGGTGTTATACTCAAGTTTTAGGTCTATTATCCTGTTTTCCTTGGTATCGGATGGTCCTTCATGACTATGAACTAGGTCATCCCAGTTTGCTTAGTGTACTACGACTTATAACTGCACTCCATAATATCGTCGGAAGACAAGATATTATGATACTTTTGAGTCTTTGGTCTGGTTGACCACTCTCCTTTCATCCTGGTCCACCGAGCTTGGTTTGGGCAACCCTTCGGTGATCTTTGGGACAAATGGACCTTCATTTATACACTTGATATAATAAGGTTCCATCCTAATCAAATAGCAAAGCATTCGCTTTTCCATTTGTTGAATTTGCCAACTTCAAGTCAAGGGCAACAATTTGAATAAGCTCCACCCTTTTATCGACTAGTTGGGGTACATCAATTTCACCATTTAGGATCCTAATTTAAAAACTTTTAGAGCGGCCTAAAAACGAGTTTTATAATTAGCCTTGCTCGATACCACTTGTTGTTCCCTTTCACTATCGTTTAAAACAGTTTAAGTATGTAAAACAAGTTAATAGTGAACTATGACCTAAATTAACATAAGTAAAACACACAAAGTAGTTTTCAACATCATATTCTTATTAGAAATAAATCAACAAAGAATACGTTACCTAAGTACTTGCGGAATAGTACTTGGGATTGAAATGACAAAGTTTGGTGACTCCTCTAAGCTCGGGCTAAGTCGAGCACAACTCTTAGAGCTCACCGAGCTATCTCAGAACTAAGTTGTATTTGGAGGAGTGAAAAGATGGCTCATGCGTGTATGTGTGTTTTACAATTCACAAGCTTGATCTTTTCACTCCATCTCTTATGCTATTTATACATGTATGATATTTGACTCTTTCCTAAGTGACAAACCGACATCATACAAAGACAAAATCTTGATGTATTTTGTCTCATTCTAAAGACTATTCTAGGTAAGAGACAAGACTACTTTCCTAAGTTCGATGACACCGAGCCCCGATCTTTTGCCATTCTGTGAAAGTTGACTTTGGTTGATAAGGACTTCGTCTTATCGATTCAAACTTATCCCGCCTTGTCCCGCTCTTTCTTGATCTTTACATCCTTCATCTTCTACTCATTGTCTTGATTGTAAGTAGTTGGAGAGAGTCTTAGGGATTCAGGTGAGTTATTGTCATCACTCACCGAATCCACCATCTTCTTCTTGACTCGATCTTCACCCTTTAAGTTCCGCCTCTTCTTGGGTGGAGACTTCTTCTTCGCCTGTCTTGAGTATCACGAAGATGACTCAGCGAGAGACTATGCACTCGGTGACCGTTAGTGTTTAACGGACTAAACACTTGGGCTATTTTCTATTCAAATCCTATATTAAGGGTTTGGGTATTTATCGAACCCAACATGTACAATATACTAAAACACGAATACTATGCTTTCTTAGGTAATCGTTAAAGATCGTGGTCTTGCCATACTCTATTGTTGACATACAATATATCGTTACACTCATTGCGATCATTACTGGTGAGTTCATACCCCACTTTCTATTACTTAATTGTTTTACAAACCCTTGGGGAGATACATGCTTTATTTTAAACCGAACACATTGCTTTCAAAATGTATACTTATCGATTGTTTTATTAGCACTAAGTTACCGCATTTGCCAAACTTAAGTCCCTAAATCATGAATCATTAATCACTAGTGAGGTGAGGCGCGAATATGGTGAATAGCTCTATCGGATTAGCGAATCCGTTTGTGTTGACGGTGAGGCAAACAAACGCACTATATTTGAGTAACATTGGGTAAAAGCGACAATTTTACCTATTAGGGCTCGTACCGACATTTTCACCAATTAATTTTGAAACACGTTAACGCCTTGGTTGCATGATGCTTAGTTTAATAATAATTGTTTTTGTTTTCAAACCATTAGTGTGAGTCTATAGCTCACACTACAAACATAATGTGTTCAACCATCAAACAAACTCTATGAATTTCACTCAACCTTTGTGTTGACAGTTTTAAGCATGTATTTCAGGTCCATAAAGTCGGAAGCTGGAACGGAGGGGCACAGATACTCAAGAAAGCTATAAATTTTACTATCATTCGAAAACCCATTTAATGTATTTTGTAAACCGTGAAACTACTGGGACCTCATCTTTGTAAACTCTGATATTTATATAAATCGAATGACAAATCCTTTTTAAAATGACTCAATTAAAGTTCGTTTTCTATCGTTATGACTGTTATGCCATGAAGTAACACCTAGTTTGAATTCCGCTGCGCATCACGAAATTGGTGGTGTTACAATTAGAGTATGTAAGGTGTGGGTTCGATTGCGATAGAATTATAATTTTGTCTTGTCGACTGTGCAGTGGTATAAGATCTGTACTTTTGACTTGGTAGTCTCCGAGCCCTAGTTGTTTTAGATGTTGATCCAGAAACAGGGATGGTAGAGGATAATAATCAGAGGGGTTCCAAACCTATAGACCCATAATTTTATGGGATGATAATATTACACATATTTATTGAATGTGTCTTTGGTAAGAAGATTGGGTTTTAAGTGGTTGATGAAGAGTTTTGTATTAGAAGAAAATGTCTGGTAGCTTGATTCTTGTTGTTACGCATTGTGGATGTATCATCAATGGTTTTAGCATTTGTATGTGGTTGTTGAATGAACTTCATGTAAGAAGTTGAAGAAGGTTTGCAACAGTGTTGTATTTATTGTAGTGTTAAGGAATAAGTGTTTTTCTTTGTTGTATTTGTTGGTTTAAAGTATAGTTGGAGTATGTTTGTTGTTGTTTCTAATGTTATGGTTTTAGCCGGAAGTTTATAAGGGTGTTTAGTGAATGCTTGTGGTATATGAGTATGGATGGTGCAGGCCGAATTTTGATTGGATTATCGTGTAGGCCTGTTGATTGTGCAGTGATATAGCAGCAGGATTTTTGGATGGCCTGTGAACAACTCTTGCAAAGGTTGGTGAATTTCATTTTTCTTGTTAGGTGTTCATTTGTCGATGATGATGTTGGATGAAGGTTGAGAATTTGGATCGAAATGTATTTAAGTTAAGAAGCTTATACTATGGGTGTGTTTGGCTAAGGTTATCGCCTTTTTAGAAAGGTATTAGGTTTCATGACTATGTTTGGGTACGTTTATTTTATACAACTATTTTTTTTGCATTCAATATGCTAGACGAATATTTGTGCATAGTGACGAGATTTATAACGACATATAGTAATAATGATTTTTTGGTTAAGGGGGGTGGCAACGCTAATCGGCATGGCTTCGGTATGCACGATACCGATCGGCATGACCATAGCCAACAATTCGGCATGATTCGGTGTGGCATGTAATGTGCTAAATCGGTAAACATCACCGATTCTACATGAGCCAGCAAGTGGGTATGTTCTGGTTACTGTTTTCGGATAAAAAAAAATTAGATGAGGTATGGGTTAGGCATGGTTGTCACTAAAAATCTATGATTAGGTATAAGATAGGTATGAGATGAGATGGAAGGATATTATTTGTGAGTGATTAGGTATGAGAAATTTAATTAGGCATGGTTGTCACCCCGTAAGTATTTTATGTAACCAAAATATCATTGTAACTATCTTACACTAATGAAATCACGTTGCCCCTACGCGGATAACGATCTAATTTTAATTAAAGCTGTATGAATCGTATTTATTACCCAACACAAAGTCATAAAGGTCTACGCTTAATTTATATACCAGCCCGGGACAGATTATTGACTTATTGACACGTAGGTAGCCAAAGTTGATTTGGTAACACCATCTATTTATTGTAACAAACATGTATAAATGGATACGAACAATTAATTAACGGTCCACATCCATTAATATATTTGTGTCGACACAAATTATGCAAAACCATAATTTACAAATTAAAGTTACCCGGATTATATGGGCATGCATCTAGAACTATTGACTTTGTTTCCTTTAAAAGAAAGCAATATGGAAGCTAGGTCCTGTCGTGATGGAGTACTGAGTGAGGTAAATCTTGTTCATAATCCAATAAACCGAGATACCACCCGTAAAGGATAGGCTTTCACGATCGTAGCTTTCTTATAATACTCACGTAACCAAAGAAGAATATCGTTTGCACATCTGACAAGATATATATACTGTACCGATTATAGATTAGTTTGTGGATTTGTGCTATTGGCAATTCAGTCTAGCTCAATTTTTATTCCACACACGACACACCGACTTTGATTTAGACCATGATTCAAGCTTGATAATATTAAAACCTCAAACAGAAGATCTGTAGATCCTTATGTACGTCTTTTTTCTTTAGATTGTAGAATCACAGAATATATATGGTGCTTCGATAAGTGAAATATGATCAAAGTTTATGTGGCGTTGTGAGGTTGTCTGAATGAATTTTTAGTTTATTTAATTCATTTAGCAAGCTCTATACTTGGCATTTATGTTCCTTGTCAACCGAGAACGACTTTAAGATTTTCAAAAAAGTGTTGCACAAATTTCTTTTATCACAAGCACTAAATTTGAACTACATAGAAGTTATGGGCTAAATTGAATTAGCACAAAAATATTATTAGCGGTTGTACATATCCAAATGACATTTAAAAAAATAAATAAATAAATAAAAGGTTTACATTTCGTGATTCAAAATGAAGTCTGACCCATGCTACACATGGCTCTTACGTGGGTCAATCCCTATTGTCAATACCAATTACATAGTATAGCATTAAAACTCAGTAAAAACATATCAAATCTATGATCGATTGACAACGTATTGCGTATACACCTGATTTACCACTAAAAACATATCAAAACTTATATGTTTGTGTGAAAAGGTCGAGTTTTAGTACAGTAAGTTTGAAAATTTTTAAATTTTTTTATATATTATGTTACTTTTTAGCTGGGTTAATCACATAAATCGTCCTTATGGCTTACACACTTTTTAATATTTCGTTTTTAATCCACAAAAAGTACACAGGTCATTCATGTTGTTGTCCATTTTGCATGAGCGGTTCTTTAATCAAACAGTGTTAGTTTTGGTACATTAAGACAAATGCTGCGTCATGTGAGGGCAAAATAGTCATTTTATTCTGAGGATGATTTTGTAATTGACCTTTAAATTTTATTTTATTTTTATTTTTAAGTTTTTTATTAATAAAATTTATTGCCATAGCCGAGAATCAACTCGTGCCTCTTCTCTTCAAACCAATATCTCAACCCTTTGGATGAGCATCCAAATATGCGTTAATATATTAACTCAATTTGGTTTTATCCATTTTACGGCGGGTTTATAGCAAATAACCTGGTTTAAGCTTGGGTCGATTGGTTCAGAGTGAATGAAGCCGGTTCTGCTACGTCAGCGACCAGTCAGCACCACGCTAGCGACCAGTCAGCGCCTATGGTTTAAAAAAATGTAAAAAGAAAAGTTCCAGTTACATAAATCGCCCTTGTGGTTTAGTATGGACGTACAAGAACAATAATTCCCTCACGTGCCCAACACATGACAAGATTTAAAGAAAAAACTAACATCCACCGGTCCGTGCAAAATGGACAACCACAAGGATGACTGGTGTACTTTTTGAGAGTTAAAAACGAAAGGTGAAAAAGTGTGTAAACCACAACGTATGTAATTAACTCTTTTAGTTGTGATGTGTTATTGATACAAAACAGGCTTTAAAACCATTTAGACAATGTATTTGACTGTTGTAGTGTAGTATTGACAAGACATGGAGATTGATCGTTTTATACGAAGAACAAGTGATAGACATAATCCTTAAACACGATCGCAAAATCAAAAGAAACAAACCTGACGATTTAACCGATAAATAATGAATCTTGGGATTAGTTAAACACAAGATAAGATCTTCTAAAGCAAAAGAGAATATAAATTACTAGTCTTAGAATATAGTTGAACCAGAAGAATGTTTTTTAGATCAACAATTGATTAGAGAATCAAGGAAAAATTGAATTTTTTAGGTTTGTTATCGCCAGACTTGCCACAGGGGAGGAGTATGAACTTTTTTTAGTGTTTATTACATTTTAGTTTCACATAAACAGATACAAAAATATGAATTGCATTATACAATTTAGTTATATAAAAACAAACTATATAGCAAGTAACGAAAACTAACTTAAACTTTTACTTATTACAATTCTTTTATAAAACGAATTTTAATTATCAAACATCTAATAAATGTTTAGCAATTTCTTATGAAAGATATACCAGTAAAAAAATGTTTATATTTCAAATAAAATTAGTGCAAAATTGCAATGCTTTTAACTCACGTACGGTTGTATAAATAAATAGTGATTAAAATCTTAATTTCAACTTCTTATTTTTCAGGTAGTAAGTTAAAATAATTACAAATATTTGAATAATATAGACAATATCATATAAAGAATATGAGTTGCATTATACAATTTAATTATATGAAAACACAGATATATGTAATATTTTTCATGCAAAGGAAGTAAAATAATTAAAAAGATTTAACTGGTCGAACAATATGCTGCTACAACTCGTGAGTATTTAATACTCGTAAATATGGAACACCATGATGTAAAATATAAAAAGTTTTGTTATTCTAATGGCTATTTTTGCTATTATGGTAACTTTAACAACATACTTATTGTTAGCAAAACATAATAAAATTATGCCCTAAACGTATCTTGTATCGAACAATAATAAAATTACACATTAGTTAACTCATGCTTAGCCTTCCCTAGATAATTTGAATAGATAAAAATATAATAAAATTAGTTAATAACCAGGTGAGTACCCGTACATAGCAACGGAGGTTCTTTACGGCAAACAATTAACGATGTGCGATATTGTGGTAAGTGTTTCGTATAACGCTCAAAATAGAACGTGAAAAGATCAAAATGTAATTACAAACAGTTGTAACATGCGATAATTCAGCTCTAGCAAAAATTCTTAATATGTATAAAAAAACATATAAAAATAATTAGTGAGATTCAAAAGTACAACATTAAATCATGTTTGGTTTCGATAAAAAGTCGACCGATAAATAATCTTGTATAGCTATATGTATGAACAATATGTACGAGTAGCCCATCATGACTTACTGTGCTTATTACCATTCAAGCTTTTTTTCATCTAAGACATCATCATGTATTTGCCTCGAAATATGAATCATTTCCATTTCCACGATGCTGATTTTATGTCCGCACAACTATAATGTCCTTGAATCGGGCTAAAGGTCGGAAAATATCTTCACTCAAAGTCAAAGAGAATCTTTTTTGATGTCAAAGACCAGAAGCTACGCGAAAATTTTCATTGGATCTCGGTTGTTCAGCCGTGATGCCATTTAGAAAGAAGAGACCAAGAAGAAGAAAAAGAAAAAGCAGTATTTTGCAGATTCTTGACATCACTGGAAAACTTTTTCGCTTCAATAGCGAAGCAAAGAGTCAAATCAATGCGACTTCGTGCCCGACCTAAAGATCCTATCCTCTTTAATGGAGCTCTTGATGGCACGTTCAAGCGAGTGCGTGTCAAGATACCATTGTTCATACAAAGTTAAGATATTCGGATTAGCGAAACTAAAAAGACACAGTAGATTTTCTATTTTGTATTATACATGATACTTCCTTGAGTCCATCGAAGCCCTTCTACAAACAATGCATTTGAAAACTTGGGCTGCACACATATGTTTACATTTTGGTCGTCATCATCATCATCGATGTGACATCGTTCCAAAGGATTGAGAAAAGTATAAAAACAAACAACAACAATACTTTTTCTTTAACAGAGGCGGCTAAAGTACACCGTAACACAAGTATATCATCTTCACTCTATTTTAACCACAACTTTAACTTGCCGCACATGTCCCACCGCATAATTACGAAAACAACATAAAAATATGTGTAATGAAAACTATGAGGGATTGGTAAATGTAATATAAAAACCTACGTCTGAAACAAATGAAATCCATTATTTGTAACTATAAGTTACTCATAAATCATAAACACATGAATGGTCTTGTGGTTGGTCGTATACTAAAGAGAAAGATGGGAGACTTCTAGAGAGAAAGTTGAATATAATAGGTTGTAACCAAATGAAGTTTCAACCCTCTCCCTTGGTGGGAAGAGAGTATTTATAGTCATACATAAATGCCCCTACGGGAACATGTAGAAGCGGTGACGGTGGGTAAAGACCCGACCCGACTCCACGGTGATACTTAAGCTAAAACGTTTTCGAATAAAACTACGACCTATAGAGCTAGATGATACTCGGGGTGACCGAATCTTCAATATGAATTTTCATAATCCTAACAATCTCCCCATAAGGTGATAGAAATAACTTTTCACATACACATCAAACCATAACACAAAGTAGCATATAGATGGAATTCTAGAGAGAAAGTTAGAGGTTTAGGGAACTTAGTGAGAGAAAGTGAAAGATTTTATTATGAGCTCCAACTCTCTGCCTTGGAAGGTAGAGAGTATTTATAGTCTTACATAAATCGCCACACATCGGTCGTTGATCCAGGCATACAGTGGGTAAAGACCCGTCCGTCCTCCACGGTGTTACTTAACTAAATACTACTTAACATAAAAGAACTACGACTACGAGCTTTCTAACTATTACATATACTTGAGGTGACCGACTCTTTAACACCTGGAATTTCTAATTCCTAACAATCTCCCCCTAAGGGAGGTCACCTCAATCATGTACCAAAATTACATTGAATACAAATAGATTTTACATTAAAATTGTTCTTGCATTCTTGATGTAGTCCTTTGCTTCTAAGCTCGTAGTCATTGATTCTTCACATTGCATGTTTGGTTACTTCAAGTGGAGGTCTTTTACTGATCCACGTGATAATAATTTTGAGCCGACATTTGAGATCATCGACTATCAAAAATCTACGAGACATCCATTGTGGTGTTGGTATTATGTGATGTTGTGACTTTAGGACCGACATGCTCACATTACGGATCATGATGTCTTCAAATCGAGTAGCGGAAGCATTTGTTGAATCATGATATTGGCGGCAGCGTGGCGGAAGCATGGAGTGAAAATATCGAGTCATTGATGCACTAATCATGATTTCTTTTGAGATGAATGTGTTAGGTGAGCATGCGGCTATGGATTGACCGCTTCATTACGATCATTTACGCGTCGGGCGACACGCGCAACAGTTAGCAATAAATCGCACGAAAATGTCTTTGATCACTTCGTTGAATTGAGTACACGCCCACGGTTCCCGTTGATCGATACATGTCTTTGTGATCGGTATAATTCTAAAGAATTTCCTTGACGAGGGTTTCGCGGTGCTCTAGTTGTTCTCAAACCGGAGCGTCTCAAAGAAGACAACACGGGTGAGTGAACCAAATATTTTAAGTCCAGCGATTGATGAAAAGAGATTTGAAAAACAATCGTGTATTGCTCAATAGAAATTGTTTTGCAATACAACGAAGGTTTTATTGAAAATCAATTATCAATCATAAAAACACCTTTGGTTTGAAAAATGAGTACACGATCGATGTGCTAAAGAAAAGAGTTTTTATGCACAAAGACCGGTTTTCAAAGGTATCCAGTCAATCCATAACTCGAACCGAGATTGATTCAAGTGATTGAATCGCCCCATTGTTTCTGCTCGGTTGTCACATGGTTGATCTATATAATAGATCTCACATGCCACCTACCGGGAGCTTGTTTGATGTTGGCTCGAAGGCTTTCCATCTTCATAGTGAATATGTATACACATCACTCGGATGTTACGGCAATACCACAAGGATAATCGTGGGACTCAAGATATAATCTCTCTTCCACATTGGTGAAACAGAGTCTTCATTGAAAGTGTCCTAATGAGATTTATTGATGATCTCTTGGCTCTAGACTCAATTTGTGCATATTTGGATCACGTGTCGGAGACTGGGAGAGGTCTCCTTCTTCAATATCAACAATCTCTAAGAGAAAGTCGATAGATAATGTTGGTTCCCGTGAGAATGAAACAAGTCCTTATAAGAGGAACTTGAGTGGTTTGGAAAGTTGAAGTGCGGTGCGTCAGCGGGTCCATGACGTCTTGTCTTCAATACCGATGTTACCATCGGTAGCATATGAATTGAACCCGGTTTACGCCCTAAGGTTGAATAAATGGAGGCTATTTGTTTCACCTTTCCTCATTCAATTCTTTTAATTCTTCAACCCCTTGATTGCTTACCGAGACTTCATAGCTAGAACCTTGTTGGGTTTATTCGATGCTAGCTCGGTCTTAGTCCGCACTCTTCCCATATCTCATTTTCTCCTTTTATCATCATACCTAAGGACTTCTACACTAACTAGTGGATTGTCCTGGGTAGATCCCTCCGATTCGGCGGATCATGGAACACATACCTAACCTTATCATCCTTATATCACCGTACATAAAGTAAAGTTGGTCGGTCTATTCGGTATTGTTCATCCGCCATTGGAACCAATTGAAAACCATTTGAAAATCAATTCGGATACATGTGATATATTATCAAAGCATTTTGTACTGAATTGTTTTGATATTTTAAACGAGAACTCCCCTCAACATGTGCATCAAGTATTTGAAAAGTTTTGCACACGGAGGCAAGAGAAAGAATTAACTTCTTTGATTACCATTTTCTAAAGATATCAACATCACTTCCCACATCAAATCAAGTAGGTATAGCATTTCGGGAAGGATGAGGTTTCCATGAATTTGCTCCCCTCAATATGTGCCTCGAGGTTTGAAAAGAGTTTTGCACATACTAGAGGAACTGCACATTGGGATGAATGATCACGTTTCAAATCAAAGGTTTAAGATAGATGCTCCCCTCAACATGTGCATTGAAAATTTGAAATCGTTTGTCACATGTGGGAAGGGCGGCATGTACATTCTTATAAAACCATTTACCGAATTATCGGTTTAAATCCAATTTAAATCACATTCTCCCCGATCACAATTATCAAATCATTTGAGATTTGTGATCTCTTATAATTAAATTGATTTTGAAAGCTTTTAAGGAGAATTGTGACTTGATTGTGAAAGCGTTTGAGCGATAAGGATCGAATTTTAAGACTTTAAACTCCATTGATAAAACATGCATGTATATCTTTTGAAAACAATTTAATGCCAAATAACTTTTTAATTTAAGTGAAATCATTCTCCCCTCAATCAATGACAAAGGTTGTTGATTGAGATATGATATTTTGACATATGAGTCACGATGATTATCAAAAATAGAAACCGAGTTATTTTTCAAAGCATTTGGTTTTCACATAAATGTTTATAGAATCGAGCATGGAATTTTGAAAGCATGATAAAACATAGCTCGTTCTTTCTTTTAAAACGGGTTATTGCTGAAGATGACAATAAACCATTTCTCTTTCTCTCAAATATATATATATATATATACAAATAGTGGCGATTTTAAGTTGAAATTGTGTTTGGATACCATATAGTGCCTTTGCCACATTTATGTTGATGGATTTGAGGCACCTTTTAAGGTTGTCCCAGACGAGGATTTATCTTGTGATTGAGAAAATTGGAGTCAAGACCCATGACCAGAATGTTTATTTCTCGGTTCATGAGCGCTTACGTGCGGTGATCAAAGCAGGTAAGCGATTTTGACCCATCTTTGCTACATTTTTTATATGTGTTAGTTAGTTATATTGTTTTATTATCGGTTCAACAATAGATGCTTGGGGAGCCTCTTCGTTATTGATGGGAAGGAAAACACGTGTTTGCATAATGGGCACCGGACACTTATGAGGACTAGATCATGAAACTTTTGGGCATCACAACCAATTGTTAAATCTTTGCCCTTGCACAAAACATCAACTTACCAAACATATGTCCACCTACCAAATCGATGCAAATGTGGTTGCATTTAGAAAGTGGCTAAATAAATTTGCGGTGGAAAAGTTAATTGGGAAACAAGTTGTGTCATCTACATTGTTTTATGTTTATACCATCATAAAGCGGAAGAAGGCTTGGATGAAGTTACATGATAGCGGTGGCCTAGAGCTCCAAGTGCTTTGCAATGAGGATTTTGGTCCATTAAATCGGTTGCTTTCACATTTATAGATTAGACTACATGGGTTTGTCTTGATAAAACAAGATGACAAAGAACTCTACAAGTGTTGGACTTAACGTACTAATCTTCTTACTGATCGATTATTGTTTTGTTTATCTTTATCTGATCACACTTGCCCACCATTTGTTGATTTTTGGTTTATGCAGGGATTATAACTTCTCTCCTTTCACAATAAGCAAAGACAACATTAAATTGTACTTTTTCTACCAATTATGTTGGTATGTCATCTTTCTCCTTTTCTTTTCATTTTACATATACGTTCACGCCCTTGAAAAACAATACGGATAAGAAACTAAATAAACTACTAAAAACTAAAGGTCCCAATATATTCCTTCCATTTGAAAATATATTACTTTTGAGATATATATCGGAATCAACATATGTTCTCAACTTTATGATATTCATCACGTAAAGTAATTAGGTAACAATGTTCTATTCATTATACTCATGACAATTCAAGAGTGTAACTAAATTTCTTTGTTATGAAAGTTAACTCCAATTCTTTACGCAAGTTCATTCGGCCTTTTCATTTAAACATCACGACCATTAGCACACATAAATTTAAATAAGAGGTTATAGGATTCACACTTGGAGCGATGTTAACTTTGGATACATACGTTCATGGAATTTTTGAGTATATCTTCATAATTTAGTTAAATAAGCGACTCTAAATATTAATTTTCCTTATCGTTGATACTAATAACATGCAAACATAAGATATTGATTTTTAGTTGGTTTATATTGAGTTGATTGTTAAATTCTTTTAGTATGTAGCTATCAAGCAGCGTATGGAGAAAGATGTAGAAAAGTTAAAAGATTGAGCGCTTTATGAAAGCAAAACTTGAGGAACTTCACAAGGAATTACATCGAAACAACTAACTTTGAGGTCATGTTTTCTACAATTATCTAACCACTATCTTCTTATAGTTTTTGTTTCTATCTTTTGGAACTATAACATAGCATATGCTTTTGTAAATCTGAGGTTGTGTTATAAGCCTTATAACTCACTTCAAGAAAATGAGAAGGTATGTGAAGAGCATGTAGATTTCTTGGAGAAACAAATGATTCAACTTTATCGCTTCAGCCGAATTCAAAGAAAGAGATAAACATCAAAGCAACAAATATATACAAAAAGTAATTAAAAGTTAAATGAAATGGTTAAGATATATAATTGATGTTACCATAATCTACAAAATGGCTATGACAGTAAGTATTTTATTTTTGGTCTTTTTTTTAGGATTTAGTTGAACATATATATAGTAAAAAGTAATTAAAAGTTAAATGAAACAGTTAAGATTTATAATTGATGTTACCATAATCCATAAAAGCGGCTAAAAGCGGTAAGTACTTTGATTTGTTGTTTTTATTTTTATGATTTAGTAGAGCAAATATATCTTGAAAAGTAATTAAAAGTTAAATGAAACGGTTAAGATCTATAATTGATGTTACTATAATCCATAAAACGGCTAAAAGTAGGTAAGTACTTTGATTTGTTGTTTTTATTTTTAGGATTTAGTAGAACAAATATATAGTAAAAGTTATTAAAAGTTAAATGTAACGGTTAAGATCTATAATCGATGTTACTATAATTCATAAAACGGCTAAAAGCAGGTAAGTATTTTGATTTTAGGTTTTTATTTTTAGGGTTTAGTTGAACAATTATATACTAAAAGGTAATTAAAAGTTAAATGAAACGGTTTATAATTGGTGTTACCATAATCCATAAGCGGTTAAAAGCAAGTAAGTACTTTAATTACGAACATGTTTTCTTTTTCTTAAAGGAGGTAACTACTTTCTTACATTTTGTTCTAAACAATATTAATCATGAACATCTTTTATATTTAATAATATTATTTACATTTATTATTATTTTTTGTTAATTATGTTTATTTAGTTATTGTATATAGGTGCTTTCAACTTTTTTTTTTTTTTTACCAAATTTAGATGATGATGACGAATTTGAATTATCTGTGAATGGATTTATGGGTTTGGTTGATGTTTGTTGTGATAAGAATATGTATGTATTGTGGGGTACAAGTGAAGTTTTGTTGTTAATACCCTTTGTTTGTTAAGTGGTGATCTTTGTGTATTTACCAAGAATAGGGAAAAAAGGTTGTGGTTATATGCTTTTGATAATGATGGTAGAATCCTAACAGAGGTGGTATTCAAAAAGGCAATTCGTCGCATATAAAATATGCAGTATCAATCCTTATCTATTTGTTCCCATAATAATCTAAATTTGTTATCGGTCAAAGTAGGATCCATTTAAGAAAAGGTGGTATTCATATGCTATGTACACTTCATCTCAAAATTATAGTCTTCATTTGGCTTTTTAAGTCTTTGTTTTAAAACTTTGACCTTATATATTTTTATTTATATTATATAATAATTGATGAAAATTATGTTAAAATACATTTAAAAATTAATTTATTCATATATATTTTATTTTACCAGGGAAGTGTCCCCTTTACCTAAAAATATTTAAGGTCAAATTTAAAAAAGAAAAACTTAAAAAGTCAAACAAGGACTATAATTTTAAGACTAAGGGAGTATTAAGTACACCTGTAAACATGTTTGGAAAATTAAACTAAGATCATATAACTTCTAATATTATTTCAATTGTTTTTAATTTTAATAAGTTTAGCATATATAGATGTCAAAACTATAATGTTAGTTATTTGTAATCACTCTATCATAGTGAGAAACAAAAACTAATAATAAGTGAGAAAAAGTAAACTTAATCCAATTGTATAACAAACTTACACTTAAAAATAATCAAAGTTCACATTTTCTTCAAATAATCTTAACCACCTAGCATGGCCTTCCTCCACTATTATTATACGAATTTAAATCTAAAAATAAAAACACAATTGACTAAACATTTAATATGCAATATATGGTTAATTAGATAACATTTTTTAGCAAACTTGCCCAATATTAGCACTAAGAATCACATATAAGCAAAGAACAAATTCATAAAAGCGACATCATACTTGCTTTATGTTTCCAAGGTATGGAGTATCACGAGTTTATCGGATGACTTGTTTTTCTAAGCGGAGAATCAAGTTGATTATATACATTAACCAACAATGATCAATTACATCCTAATAAGATGTTTCATTGTTAAATCAAAGGAAGAAAAGCTGGACAACATGGATACATAGTTTTTGCCAAAAATACTATACTAATGTGATTATTAATATCTTTTCGGGGTGACATTTATGCATAAAATAGTAAATATCCTAAATAGACCCAATAAATTTAAGTTCTTGGATGTTTCTTTCTTAAGTAACTTTACACTAAGAAAAGTACTCAATATGTGTTTCACTTGCATGTTTCACTTTAGGCGATACAACACCGAGTTATCACCACTTGTGGTATAAAGGTTATCGAACCTTCGGTGAGGCGCCAACGGATTCTCTTTGCAAATTACATGCGACTGCAACATTACCACAAAAACTAAACATTAACATAGAAAATAGTCAATACTTTAGATAGCTGATCAATGCTTGCAACAATGTATCACAAAACACACTCATCTAACATACTTTATGAATTGCTCATTTATTTAGAAATCAGTGAATTCCTTTAGCTTAGTGTGTTTGGATTAGCCTACTTGAAAAAACATAAGATATTTTGAAATCCCTACACATTTTTCTTCATTAATCACTCATTAATCATTTCAAGAATATCCTTTTTGACCTAATTGTGTTGAAAAAAATACAATAAGCCACTAAGCTTTTACGATATGCTTATCTAAACACTTCAAAATCACAATATAAAAACATAAAGGTTGTTAATACCTATTCAATCAAGGAACATCTTTTAACGTGTCAAACCTTTACAAATATATGGATCTTAATAGCGCCTAACTAAACCTTTGTTTATATTAAGTCATATAATAAAGATCACTTGAATTGCAACATTTTGTTGATACTTGATATGGTTACTACGGTTAAAATTTGTGTCATTGTGTTGTAACCGTGTCTCGCTCATGGCGTGATGTTTCTCATTGGTCTAGGTATGCACCTCGGAGTTTCAACAAGTACCTTGGGTATTCGGTTGGGTAGGAAAACAAAATCATGTTACGTCATTCAAGAAAACAAATCAAATGGTTTATTCGAGCGGGGTCGATGAATCGGATAAAACAACGTATCACATGGGCTGAACATTACCCTTAATGTATAGTAACTATAGTTGGTTCTTACATCCTCCTATTTGTTTAGTTGTATTATGTGAATTATTATAGGAATTCTTGACTTTTTGTAACTTTGTATACATTCACTACATCTGAAAGGAAATAGCCAATAAAAGTGTTTTGGATGCATAAGAAGCATTGCTACCGTTATATAAAGTATTAGATATTGTAAACAAACAAAGTATCATGTGCACATACATATAAAATAAGAAAATCAAACTTAGTCAAAAAAATACAATATATATGAAATAAGAGAAGCAATGCTTATAATTACAATGGTTATAAATGAAAATAGTCATTGGAAGTATGAACATGAACACACATTCATATATTATTGTTACTTAGTATATTTACCTTGACAAAGGGTATCTTTAGCACTCATAATAACTCTCCAAATAAATCATTCCCACCAAAACCAGGCTATTTATTGCAAACGAAATCTACGAAGAAAGTGATCGGTTGTCGTAGGAGTTCGTGGATTTCCAATGTTCTAGTAAATTATCGAGTAAAACGAAGAAAAAAAGAACTACAAAGCGGCTATGAAGTCGAGGCGCACATATGACCGACATTCTCTTGTGAAGACTACGATTCACATCCACCTTATCGATTCGCAATCCTGCCCATTTGATTCACTCTCTTGGGTGTATATCGACTTGCAAAGATTCATCGATACCAAGCGCTTCTAAAATACTACTTGATGGTGTATATCCGTTTCCATCCTTGAAATATAGTTGATGCTTTATCAGTTCTTGGTTACCTATTTGACAATGATAAAATATTAACATCAACTCAAAATTAAGCACTTTATGCATAAAAACACTTCATATTCATTATCTCAAAGGTGAAGTCGAGAGCCGTTTGGATATTTTCAAAGTGAGCTATATTTCAATTTGAGGTCAAGCTCACCAACATAACTCTCAACACTTCCATATCACATAATTACAGTTTTGGATTCAAAGTGATCATAGTAGTTGTATGCCTTCATTAAAAACATCATTTCATCTATAAACCAACCAACTTTAACATGAATAATAACCCAAAATCAACATATGATATCAAATAACAATTCATCATTAAAATTGCCTGTTAATCGATGAATTGAGGAATTAGTTATTCAATATGAATCTTTTGCGGATAGCAATCTAACATAACCCTTTCACATAATTTAAAATCTAACATAAACCGGGATTAACTAACCTTAGAATGATCATAAATCCGACCAAAATCACGAGAAAAATATGCTTCTTGAACTTTTCTCGGTGTGTTCGCAGACATGGCGGGTAAATTGGTAACTTTACGGTCATGGCGCATTTATCCTCTTCTTTGCAATTGTTATGATATCTAAGCCTAATTAGTCACAAGGTATCTTTTGACGATTATGATTATGTTAGGCACCTTCATGTTGTTGTGTCTACATGAGACACTAAAATGAGATTTATTAATATCTACTATATTTCGTGCGGGTTTGTGGGAAGCCATCTTGAAAAGGTTCTATCCAACAAAGCGTGTTCTTTTAAGTCATTCTTTGGTTGGTCTATTGCGGGAAATAAGTCGGATCTTCGATGGTGTAAGTACAAACTTACTACTTCTTTAGGGGTGTTTGGGATTGCTTATTAAAATTGCTTATCTGCTTATTCATTACGAACCAACCCTCCAACAACCCCCATAACCACCAACTTAACCAACCCACGAACCAATTTTTAATATATGCTAAAGTTATCGAAAAATTGGTGTTTGAGATATTAAAATCGAGACGAGCAAGAGATAGATAAGAGATGATGTAAGAAATATCGATTACCGCCATCATTCCATGTACATGTTTACATAGTTCACCTTTGCTTAAACGTATGCTTCAAATTCACATTAGAAAATTTCCAATATAATAATTGTATCTATGAAAAAATAAGATAAATATTCATTAATGCACATCGTTATGTTATAATTTGAATCGGTTCTGGATACACATGCTTTTAATACTCAAAAATTATTCGTTGTGTTTCAGTTTATGAAGAAACAGTTTAAATCACTCTTTTTTCGCTCATTTCAATTATAACTTACTTCCAGTAATTTCTTTGTGAATATGCATCCTCTATCTGTGGAGTTAGTGCGTGGAATTTTTTGGAAACTTCTTGGTTGGGCTTAAGTGTCGGGTTTGGGGCTAATATTTGGATTTGTTGGTTTGGGGCTATTTGTAGTCTTGATGGCAATTCTGTTGCAGCTGGTAGAAATAATGGTACATGTGAGTATTTTTGTTGTCTCTGTGTTGGAGTATAAATTTAAGAAGTTTGGTACTTATTTAGACTAACGGTATTCAAATTCGAATCAATATGTTACTATCCAGTTATGTATCAGACTTTTATTTATTAAATTCTAATTTCTTGAAACTCATATGGCAACAACATTAACTTTGTTTTGAGTTCGTTGAGTTTAGTTTTTTGAAGCAACATTGATATAATAAACAACATTCTCATACCTTTACTTTGTTAACAGGATCACGCTGATTATTTCATGTTGGAAGGGTTCATAGGTTTAGAACAACGGATGACAGAAGTGAGGATGGCAGTGCAAGTAGCAATGGATGTTAGACAAACATGTGAACAGTGATATGGATTTTAAATATTCAATCGAAAATATGACACCATGAGTACTTAGCTTGCAATTGCTAACTTGGGTGAGTGCTCTTATTTCTCTTGGATATTGATAGAGGTTCAACAACTCGATTGATTTTCCGTTTTTATGTTTTCCATTTTAAGTACAAGATTTTATTTGTCTAATCATTTGGGTTATATTTAATTGTAAATGTATGAAACTAATAAAAACTAACAAAATATTTAAAACTAAATGTTTCGAATGTTTTAATGGCAAATAGAAAACGTGCTAAACTCGATATATGTTTGAATTCAAATGCATATGTCGAGTTGAAGATATATGGTTGAATGCAAGTGCATAAACTTTTATTTCAAAAGTTATATCGAGTTAAGGCGCGAGGTGAGTGTGCTACTATTATTTTTTAGAACATTTTTAGTAAATGGCGGTATTATTGACAAAAAAAGGTTAGTATATTTTCTATTTTCCATTAAGTTATCGAGTTTAGCATGTTTTCTATTTGCCATTAAAACATTCGAAACATGAAAAAAAATACAGTGTCTTCAATGAAACCACTTCGAGGATCAATCTTCTATCTATTAAGTTGTGAATCGTCATCGGTATGCTCTTATACTTTTTGCACTATCTAAACGGCCCGTCTTACAAATCTTATAAATACGGACTTGGTTGCTACATTATGTGTCTATTTTCACTCATATTTCCAACACATTACTGAACATGCTCTCTTTATTCAATGATTTCAAAAACGTCTAACATCGTGTAAATTTGTAGCCTTGAACTATTCGTATATACCTTTTCTAAGTAAATCTTTTTCGTTCCAGGTTCGCAAGCTATATTCCTATGACCTTTATGAAAAGCATGAGACTGTTCAACATTCTAGATTTTTTAGATGCAACTAAGGTAAAGTGTTTTTAGCTAAAAAGTATTACTACAATATATAAAGTTACAATATGGCAAATTGGGAATACATGTTTCTAAAAATGCTGGTAATATTGTTAATTAGAATAAAAGTTGATTTTGAAACCATGTCTTGAATTTCGGCCATCAACAAGCTTATAGAATAGCTCTTAAGTTAGGAATACTTTTCTAAGTTTAAGAAAAATGGGAAAATGGATGAAAGGTTAGGAAAATTCTAACAAAAAACAGTTTTCTAACCCATTCTACTTGATGGTTTGTCGATCACAAGTGCATCAGGAATTAAGGATGGAGAATTTACTACCGGAAGCTACGGGTAAGGGAAAATATGGCGATTTTTATATAGTGAGAAAAAATAGCATAATTAAATCACATCCAACCTGAGTTACTAAACTAATTAATGTGGGTTGCATATGGTCATTTCTTAAAATTCTCTCCAATTGCCAGCGCAATATCACCAAAGCATGATTTGCAGAAGAACCATAACGATCTGTTGGCAGTTAGTTGGGGTAACGACGGGTGTCTCCACGGTGGAACTATGAAGAAACTCGAATATTCTTCCAAGGGTCCAAGTTGTGGTGTCTTTAACATGGTTGTTATGGTCAGTAGTTAAGGCTGTTAGCATGAAACTGAGAGCAACATTAACCAGTGGAACTAACTTATTAGGCGATGGACCCTCCAAGATTGAATGAAATGCATATGTAGCCCTTTCTCTTTGCCTCCAATCAGGTTTTGATATATTCTCTTCAATCAATGGCATCACGAGAGGAACAATATCATCTCCCACCGTTCTTGCAACCAAACCGACACATGTACCCCCAACCATTGCAAGATTCCAAGCACCTTGATCTTGATCTTGATATTCCTCTCGCTTCAACAGAGTCTCTAACAGCATTGGCACAACTGCAGGCAAAGCTTGCTTGATAAAGTAAAAGCAAGGAGTTTCAGAATCAGTAGTAAAGTCACCTCTTTAGTCTTCCAAAATGGGAAGGGATCCAATAAGAAGAATAATTAAAATGAGAAGGGTAAGAAGTAATTCTAGCCACACATTTTAATATGGGAGGGAAAATTTGAATGAAGATGCATCCATTTTTGTAGGTGCATCTAGAATGAGTGGTTGTGGTTACTTCCTATCCTTCTTATTTTTATTATTCTTCTTATTTGATCCTAACTCCTTCCAAAATATCTATTTGCTCAACAACGCCAAACAACACAAAAAGATTAATAAAAACCCCACGACTCCTAAAGAGATACCACCTACAAATGACGCCAAACTAATCACCATAAAACCACTTCCAAAAATCCGTAGGACATATAAACTAGGTGATCCTCCGGCCTATTTTTAATAGTTGCGTGTCTTTTAAAATTTAATCGACCACTTCCATTATAATACTTGAGTTAGTTCACTTTTGTTATTTTAAATGCTGAATATAAAGATTAAGAAGATTTTTATGAAAATGTATAACCATTCAAACTATTTTGTAAGTGATCTAAATGAATTGTATTACTCTTATGTATTTGTTATTAGACTGTTTATGACGCCATTTGGCTGTCATTGATGCAGGACTCTAAGCGCTCATACCTAATTATGAACTATGTGAAAACTTCATACGTTCAAGCCCTTTAAATATGGGATCACCACCGGCGGCTGCGCCATGGAAACCAAAATGCGGTTTATTCGACAACAACCAAATTATTATGATTCACCAGAATTTTCTGAGCCTGTACTCATTGACATCCAAGGTTTATTCATCTCTACTTCCTTACATAATCATAAGTTTAACAAACTCCACATCACCAAGGATCTGCATTTTAAAACTAACTATTGCCATAGTAAAGTCATAAAAATAAATCTGTTTCCAGTATTTGGATAAACAGTGTATACTTCAAATGTTATTAAATAAACTTCATATTATCCCAAGAATCTTGATCCTTTAAAGCCTTACTTACCCACCTTCAAACCCAATTTTGAGTTATCATTGTTGACAACCATTTTGTACCTCGGTTGGATCCCAATACCGACTTTGAGAACAAAATTGATCAAATGTATACCGTAGAGAGGTTGTGATGAAGGCCTTGGTTCAATAACACAAAAATGCATAGAGTCCACGATTTGACCTACGGTATGGTTAAACATTTATATATCCCAAAAATGGGTAATGTGGGTTTTGTTTATATCTCCAAGATTTTCAAATGGGTAATCTTGGATATTAATTTTTTCTGCTGATTTTGTGGCTGTTTTAATTAAAATGATTAATAATGGTTGCTCAAATGATAGAGGATAGTCAAGAAGTGTATTTATCCATACACACCCATGGAATCATGCCTACATTTGAGTAAGTACCTCCATAGTGGCTGCTATAAACAACTTATTTGTGTTTAGATACTTATGACAGGTTATTGTACTTTGAGACTTTATATCAAATGGAATCAAAGTTACAAGTTTTCTTTAAGAGTTAAGTAAGTTGTTTTTCAATGTTTGAAGGCGATTGCTTGGGTTGGGGAGACTCTTAAAGAGTAAGAAGCTGGAACCACAATGTAAGTCTTTGTTAAATACACTAATGCACTTGAAGGTACATATTTATCAACAAGCCATTTTTTGAGATGGAAATTGGTCGGGTTTGTGGACCCTCGCACAAGCAGCATACCACCACCATCAGCTGTAACACCTCACATCTCTCGCTTTGACTATACAGATAGTTCCCAAACTGTGGAAACAGGTCCTGGAGGCATGAATACACTTAGTCATAATGGACGGTGGTTTCTCGAAGAAAAAAACGTCGTCAAAGTCCAGGTAAACTATATATAGGTTAGAATATAGATTAGGGTTGAAACGGGTCGCTTTTAGTAAGATTTTCTTTTCTACAACGATACTTATTTGGACTAAATATTTGTCAAAATCTGGATACAAGTCTTAGAAGGAGCTTTCATAGTAAGTGTTCTCACTTTTGCAGATTATGCACTTCTTATTCTTTGCCTAAAGTGTAAAAGCTACGCCTATAAAATTTGTTGCTTCGTTTTCTTGAAAAACTAAGAAACGATTATCAAATATTCGAATAGTAGAAGCACATCAAAATAATATTCCTGTGCTGTTACAGATTATCATCGATTTTGATTATTTTGCAGACGCAACAAGTACCAGAATATACGGGAAGTTCCTAATCAATGCTCGGGTAAAATTGTAAGTCTTTGAATAGCACTATTTATAAGGTTTTATAAGACTTTGGCTTCTTTCAATGCATTTTATCGGTTTCCTTATAACTATAAGTTTTACTTGACCCGATTGAGGTAAAACATAACCTATATGGACTGATTTCATTAGTAAATGGGATGAAAGTGCCACTTATAACACAGATTACCAAGAGTTGGCTACAAAGTAATTTTGAACAGGGGAAAGACGTTGTTTCTGGAATTAGAACACCACAAGATATTGTCACCATGAAGAAAATTCATTGTTGTAGATTATAATAACCTTTTCGTGGATGATTTGAAACTGATCTTTTGACCTCTATATGATAAACTTTAAGGGCAAATATGGTGGGGCGATATGGTGAATATGTATAATTATGTGATGGAATATTTATAGTATTTCTAATGTATTGGCCTGCACTTTAAATCTGAGCCGTGGACGGCATAAATTTGTACAGACTATATGAGTCTTAAACATCCGATGAGGGGATACTTGATAAATTTGGAGTTGTTGCACAATAGATTGTCACTCTATATTTGCATATTTGAGCCTCAATTTTGACTAAATTATATCATGCTAATTGTCTGGTATTCTTGGATTTGCTTGAAACAAACAACGAATTCGTTTACTGGTTTTTTACTGCTTCCTTTTTTAGGAGTCTGCGTCACTCTGTCTTCGAACATGATGATAGTTGAATTATGTTTTATGCGGATCTAATCCTAATAGATATCATAACGATGATGATGAAAGTTACATGGAAGCTGGTCGTGCGGGAGGAACACAAGGCTCAAACGCCCAGTTGCTAGCAATGATAGTTGATGGTTCGACGTTGGATGGTGAACTCCCATTGATGTTTGCCATATCAATAGATTCTTTTTGCTCATAAAAGAATTTGAAAATCTTTTTGCCATTAGAGAACAACTTTTATTTTGTGGATTACTTGAGGATTCTCAACTTACTGATGAAATGACACAAGGATTTACCCTCTCACACAAGTGTTATTATATAATGAAAAGTATATTGTTACTGACTAGGTTGATGTAAATATAGTCACTAAAGAAAATTAAATTTAATAAAGCATGTCGAGATAGCATTATATCGTTCTTTTGAAGTTTTAGTGATATGAATGGTGCTTAAGTTCTAACAAGCCAACAGAAAATTGGCAAGGAGACAAAAGCGGTCATTAAGGCTATTAAGTAGCATTCATCTAAATATGTCTATTTTATTTTTCAGATGTGAATTAAGAAGAACTGACTTTCTATCTTGGTACTCTGGTAGATATGTTGTAGACAAAGTGATGGACACATACATGTATAATCACAAGTCATGCCATACTGGTATATATCTTGCTATTCGTAGCATAATACAATCAAAGAATAATCACAATGTTCATGGTATTTTTGAATAAGAAGCGAGTTGAAGTTTTGGTCCGGCATGTCATTCGTTTTAGGAGTGTAGCTAGCAATAATATGAAGTGTGTAACAAACTGTATTAATTAGTTCTCTCTTATGCAAATCATAGGGTAATTCAAAGTTCTCTCTTATGTCATTAGAGTTCTTAAAGGCAACCTATTATTGATTAAAGTTATTTTATTTTATTTATTTTTTTTTTTTTCGTAATCAAAATTCATTCTCTTTGATGTATCATGGTGAGTATATGTATTATCAAATTTCTAATTGATAAATTGAACACGAAGACATTATGTGAGTATAGAAAGAAAAAAAAGTTCGGGATATACAACGTATATTTAATAATCTTAATATAAGGCACTTTTAAAATTGTTTTTTCTAATGATATAGTGTTCGTTATTAAAGAATTAACTTTTATTTATGCACATGAATAATTTTTGTTTCATTATCACCTTCATGAATATTTAAAATTTTAAATTAACTTATTGTTATTTGAATGTTTAATAAATTTATATCCTATTATATTTATGAGAAGTATCAACAATAAAAATATAAAATAAAACAATGGAAAATATAAATTATAATAAATATTTGCTTATAAATATAAATCTTAACATTAAATTAGAAGACAAGGAATATTTGATGGTCTAAAATACTATAAAGTATTACATAATAAATCATAATAATTCAATGAGAATGAAATTTGACATAAAATTCGTATTTCATGGTGTGATGAGTATATTTAATGGTTACATATTTGTTCGCAATTTCATAAGTCAAATTTTTAAAATATACACATGATAAATACAAAATATCATACTTGATATCTTTTACACAAATGAAACAATAGATATACTAAAATAGTTAATAGTATGACATATATTATAAAAAATTCCAAAATCCGTACCACATATAAAAGTATAATGCCTTTTAAGATAGCTAAAAGTAAATATATTGATATATTAAAATAATAACACTATAATTTTTCTAGAATATTAAATAGTATGGATATATTTTAAACACATAACATAATAACTATCATTAAATACTTACAACTATATCATATCTTATTTTAAACTTAAAACCAATATCATGCATAATAAACATAATAGAACCAAAAAATATGTAAAAATGGAGCACAAGTAAAAAGCCTCTTAGGACACATACCTAAAAAGACTCATGCATTTGTAACAATAATATATCAAATAGAACCATGTTTAAATAATGTAACATTGAGTTACAAAGACCAACAAAAAAACAACAACTATTATGCAAAAATTAAAATTTAAAACTAAAGGATACTAAATTACAACATAAATTTGAAGATATGAAAAAATACTATTACAACCATCATAAAATATAAAATTTATCGCAAAATTGAAACCGTCTCTAAAGTCTACAACTTGTGTTTATTTATTTGTAAAAATTGAACATTCTTTGTTGTAATAAAGAAGGTAATTACACTAAATCAACAACAAACGACAATTACATTCAAAGAATAACTAACACATTCAAAGAATATTCATAACACATGTCAGCATATTATCCTATCGTCAAATTGTTAATAAAGTAAATAGAAAATTATATGCAATTCTTAATACTAAAATACAAAAATATTCACAAGTCATGCGAAAATACAAATATATGAGGTTTTAAAATGTCATTTCTTCAACACATTTTAAATCATACATCTCTTGCGATTAGTAAAGCAATACAATTAAAGATTAATCACAAGTCATGCCCGCCTTTATGCGGGCTTTGCCTATGGCCCATGAATTTTATTTAATATCTTTAATAAACCCGTATTATTACAATGTGTTGATAGTCCTAAACTTCAACAAAGATAAACCGTGTTATCTTAAAGATCTTAAAATATGTGTTTATCACATATAATTTATTAATCACAATGTGTTGATAGATCTAAACTTCCCTCTCTTCAATGGCAAGAATGATTTGCAGATCTAGCAAATCAACTCCCTAAATGAGGTATGAATAAGGTTGAATTTGGAATGAATAAGGTTGAATTAGGAGCAAATATGGTGATAACAGTACTATGATTGCCTGACAATATTGTATTAGCTTAATATGATTGCTAGACAAGAGCTAATGACAGTACTATGATTGCAATGACCTAATATAAGCTATTTATGATGTACTTCAAGAGTACTTATATCACTCATATGCTTCTTAATAATTTCATTAGAGTTATATCCAAGGTTATAAATAGCGTGGTGGCATGGTGCATGACCAAGCCTCACGCCTTCTTGACTAAGGCGAAGCTTTTGCGTTTATAAGGCGTGACATAAGGCGGCACAAAGTATGAAAATATTTATATATTTATATCATAATTCATATATATCGATTTTACAAAAACATATGTCGTGGCGGCATGATCAAGCCTCACGCCTTTGCGAGCCTTTCAGAACATTAGTTATATCTATATTATAATGTAAATTGCGAAGTCGTACTTGCCAACAGTAGTTAAAAACTGAACCTTTGATATCAATGACAAGTTCAAGTGACAATGGTAAAAGAGTGTTGCCCTCTAATCAATTGGATCATATCCCCTCATCAGGAATTGGCAGTTCTTTATATGAAGGTGGCCCATGGTTCTACATTTTCGTAATGCTAACAACATATGTCCCTTTTTCAATTTCTTTTACATGAAATTGTAATGGTTGTTTGTATGTAAATACTAAGTTAAGCTGTTTTTTAAACTACGGAACACTGTTTACCTGATTCTTCCACTTGATATATTCATGTTCTAAGTCTGTTCCTTCAAATTTTGGCATAGGAAACACGGTTGAGAATAGCTCTAGAAGCAACAAAAGGTTTGGAATACCCCCATGAACACAATACCCCTCCATTAATTCATAGAGATTTCAAGAGCAACAACATCCTTTTGGACAATGATTTCCATGCCAAAGTCTGATTTTGGGTTGGCAAAGCTTGGATCATGCAGAGGTGGTGGCCATGTTTCCACTCAAGTATCGGGAACTAAAGGATATGTTGCACCTGAGTAAGAACTATTTTATTAACGTGGTCATGTTTTTCTTTCAACCATTATTGATATTTATTCAGGGTTTTGGTTACTAATTGTTGAAGGTATGCTCTAATCGGACATCTGACCACAAAGTCAGACATATAAGGTTATGGGGTTGTCACCGATACTTATCATCAGGCCGTTGTGAATATGTAATTGCATTTTGATAATTTTTGGACATGCGATAGGCAAACATACATGCTGCTTACTTACTTGCAAATATGGAGTGGACTGAGCTAAAATATTTGAGAGAGCTTTGCTCAGGCCATTGTAGTTACAAGTTGTTATATGTCACGCCGGAAAGAGTAGCAAAGTGAGTGTTTGTTTTTATTACTTATAGTTTCAGTTGTGTATCCATGAATGTGTAAGGTGACCAGGTAAGAAGTATTAGTTACATATGTCACTAGCCAACCATCAAAGTTTAGGAGGAATAATAAGTAATGTCTAATAATTAAACACCTCTCACTATCCAACCATCAAAGTTTAGGTTATATTAATTATATTTTATGTATTGTTACATGAACTAATAAGACACCAGAAATGAATCATTATCTCACAACATACTAATGACATATTCGGGTATTTGGCTGCTCAAGGTAAATGTGGTCATCAGTTTCTGTATTGTTGGATAGTTGCTCGCATGATGTAGTTAATACTTTAAATTATACTAATTTTTGCTTAACTATTGTTACAGTAATCAACAAATGCATACATGGCCCAGTGATCAATCCATTTTTTTGTAGCATCGTGCGAAGCGAGTGACAACCTCCCTCTCCTCCTAACAGGTTTTAATGCACATTGTAAGCTAAAAATTTATTTTTTTAAAACTCCAAGGGTGCAAGGGACTGTGAGACGGGGACTGATAGTGAGTAGATTTCTTCCAGATGTAAAATGCTAACATCTTTTTCCTAATTTTGAAGTCATACAATTTTTTCTGACAAACACAGTTTATCAGGTTTTATACCAATCAAATAGTAGCAGAGTCGTTAACTTTTACTTATTACACAAGCATTTAATCCTGTCGATGACAAGAAATAGGTTATCCCTTTTTTTTATATAATTGCAAATTATCTGATTGGGTTTTGGTATTTTCTGTAGGTGTATTATTAGTAGCCGTTACATGTTTACCCACTCTTTGTATTGACAATAGCTACTGCCAGTTCACATGTACACCTAATACATGTTAATATGTTACTCTTCACCACACCTGTATATGCCAACTGACACTTATACCATTTCAGCTGCTAAGTGCATATGCGCCATGGTGAATAGTGCATAAAAACATTTGTAACAATGACTCTATCTAATTTTCGTACCTATGTACATGATAATGGCACATAATCTCGAATTTGTCCTATACCAAGACCCACAGAAAATGAACTATAACAGAACCAGAGGGTACTAATTTAGGTACTTTAAAACCTACAGACATAAACAAGGCCCTACACGTCAAAGTATATCGTAAATGGACACAAACAAAGAATCAAAGCATGTATTGTTTTGGTGCATGTTTCTTGATCAACAGGTATGATACACTTTCTTACGTTACTTACCAAAACTACATGCGCCCTAAGTACTTTGACTATAAATGAAATTTCCGGTCAACATACATGGAGGCACTATCCAGGCAAACATCAGTTTACAAGAAAAAGATAGGTTGGACAACAACCTTGGTCTAAATGGAACATATCGATCACGGTTTTGGTTTCGGGATCTTGTGAGATCGTTCTGAGACCTTTGCCTCACGCGCTCTGCTTAGCACTTGGTGTGCTTCAGGATTCCTGACGTGTACACATACTACGCACGAGATTCCACCGCATATCATTTCAACTTTCTTCCTTATATGAACATGCGCTAAGGTAGACGCTAAAGAAGGGGTGCTTACAGTGCGCCATACCAATAGCTATAAATTTTATTTTATTCCAATACTTGATACTAAATTAAATGATGTCAAACTATGTTGGTCATGTGCAATACGTAAGTGGACTACGAGAAAAGGGACTGACAAAGAAAGTTTTTGTGTGGAGAGACATTGGTATTCAAAATCTCGGTGAGTGTTACTTGATTACTCTTTTAGTTAAATATTTACAATTCTATTACCTAAAGGTTTTGCAAATATCTAGGAGACAGATGTCGATTTACTTGACAAAGCGCGTCTTGTTGATATGGAAGAATATGGCGTGCTAAGTCACCGGTAGTCATTGCGACCGACTCATGTTGGGTGAAGATATATGGCGGTTAGTATATTTTGGGTATAGTTTTTGCGAATAAAGCGTAGTCTCATAACTATGAACATACCTCCTGCAGGTTTACTGACTTTCAAGCTCACCATGACGCACTACTACTTCAATCTGATATACACGAAACCCGTGAGATCTTGTGATGTAATGACCATTTCATATAATCAGTATTAATACAACAAATGACTTCCACATATTAAGTTACCCATGTACTACATCCCAGGTACGAGCAATGCCTTGATCCACCGACCATACAGAACGTTCAACAACAGAGGTTTGCAGACATTGAACAAGATAAAACAAGGAATAGGGTGACAATCGGTGACCTTCAGCGCAAAGATCCCCAACACCAAAAGGTATTATTTGATCTCCTTCAATAATTTTTAACAAGTAAACGTCACTAATGTACATTTCTCTATTATTCCAGAATGTCCGATTTACAGTAATAGCAACAATCGATTGAATTGACACAAAAAGACCCTGGTACTTTAATAAGTGGCCCGAAACATGAACGCTATCCACACGCCCATTGCCAGGGATTAAATCCTTCAATAGAACCATAATACAGGTAACGGATAATGAATATAACAAATGCTATGAATTAAGGCACTCACGTTCATTGACTCACACATATTTGACTTATACCTATCACAGTTACTCTTTTAAAGCCTATATCCGTAAGAACATTGGCGAGATAATGCTCACATGCTTTAGCGACAAAGCAAACTGCATAGTAAAAGCCTGCAATGAACTCATGTAAGATCTTAGAAACAAGGGCCCTTACAAGCCCCTAAAAATTGGTGATTTGAAAGGGACCACGCTTTGTTGTTTCAGGTTGCACCGCTCGAAAGCACAAAAGAAAGAAAAAAAAGCGTGTACTAGACACTACTTTTGAAAACAGACAACCACTTGCTACTAGCTGCCCCCTGAGACGGAATACAAGCTGCGGATATACCTCTTGATACATGCCTTCGTAGCCACCAGGCGAACCTACACTATGAGACTCTTCTGACGGAAAAATCTTGACCCAAGCGGGAAGTTCGGTACAAACCCGGCGGCGGAAAGATTCAATCCTAAGCGATTATTTCAAGAAGAATTGTAGTCCATGGTCATAAGTGGCTTTAGTGTATGGAAGATGGAGAATGGTGATCACAAATTATTTACAAAGCTTTTCTTGTTAAAACATTTTGAAGCAACAATATTTAATGTCATTGGATTTAGTATGAGTGGCAAACCTATAATTTAAAAGGGCAAATGGTGATAAAAAGGTTGCACTTATCGTGTATGAACCGATGTCTAGACGTTTGAGTTATAAGGGGAAAGAATATTATTTCAATGCGAGGTACTACATGAAATCACTGCTTTTACATGATCAGTGAGATCCCTTAAAGTGTAAGTATTGAATGCATAATGTATAATATTTTTTATGCATGTTTGGATATATGTGAAATTTCCAACAAAAAGGAGGGGAAAGTCAAATATATTAAACAAAATAAATTGAAACAAATAAATCTATTGCTCATGTATTATATGTAAAAATAACAATCATAAGTATCATAATAAACTAATTACATTAAATTAATTACATAATGGCTCTAATGGTTATTCATATGCAAAATAAGACTTATTTTTACATAATGTCTAAAATCTCACAAAATAGTGTTTATAATACAATTCCAAGTCTTGTATGTGCTAGAATTTCTAAAGTCAAAAGTTTTTCAAGCGTTAAAAGGATCCTTAATCACATTGTGTAAAAGTAGAACATTATATTAATTATAAACTTTTATAAGCGGTCACGGGTTCAGTGTGCACTGTTGAGGTAGTTATCCGTGAACACTATGTTTGAACCTTTTGGCATGTAAAAGATTTTAATATCTTAGATTGTATCAGAAATAAGTTTGATGATAACATATTACAAAATAGATATTTCAGACTTGATACAAATGTGTTTAGTATTTTTCATTATTTAGTAAGCTATGCTACAAGAGAAAATGAAATCAGGGTGATTATTATTTTTTATTGTTTGAATTTAGCACACATTTTTGGATTAGTTTATGTTTGGATTAGGTTTTTTTTCATATGCTTCATTGTTTTATAACATTCAAATATAGTTATAACATGCGTGACTGATAATAACCATGTTTCATGACTCTCAAATAACAATCCACAAAGGGGAACTCTAATAGAGGTAGATGGCCAAGGTACTCGTGTTACATGGCCGACTAATGATATCCATGTTTCATGACACTCAAATAATGATCAACAAAGGGAAACTGTATTAGAAGTAGATAGTCAATGTACTCTTGCTACATGGCCGACTGATGATATCCATGTTTCACGGCCCTTAAAAAACTCGGTTTCACATACGACAACTCCAATGTAGGTAGACGACCAAGGTACATCTACAAAGAAACTTTAAAATAACAAAAACGTCAAAACAATTTTCATGTACATCAATCATTTTAGAAAATTAAAAAAAAAAGTCATATTTTTAGAAACCAAAAAACCGCTAAAGAACATAATCAAAACAAAAAATACAACTAAACATAAATAAATATATTTTAAAAATAATAAAAAAACAACATACTTGAGTAACAATTTTCCGTTAACCAACACAATCACAAGTAAAATTATAACACATGCCCGCCATCGGTGATTTACAATTCTAAATCCTTTGTTTGGCCTCCTCCTCAAGACCCGAACAACGCAAGGTATAATAATTGATACTCATCATATATATTAATTTTGGATGGAGTGTGCTTTCTACTATTGTGTATTATGTATGATGGTCTTGAAGCGTCGTGATACCATGTAATACCGGAATTTCTAAAGTTCACAAAAGACCAAAATACCCTACAATCAAAGGTATGAATAATTAAATTATAAGAATACCAAAATAAGCTATGTAAATTCAGAGAATTTTAAGAAATATCCCATGATCTAAATAAATATTAAACACTTTGTAAAGGTAATTTTTATAGTTTATGATTTTATAAAATTAGTTTTGTATTTTACATATTAGCCGAAAATATTTAAAATAGTTTATAAAAGAAATTAATTAGTAAAGCCCAATATAAATTTATATTAGTAAGAGACCATTTAATTTAAGTCCAATACATTATAAAGCCCATAATAAAATAATAAATCAAGTATATATATAAATTCGGTTCCCATAAAATCCCTTATTGCCGATAACCCTAAAACCGACTTCAAAACCCTTCATAAATCAATTCCAGTTTCCAGAGCTTGAGACCATTTTCTTAGACAAGTTTGAAGGTAAAGAAGGTGGGAAAAATAGTGTTCGAGTTTCTAGGCTGCTGTTTTAGTCGTGGGTAGTTTTTGGATGAATTAGGGTTTCGACAAGTGAGGGTTTTGTGCTTCTTTTGTTCTAACGATCCAAGCTCATCAAGGGTATGTTTCTAATGTTGATTTCAGTCCTATAAGTCGTATATAACACATAAAAATTAGCCATGCATGATTTATATGTCGTATGAAATTATTTGAAACCTAAAACCCTAAAAAGCGTATATAACTAACGAATGAGCTTATAATATTTTTAGAGATCATGAATCTATTTTTCCAGAAGCTATTACATGTTATAAGACCTGAATAAAATGCATAATCAAGAATTCGAAGCTTGTGTGAATTGTCTTGGGTTTTTCTTGATTCGAAACGCATAAAAAGGAAAAGATTTAAAAGGGGCGATTAGGGTTTTGTATAAACTAGGGTTTCCTTATAATCATGGAAGGTAATTAATGAAGTAGTAATGATAAGCTAATGATTGGTGTAACCTAGGTGTAGGGCTTGTACTTAAATTTTACATTATTCGGTTCTTAATTAAAAGGTTTGGGTTGGTTTTGTAAATATTGAAACTTAAAGGTTATTTTTGTAAACAGTAAAATACTTGTACTAAACGTATAAAAATAAGTGTGGGGGTTAAACGTGTGATTTTGGATATTTAGAGGGCTATTCGAATTTTATTTAACTAAAAGGGTATGTTTTGTAAATTCTAAAACCTTTGGGCTAAAAGTGTAAAATCTGATAATATAAGGTTAGGTCGTATAATTAAAGATATTAAGAGTGTAATATGTAATTCTGAGTAATTGTGGGTCAACATGTGTAAACAAATTTCGTAAGGACACACATGAGGTTGAGTTAATTTCGGTTTGTTATCATTTGCGTTCTAGGTTAAATTGGGAAATCATTAAAAGTTAAATGAAACGGTTAAGATATATAATTGATGTTACCATAATACATAAAACGGCTAAAAGTAGGTAAGTATTTTTATTTTTTGGTTTTTATTTTTAGGATTTAGTTGAACAAATATATACTAAAAAGTAACTAAAAGTTAAATAAAACGGTTAAGAAATATAATTGATGTTACCATAATCAATAATACGGCTAAAAGCAGGTAAGTACTTTGATTTGTGGTTTTTATCTGTAGGATTTAGTAGAAAAAGTATATACTAAAAAGTTATTAAAAGTTAAATTAAACGGTTAATAACTATAATTGATGTTACAATAATCCATAAAACGGTTAAAAAGAGTTAACTACTTTCTATCATTTTGTTATAAACAATATTAATCATGAACATTTTTTGCATTTGATAATATTATTAACATTTATTATTATTTTTTTGTTTTTATTAATTATGTTTATTTACTTATTGTATATAGGTGCTTCCAGCTGATTTTTTTACCAAATTTAGATGATGTTGATGAATTTGAAATATCTGTGAATTGATTTATGGTGAGTTTTGATGTTCGTTGTGATGAGAATATGTATGTATTGTCGGGTGACAAGTGGAGTTCGGTTGTTGATACCATTTGTTTGTTAAGTGGTCATGTTTGTTTGTTTACCAGGATTAGGGGAAAAAGGTTGTGGTTATATGCTTTTGATAATGATGGTAAAATCCTTACAGAGGTGGTTTTCAAAGGGGCAACTTCTTTAAGGAGGATCCAACTACCGTTTACTGAGTTAGAGCAGTATTAGTGTTTTTGTTCAGACTTCTTAAATTTTATTGTTTAAATTTGATTTCATTAATTTCTTAGTTTATATTATAATTATATTCTAGTTTGTTACGTGTTTTAATTATTTTTTGATGACGTAGTTAGTAGTTATATAAGGTTTTATTTTCAATAAGTTTTAAACGAAATTTTATAAAACAAGATACACGATTAAGATAGCCCAAGTATGTGTTTTAGAATTCTCGTAAACTTACGATGTTTTTTTAATAAAGTTTTCAATCCTAGGCGTGGTGAGTTAATAAAGCAAAAGCCTTAATGTTGATTACGGTTAAACACGCAACCTTTTGTGGGAAATATGTATTTCAAAGAAACTAAATCTTCCTTATTATGCAATAATTAAATCTTTTTTTATAAAAACATAAATTATAATAAATAAAGCTTTTTCCTTCCCCGATGGGCGGGCTTGTTTTGTGAATATCATTTACAAAAAGGTATAAATATACCAAATTTTTATTGAATGCATTAAGAAAAAAAAAATAAGCAGTTACCGAATATGAGAGAAAAATGTTTTGAAGTGATACGTGAGATCAAAGTATCAAGCGTAGCCGTCCTATGGACGAGAAAACCTTATGAATATAGTTAAAAAACTTAAGTTAATGAAAATAAGTTTTAAACATACAAAATTATTTATTGATTTCATTAAGAACGGAAAAAAAGCAAACATTTATAAAGTATGAAGGAAAAAAGGTTACAAAGTGGTACGCAAGAGCAAAGTATACAACCAAATAGTAGGATGTCGAGTTATCAGGTTTAGTATACGTGAATTACACATTTAAAAGAAGTGCAACACACTTAAAGAAAAAATAAATAACAGTAAAGTATATTTTTTTTACTAACATAGTTAAAATATAATAGCTTGCACACCAACCACATTCGCGCAGATGCAATGTGATCCTTTGTGTTTCCACATATAATGTACTCAAGCATTCTTGCATAACTCGATATAAATCAAATTTAAAAGATAACTCAATACAAATATTCAAATATATAAAATTCATTCATGTCATACCAAAACATTGTTATAGCATGTTCTATTATATGATTCTAGCTTCATAATCCTCACATTAAAAATAATTTATTTGTAGCTTTCCTAATTTTCATCAAAATTTATGATCCTAAAACTATTCTTCAACCTTTAAGACCAAGGTAAAATGGTTCACCCGTTCCTTTCAGCCCTTCGTTTCCTTGAACAAATACTCCAGCCATGTACTTCATAGCCTCATTACTATCTTTAATCACTTTATACCCTTTCCACTAAACCCTCATATCCATACCTGCACCCCCAACCACATTTGCATACTCACCATCAAAACACGTATCTAATGCGAGAATGACAGTAGAGATATAGCTCGAAGCTCTCACTGTTGTCATGGAGAGGTGATGGTTCACATGTAAACCCATCGAAGAATACCACCTGCGTTGATGTATATATAAAGAATAACTAAGGTTACAGGGTGCCTAATATGAATGCAATGCATATATTTCCTAATCTGATACTCCATCCGTCCCAAAATATAAGTCCACTTTGCTATTTTTGTTTGTCCCAAAATTTATGTCCACTTTTAATTTCAACCAATCAAAATGCTTGTAAGTAGGTAAGAATGAATTTTATTGGTTAATATTGTAAGGGACCCACTTTTCTTAAACTTTGTAAAATATGAAAGTGGACATATAATTTGGGACGGAGGGAGTATATCACCTAACATGGATGTCTACATGTCTAATAGTAGCAAGGGATATGTACTTATACAGTCTTAACACACAGTGTGTACACACTATATTATATAAACTACAATAATACCTACATTAGGGTGTGCGAGATTTCTAACTTTCAGGCCGCTGCTTGCGGAAAATCGGCCTCCATTGTTACCTATACTTAAGAAACTAATGTTAGCAAAAAAGAAGCATATAAGCGCAAGATGATCTAATACGAAACTATAGGTAGTGGATTGCATTCGAGATAATCCTTGAGTAACGATTAGCTAAAAGATAGAAAGAAAATCCGATTACCTATATCCGCGTTCGGAAAATCCCGAGTAATAATTAGCTAAAAGACAACAAAGATCTTACAAAATGAAATGACACACACATAAGGCAAACAAAGATACTTACAGTATTGGATCGCTTTGGGACCGGTTTGGTACCATGGTCGAGGATTCATTGATTCGAACCGTGTATGACTTCTTTTGCCTTTAGAACATAAGTAACTTACATAACATGCATTGTTTAAGCATTTAATTATTAGAAAATCAATAACCTTCTAACATTTTAGCAAATTGCTTTTTTTTCCTTTCCACAAGCCAATCATGCAGCAATTATTATGTGGTATTTAGATTTGTGTGACGGATTTGATCATCTACGCATTCTCATTTCAAGTTGCAATAGTTAGTATTTACTCTTTAATGTCTTAACAAACAAATTATAACCAAAACCAACAATTATCAAAGCATTTTAGAAAATCCGCTTTGTTATTTCCACGTGAGAACTCTGCAGTGAATATGAGCTATGAAGCACGGTGTCTGGATGTACGTTTAGAGCTGTTTACCTCAATTTCAAGTCACTATTATTAGTATTCAATTTTTTGATAAGCATAGTCTAGGTCTAAGGATAGAATAAAATAAAACTCTTTTAACCAATATCTCATTATTAACAGCAATCACACATCTAAGCCTATCTTCTATACCGACGCCTTCAAGCTCTTATTAGCAATAAAATAATGTGAGAAAAACTTACGTGTTTATGAGCCAAAGATCTGCTCCTTCAGCATTGTCACTTACAGCATAGCCAAACGCTGAAAGTTGACAAGTCATGTACTCACTGTCACTCTGTCAACACAAACAATAGCAAAAAACGATTAACTTTAAGTGGTAACATATATTCACATTTTACCAAAAAAAAGTCAAAAAAATATGAATTGAACCGAAATAAAAAAATCACAATAATAATAGAAGCTTAAAAAAAGTAGTAGATTTGAATTGATAAACTGATCTCTATTTTTTATATGGTCCGACGTATAGCTAACTATACTAATTCACCCACCGCCACACAAAATCAAACCACTTAAACCAAATCAAACCCACTTAGTAATATATGGGAACCAAAATGAACCGTTTTGACCCATACTTAATAATGACATGCTTTAACTTTTAACCCATATCCAATTTGACCAGTTACCTTCAAGTGTCTATACTTTTGCAGCTGAAGAAAACTCTCGTGCATTTTTCGTTGTCAATACTTCACCACCAAATCAGTTCATTGCTTGATTCAAATGACTTTAACATAAAGGCGATAGGGTGCAGCAAGGCGTAATGCATTTAGTTTGCCTTTTCGACGACTTTCAAGCTATGAGCCTTTCCTCGTACCAAAATCGGCATGACAACTTGCACACACACAATTAGAGGAACCAAAGGCATTATACTCTATTGGAGGTCCTCGCAACATATATATGGTATGGATTAGCAAATGACATGTGATAACATAAAGTGAGAGTAACAAATTTTGAAATGCATGGGTTCATCGTATATGACCAACTCGCACATGAAGACGCTGTTACGTGTCCACGCATCGCTTGTTTGTTGAGGCTCCATCTGGCCCTCTTCTTGCATGTGCAACTGTCCTTCTTGGAGGCACACCGAAAATATTGGACAAAATATGTCTCGCCTCAATCGTCAACTCAGTAAAGAAAATTTTTGTGTTTTAATATTGGCATGTTTGATCCAGTCAATCAATCCAAATGACCCTCCCATTTTGCAGCCATATCATTAAGCATGTAAGTGAATTCAAATTTACCTTGGCCCCGGATCTCTCGTTTCTCACCCAAGAATATCATGAGCTTCACGGCCATCGGTTGTTCTTTTTTTTATTCTACAATATACAAATATCCTCTTTTAATTGGGGCAAAGTCACCCATAAGCTTGTTCCTTTGAGGTATGATCTTTAACTTTCGTAAATTCTTATTTTGGACTTCACCGTGGGTTTCGTAACCACAGTAAACCTGCTTTGCTACCCATCGTAATTCAACCTATTTTACATTCACATATCAAACAAATTAATTACGTTAACTTCACCATAGCTTAAATGTATCTACATGGCCAAAAATGTTACAATCTTAAAAAGAACATTATTATTTGGTTAGATACCGATATCTAGAAAAGAACAATAGTAAGGGCAAACACATGGTTTGAGTCTTGGTGCATGAACCTCTCATCCAACAGTAGTGTTTGCTTAAACTAACTTTCTCATAGTAGCATCCTTAGGTCGAACTGCGGGTAAGATTCCGATGATCTTTAAAAAATTTGAATGTCCCATTTGTAACTTTACCCAAGTCTGCGAGTTTGGATTCTGGAACCACAAATTTTTTAGCGTAACTAACTATATGTGAAAAATATACACAAATTCAATGACATAACATAAACAGACTTAGAAAATATAAGATCATAAATTACAAATAACACCTTTGTATTCTTGTAAGACTCGGTTTCCTAAAAAACAGAACCTAATAACTTGGAATGGTATTACAACCCACACAATTTCAACCCCACAATTACCTCTCAAACAAAGGCCAAAACCATAAGCTAACAAAACCCATAACCGAAAACATGGACCAAAAATAAGCAGCTAACACAAAAATAAACGTATTATTGATAAAACAAAACATTCAAACGCAAACATCAACAAACCTTATATGACCAGTGATACAACATATATGTCATGTAAATCAGTTACAGCACGAAAATAGACCATCACTTCCGTTAACATCTATGTTGTTGCTCTATTTGTTGCGTTGGTTTGTCTCATCGGTTCAACACTGCCACAAACATTCTATATTTTTTGATATACGCTACTGTTTTTAATTTAAAAGATAACATGTGAATTTGACCTCCTAAACCCCAACACTTGGACTTTCATTCTAAAATTACAACCATTCTTGCAAAAGAAGCACAAACACACACTTTAGGCACACATATTTGTCTTTCCTTTTTCATTTACATTTCCAAATACATTCGCAATTTTGATAGAAAAATAAATGAATAACGACCACAAACCAAGTATCATGTCCCATAAAGTTAATGACTTGACATGACTTTCGGGTAAATTATACAACTTCGGAATTGAATAGAAATACAAATCTCCTTAAAATCTTTGAAGTTGTTTTCCTTTAAGGTCTCATGAAATGAAATGATAAGCGCTTTTGAGACATGAAAAGTAACATAATTTTTTTTCTCCAATATTAAAGATTATGAATGATGACGATGGTTAATACTTAAAGGTCATTAGCAGTGTTCTTTACATATGACCATAAACCGACTAAGGATTTTACGTTGTGAGAAATAAGTGATCATTAACTAACCTTGCAATCTTCCTAGAAGAGCACCAATATAGAATCCAACAATTGCGAGTCAAAAGATCATCAGGCTCAATACCGCTTAACCTCACAATCTCTCGAGCACCGTCATGAAAAGAAATTCATAAAAACCCAGTATTTCTTCGTCCTTCGATTCAGTCAAGTCATTATTTCTAGTTTTATACTTGAACATGTACAAAGTACTCAAAATCACATTTCATAGCAAAACAAACAGAACGATACAAAATGAAAGGCGAGATAATAGTTTACCACAATAGCAATCGGTCACGATTGTGAGATTAATAGCGTAAGTTGCGACATATTCGCAAGACGGTGAACTTTAGATGTTTCGACAATGTTCCAAGTCCTCCTCCCACAATTCCTAGTTAATAAACAAACAAATATTCGAACTTAGTTACAATCTCCTCGTAATCTCGTTTGGACACTTTACTCACAAACTTAATACAAATTTCTTACAAAATAATATTATACATTTTATATACATATTTTCTGGCATGGGGGCGTTTGTTTAAGCTTATTTATGAGCTTATATATTTTCGCCTTATGTTTTATAAGTGACATTTTTTTGCTCATATTGGAACTTATGGGCTTATACAGGGTGTTTGTTTTTTCTTATTTAATTTCGGTTTATGTTTCATAAGGCCAACTTCTCTAGTTTATTTTGAGATTTATAGGCTTATATAAGCTCATTATATCATAATAATGATTATATAAGCTCATAAGTCTCAAAATAAGCGAAACTTCTCGCTTATGGAATATAAGCTAAAAGCAAATAAGCTCATAAGCATATAAATAAGCTTTAACAAACACCCATCATAACAAACTTACCAAAGATGCACCGGCTTATTCCAATGGCTAAAATATGTTTTATATAAACATTTGAAGTCCAAATACACTTGCCATGCATGTTCCTTTATTGAAACTTGGTTTTAAGTTAAAAGCTACATACCTCCTTATACTTGTATCTTCTCATCGTCTTCTAGTCTTTCGAACTTTCATCCTTAAATCAACATCATAGGTCAGTAAAGAATTTAAGCACAAGACAATCTAAAACAATTATTATTATACCTCTAATAAAAAAATCAAAGCAATATCAAACAATTAAGCAAAAGACAACCTTGTGTCAAGGAAGTATTCTATACTACGTGCTCATGAATCAAAGCAATATCAAACAATATCAAACATGAAGCATAGTAAGTAAGTCACTTAAAAGGCTAATAAGCTTAGTGTAGTTTAAAAATCATGACATTAAAGGCATCATCAAGAAACACATAAGAAATTTAATATCAAATCTACATAGATCTCGTATGCTTGCATGTGTATGTTTGAGCTGCGAAAGGTGTGATGGGTGTTGGGATTGTTCCTCCATTGTTGTGGATAACTTCGGTTGTTGAGATTGTTCCTTCGATTGTTGTATCAAACCCTCCGGTTGTTGTATTTTGTTATTCCTTCACATTTCTAATAATGTTGATGCAGATAGGAGAAGCAACAAAACTTGCCATTGGATCAACTATATTACTTAATTCCATATTTGCAGGATACAATATTTTTATTACTAAAATGTCTCACTTTTTTGTTATTTATTTTCTTAAAAGTTCAAAACATTTTTTTCCTTCTTTGTTGGTGAAGACCAATATCGGTGCATCAATGAACCCAACCAGGATGCCATGGCCACCATCGTGTCAAACCCATCACTTTCTATTATTGCTAACACTTAGCTAATATGCATGCTTATTAAATATAAAAGTTCACATATATCGAGAACCACCGGAGGCACCGCCTAATCCACTCTTTTAAGGATAAATATCTTAATCCCATTATGGTGTGCCATGTAAACATGCTTAAACCTGAACCAACTAAATAACTAAAGATAAAATCTAAAGTATAACTACTGTAAAAGTAGCAAGATTTACCTTATGTATCATAACTTATAGTTGCTTCCATTAAGCGAGATATAGCTTGCACATCAATGATCAACCATATTTGCAAACGTTGTGGCGATTCTCTAGGATCTTCTGCAATTCCAACAAATAGCATATAGTTCACCTTTTTCTGCTTTTTTGCATAAAACCATGGGTAGAACTTATGGTCATAAAGTAAAGAGATAGATTCATCAAAATCAAAGATTGCAACACAAAAATGTATTCATCAAAATCTATGATTCAAACTCCCTAGCCCGGGAGCGGAGACGCAAAGGAAGTTGAAGGAGAAGGTACAAAAATGGAAAATTTTCATTTCAGTTGTAATTTATCTTTTAATTAATGAAAATTTTCTCTTAGCTTATCACCTACTTTTTCTATTTATATGCAAATAAGCACATAAGTGCTTATTTGCTTATCGCCCATTATTATCTGTTTTAAGTTTCATTCCAAGTACAAAATTAGTTTTACAAAAGTAATTCCGTGTTCACTTTGAAAAAATCAGTTTTATAATGCTTTCCACCCATAAAGGGGTGTTTGGTTTAGGCTAAAACACGAGTCAAAACCCATTTGTACCCATTTTAACTTTATAGGTCAAAGTTCACTTGAGGTTTCTAAGTTAGTTTTGTATGTCTAAATCGATTTAGCAAGTTTTACACAAGTTGAGTTAGTATAAAAAAACTTGGTCACCATTCTGTCTTGCACAAGAACTGCAATTATAGTTGTTGTTCCTACCCTTTTCATAGCTTATTTCTAATAAAAAAATTCAAGATTTTTTATCTTGGGTCTTTATGCACCTATCACAATATTTCTTTAGTTTGTATACACTTAGGATTTCCTTAGATAGCTTAAAATTTCCCCACAAATCAAGACTTGGCCACTTTAGTTTGTTACAACAAAGCAAATCACCAAATTGTCCCAATCACCTTTTATTTTTGATTTTAATTTGCTTATTATTAGGCTTTGAAATCTGAAATTTGGTATGCTTGATCTTGGGTTGCCATTCTAGTTAATTCACATTTTGTGAATTTTTCTCTAGCTTATTAACTTTTTCCCACCTCAAAAGCCCCATTAGATTTTTTTGTTTGCACAATGACCTATGCATATCCTTAGTTTTAGCTTATTTAGGATACTTTAGTGCTATTTAAGTCCCTTAAGTTAGAATAATTTAGAAGCTCTAAGTAAACATACCCGAACAATCGACATAATCGTAGTTTCAAGACCATGTACATCCACCACCAGTAACCTCCATTTCCTAAAACACGTAGATAATCATGTGAGAATAGCAATAAAGAACACATCCTACAAATTTATAATAGCTATCAAAAACTATTCATGCTAAAAAAGATATTCTTGAAATAAATATAACCACAATATACAGAACCTTAAGAATCACCCCAATATTGTATAATAAAATACAATTAGATAATAATGTTACCCATTTAAAAACCCAAGAAATTATTGCCTCTTATTTCCTTATTCTCTTGGCATCTCAGGTAGGTAGGTTTTTCAAGGTTTTGTACATGCATTTATCGTAACTACCAAGTTCAAGAAGTTCGCCTGAAAGGAAATATACAAATTTTTTTATATTTTTACAATATAAATATAATTTTATATTATAACTAGGTTTGGCAAATGAATTTTTAACAAAGTGACACGGGCATAAACTAAGTTATATTGAGAGAAAATATAAACATAAACGATATTTGAAGATGCGTGTACATTAGCTTTAACTTGCTATGCGTATACTGTTTGAATCGGTCGGTCGTTTTTGTGTGCGCAGATAAACTTCTCAAGGAAGCGATAACGGACATGTCTCAAGAAATTAGTTATCTTTGGCTATGTTCCTATCTTCGGTGGTTGTATATGTATCCGATGAACTATTTTCACAAACCATATGCCTGTATGTTTTAGTATTTTGAAGCATCCGTGTAGCGACCGAACTACCGACAAGAATTAGCGTCACCATATGAGTATGGATCGCCAAATACATAAGAGAATAAGAATTGACGAATCGAACGATATTCAAAACAATATAACTAAAGAGTAATGTGCTTACATGTAGGCCTACTTTCTTGGTATTAAACATTGGTGACATTTTATTTTATTTTCAATCCACGTTACTTGTATTGAGTCTTTCATCCGACAAGTCACAATGCCTTAGCCTTATCTCAAATATCGAAATATGAGATGGATACGATAACTTACTTTTGAAGCCTCTTGTGAAACATAAATCACAAATATTGAGATGGCCATAAAACTATAACAACTGAATGATTTGGTAGCTTTTATTTTAGATAAATCTTCTATTAAAGTTACCTATACAAACCTAATACATGAACACCAAAAAAATTTGTTAGATGAGCATTAGAAGTGAACCATCTACAAATCGCATCAAGAGTCTAAACTAATCGTAAAATATATAATAATTAATTAAACACCCAATCAAACAATCAATCAATTTATTTTTATAAAATAACAACTTCACAAACACAGTTAATCGAAAGTGATGATGAAATTCGTTTGGTGCATCATATGTGGTCTTGATTAATCTGTTAAAAACACACAAAACATAAAAAGAGATTAAAAAAATAAGAATTATACGTACAAAGCATAAAAAGAGATTAAAAATAATAATTATACGTGTGATGAAGATGTAGATTTGATGATAAACATGGTACAGATTGAGAAGATAAACATGGTATGGATTTTGTGAATATGGATTTTGTACAGATTGAGAAGATAAACATGTAGGGGTGTAGATATAGTTAATAAAAATAGTCAGGATTTGTGTTAGTATATATCAATTTGGGAATGCAACTGTGTGTCACAAAAACTATCATGCTCTATTGGTTGTAGCGGTCGTGAGTTGATGCCAAAACCCGGGTTCGAATCATTCAATGCACAAAATTTTTGAACAATTTAATTATACCGAATTTAAGTGTCATAAAAGCTTGCTTAGGTGGCTTAATTGTGATGACATGGAAATATGACGTGGCTTTATGGGATGCCAAGTGGCATTATATGTGGCATGCCTCCTCTTATATATAATGTATATATATATATATATATATATATATATATATATATATATATATATATATATATATATATATATATATATATTTTAAGAATTGAACAACATCTAAAGTCCCGTGTCATTCTTTGAATGACAAAGACAAAGACCGTAGATATTATCGAACGGAGAAAAAAATGACAAATTGACAATATTTTTGAATTTTTTTCTAATTTTTCATATTTTATGGATTTTGAAGGTTTTATATTTTCTATTTGATTTTTGAGGGTTTTATAATTTTGTATTTTGATTTTGAATAAATATTTACAAAGAGATAGATGAAGATAGACCTTTACTCTCGTCTACCTCCACGAAGGCGTTTGAGAGTTTCGGTTGAAGGCTTTTCAAACCAAGTCGTGGGAGAATAAACTCAAAACGTTCTCTTGGAAGAGCTTTGGTGAAGATGTCGCTAACGATATTCGAGACCTCACAAAATATAGTTCCACCACACCTTTTTCCACTTGTTCCTTGATGAAATGATGTCGAATGTCGATATGCTTTGCTCTTGAGTGTTGAACGTTGTTGCATGAGAGAGCAATAGCACTTTTATTATCACAAGACAGAGGGATTTTGTTGAATTCAAAGCCATAGTCGATAATTGAGATCTCATCCATAAGATTTGAGCACAACAAGATGACATGGCTATGTATTCACCCTCAGAGGAAATAGAAGTACTCATTTGCTTCTTTGGAGACCGACTCACAAGCTTATCACCCAAAACCGAGCACCTCCGGATGTACTTGGGCGTGTATCTTGACAACCCGCATGATCAAGATCTGCATAGGCCGTTAGTGACATACCGGTGTCCTTCGGTACCATAGTCCCATATTGATGGTTCCTTGGAGATACCGAAGACCCGTTTAAGCGCTTCAAGGTGCTTTTTAGTAGGCTTAGCACGGTATCTAGCACACATGCAAACAATGAACAAGATGTCGGTCTACTAGTCGTGAGGTACATCGTGGATCCAATCATACTACGATATTTCGTTTGGTCAATCATGATCCCGAGTAGTCCTCATCTAGTTTGGTTCGATCAATCATGGGGTGTCAACAGGTCACTTGAATCAAATCCAAATTTCTTTAAGATCTCATTGCATATTTAGATTGATTTATGAAAATGCCTCGGGACTTTGTGAAATTTGTAATCCCAAGAAAAATGACATTTGTCCATCATTGACATTTGAAACTTTGAACTCATTTCATTTGAAAACGATCACATTCCATTGGGTCGGTCGAGGCAAAAATAATATCATCAACATAAATTTGAACATGAATTAAATGTTTGCGACTTCACGGTGAACAATGTAGGATCACCGCTCCTTTGATGAATCCGGTTGATAGAAGAAACTTTGATGATGTATCATACCATGCCCTTGGAGCTTGCTTTAAACCGTAAAGAGCCTTCTTCAAACGATAAACGTGAGTAGGATGCTCTTGATTCACAAATCCTTACGGTTGGTCGGCGTGACGACTTCTTTAAGATCTCCGTTCGAAATGCCGTCTTCACATCCATCGATATACTACCATGTTCTTACTAGCAGATTAGCGAAGATTCCGATTGCCTCGATTCGAGCAAGCTGGAGCAAAAGATTCTTCAAAGTCTATACCCTCCTCTTGACGATATCCTTTAGCAACTAATCGAGCCTTGTTTTCAACACATCACCATGCTCATCAAGTTTCACTTTGAAGATCCATTTAAGAGCAATAATCATAGCACGATGCGGAGCGGTACTAACTCCCATACATCAAGTCGATCAAACTCATGAATTTCATCTTGCATGGCATTGAACCATTATCTTCATTCATGGCGGTTTTAACATCTTTTGGTTCGATCTTAGATAGTACGGAGTTGAAGAAACACCATAAGGCATCGGTTGCAAGTTGTTTCCGGGTTGATACAGACGAGAGGGATTTCCAATGATGTTGTCTAATGGATGATCGTGAGTCCATTTTCGAGGTGTTCATGTGGCGGTTGTTGAGGCCCGAGGTAGTAGTCGATGTCTCCGAAGAAGATGGTTCGATGATGATTCGGGAGTAGCAAATATGTTTTCAAATGGAGAATCTTCGAGAGTAGCAAAGGGATTAACTTCATCATTGATGCAAGAAACATTTCCATGATGTACATTTGAAGAATGATGATTTGTTGATGAGGCGAAGGATCGCCAGCGGTGCTTCTTGACTTAAAGAGATTGAGGCCGAGGATTGACTTCATTCACGTGAATATGAGCATCCTCTGTTGTAGGGATCAACACCTCATTCGTAATTGAATCATACAGTTCATCAAACATAGGATCAAACAATTTCTTTAAATCATCTTGGATGGAGGTACATATGGAGTTTCTTGAGAAGAGTTTGGAACAAGGGATGAACCAATGGGACTGTTTTGAAGTGCGGGTCTGAGTGGAGTGTCCGGAGCCATTTGACCGTCGACTCATCAAGCGTAACGTGAATTGTTTCCATGATACTTGGGTTCTTTTGTTGTAGATTCGGTATCCCTTTTTGTTTGATGCATATCCTACAAATACTCCAATGTCGACTTTAGCCCTAAGTTTGCCTAAGTCTTGACCCTCATTGGTTGGATAACACAATGCACCAAACACACGAAGGAAAGAGATTAGGTTTTGTTGTGGACAAGTTCATATGGAGTTTTCTATGTACGGTGTGAATTAGGGAGCGATTTTGTGTGTAGCATGCAAATGGCGATTGCTTGACCCGAGAAACATTGGAACCTTTGAGTAAATCGGCATTGTTCTAGCGGCTTCAACAAGAGTTCGATTTCGTCTTTCAACTACACCGCTCATTGAGGAGTTCGTGGAACACTTCTTTGATGGTCGATTCCAATGCTTTCATAGAATTCATTAAGTTGTTTGTTGACAAACTCGGTTCCATTATGCGCTACGATAATTACGACGGTTTTGTTAAGTCGAACTGCAATTTGTTTGATGAGTTTGATGATGATATCGGAGTTTCATCCTTTGTCCTTAAGAACTTGACCTGGTGAATCTAGAGTAATCATCAACCACAACTAACACATATTTCTTCCCAAAGATATTACGCACCCTCATTGGTCCACATAAATCCATATGAATCATATGAAGAACTTCGTGACGAGTTAGTAGGTTTGGGTTTATGGGCATACTTCTTGCTTTTTCCCAATTGACATCTTCGAACAAAGATGATCCTTTTCATACTTTAGTCTAGGTAAACCTACAACTAAGTCCTTTACGGAAAGATCGTTGATGGCGAAGTTCAAGTGATTGAGACGACGATGCCATAACCATGACTTTGTTTTGAAGCCTTTGATAACAAGCAGATTGGAGGCCCTCATCATGTCATCGATAGAGATGGTGTAAAGATTTGAGCCACGAGTTCCTTTTAACAGCCTTACCATTAAGATCTCTCACAGCGGTATGTTTTCGAAGGCTACTTCTAGATCGTAATCACGAATTGACCAACAGAGAGCAGTTATGACCTAAACCTTCCACATAGTAAACTCTAGAGATGACACTATCACCAACAACATAATCTTCATAACCCATAATAGCACCGAAATGATCATTACCAAATCTAACAGTCCGATGAATTTGCTAACGAAGTTCATGAGCATGACCGGTCTCGGTCATATATGCTTGGAACGACTGAGTCCGGTACCACGAGCGATTTGAGCGATCTGCGGTTGAACACAGACAAGAATGGATAAGCGGATAATTGGGATCCCTATGCAAGAATGGGTTCCATTTGGTTAGTAACAATGTTTGGAACACCCACATCGAAATAGAAGCATTCATATCGAAAGTGAGGCAATGGAATCGTTGTGAATAGATGCGAGACTAGTGTCGAGATAGCCCCTTCACAATGTGATCACTTCTTAAGGAATAGTTCTACCGGTAGGCATCCATTTTCTAGTGGGCATTATCGATTAGTCTTAAGACCAACAGTGTCCAATAAAAGCCTATTTTATGAATGTTCTTCCCGTAGGTTTCCACTTGTTTTCTAACTTTCTTCGTTTTTGCCTTTTAGCCTTCTTAGCATGAATTTTAGCATTAACAATATTAATCGGACAATTAACATCATTAGGCGAACGGTAACACCACATTCATGATTAGAAACATAATTCAAGCGGACATCGGTACAAGGTTTGCAAATAGTATCGAATTGAATTAATTACGATGCGCCTATGGCTAATACTAGAATCAACACGATTCGTTTTATTCAATTCAAGCTTAAAGTTCCTAGATTGTTCTTCTACTCTCTTCCAAAGGCACATTCTTAGCTTGAGAGGTCCTATCATTCCTTGTATTGTCTTGAGACTTTGACCGCTCCGTTTAATGTCACCGATTACTCTGTAGAGGAATGGGAACATTAGTTGGTTTAAATACTCTTTGCGTCACTGTTTAGATGTCTTGAGTGCGAACTACATGCAGTGCACTAAGGTTCACTTTCTTAAAACTAGAGGTACCGAGATTTGTACTCTAGAAGGCACACTTGAGTTCTCTTTCTTAGCATTGATGATCATCCGAATCGAACTACTTAAAGGCACACTACGGTTCACATTCAAAACATTGGGAATCGAATGCATATCATACGTAGCATTAGACATCGAGCATGGAATCAAAGGATTAACTATCTCACCTAATGACTTTGGGCATATTGTGATCAAGCATTCTAAGATTTCTTGAGATCGTTTGGCATATAAGCATGCATGTCCAATTGCATTATCATGAGGTTTATCTAGCTTATCCTCTTCAACAATCTCACGCAGACATTCTAGGCAATCCTTAAGGGATGAGAAGTATGTTTGGATGGCAAGTTTGTTGTTCCTTAGATGAGGAGGAACATATGTCACAGATAAAGCATATTTATTACAAGATTGAACCTTTGATACAACATTCTTCCTATTGGTCATTCGCATTTTCCCTTTTACCTGACTCTTCAGATTCTCAATTTCCTTTTGTAATGAAGCTATTTGTTCGTTGTTTTTGTTACGAGTGACTTTAATTGATTCAAATAACTCATTGAAATGACGTTTAACCTTTTCATTTTCTTCTAGAAAACTTTCGTTTTCCTTTTGTAAAGCATTTACTAGGTTTTGAAGATGAAACGTTTGAGAATTCGAGAATCTAAAGGAGGAGGCATTTGGGAGCCTGTCATATTGTTTGTTTGACCCTTTAATTGAGAGATTTGGGCTTTCAACTTTCGATCGTGTTGCATCGAGCTTGAATCGTTCATCACGTTTGTTAATTTGAAAACGCATCAAATTCGGAGCATCCAAGATGTCTTGACATTTGAAGTTTTGACATTTTCTTTAAGATGTTGATATTTTAGTTGTAAATTAAAATGCTCAACTTCTAGTTTAGAAAAATGTTTAACGAAATTGTCGTGATCATCCAGATTCAATTTTCTCGCTTAGTTTAGAATTAGTTTTTCAAGCTCAATGACACGATCATGGGAGACTTTCGGGCCGCAGATAGTTCATGAAATTTGGAAGCATTAATAGAGCAATTTGAAGCGGTGAAAACACATATTGAGCAACACATTCAAGAATAAGATTCTCATTTAATGTATGCAAGTTCTTTCTCTCAATCTCATTATATTTCAAAGGCACGCTCATAGTCACTAACTTCAACAACCATTGCATCAAATTCCTTTTCCATTCCCTTAATATCGCTTTCTATCCCTTTTAAGACTCTCAAAGTGATCTTTTAGAAGTTTAAAGAAGGGCATGACCTCGCTTAAATAACATTCTTTCATTTGTTCAAAACCCTTTCTCCTTCGCTTATACCAAAGGTGTGATCCTTTTCTTGCAAGTTTTCTCAAAATCAACAAATAGTTGAAATATAACGTATTGGCTAATTAATGTCTTGCTTTTAGTGGCAATTGTTCTAGGTACAAGATGCATTGGTGTATTAGGAGGATACACATCGCTCTAGGCATTTTCCAAAGGGGAGGGTTTGTTTCAACAATATTTTCCGCTTCTCGCTTATCTAAATCCTTTTTCCGTAAGACTTGTTCGGGAGTCAACAATGTCTCGAGGCTTAAACTTGTTCAAGGAAATCAGCTTTTCCTTCTTGTAGTCATGAGGAGTGATAATTACTTTTTCTCTTTGCATTTGGGATCATTTTGTTTCTTATTCATCTTTTCCCTAGTGATTTCATTTGATTTCTTATCTTCCTCGGTGCACTCAACGCAACTAGGTTTCGCCTAGGCTTAAGGATTTCATTACCATCATAAAGCACCTTATGAGCATTTCTAGCCTTTTAATTACCTCCTGATTTGGTTCCTCAACAAGGGAATGCTATGCTTATCGCTTAAGACTCGATGTTTAGTGACCATGTGAGCGATGCGAATGGTGTTTCCTTGTATGTACAACTTGTTTTCAAGTTTGTTTTTCAAAGTTTTCGATTAGAAAAATCTCTCAAGAGTTTTGATTCCTTTGCATTAAATTCTTGCTTAAGAATTTTCACATTTTCTTGAAGTTCTTGTTTTTGCTTAGGCTGCTTTAGAAAGTTTTTCTTGCAAGGAATTTAATTCTTGTTTCAATACTTCTTCTCTAAACTTACTTTTCTAATTCTTGTACTCACTTGGTTATCCATTTCCCGCTCACGAGTGGTCAACTCAAATTTAGCACGTTGTTCATAAATAGCAACACGTTCTTTATAGGCATTTAGTTCGTAAATTACGTAATCATTAGGGGCACATGCGGTGTATTCATAAAAACATAGTCATTGTTGATCGCAGAAGATGCATCACTTGGTACAACATCACTTTCACTTTGTTTCACATATTGATCATATGGGACAATATCGGTATTACCCATATTTTCAATATTTGATTCAATAGTTTCGATTGATTGTACTTTGTCATGCATCCGTTGCATATCGACATCATCGTATAGTTTTAATACCTCCGAGATGAGCTTGTCATGGATGGGCCCGCTAGAGGTGAAGAAGAGACCTTGGGAGAAACCATTGAGAAATGCTAGCCATAAAAATTGTGTGTGCAGTAGGTCCATCATCCACATCGTAGTCGTATGCATCACGGTCGTGACTTGAAAGGCATTCGATGATTGTGACCTATCTCCGAATAGGTCGCTCATCCACATCGCATCATAGGTCTTGGCATTGCCCTCAAGAAGAAACAACAATTCCTCTTCATCCAAAGCAAGACCATTGTCCCGAGCTTGTGCAAGCAAGATCTTATCTCAAGTAATCGATTTCGTGGACGCTTTAGAGATGTGCGCTTTCTTGCAATGTGTCCCTCACCACCACAGCTTATAACATTTGATCGGCTTAGCTTGACCTTGGTTACCATTCCTTCCTCGATTCGATTGCCCACATAACCTCTACCAAAGACCACCTCTTCCCCGATCATATTGTCTTTCCCGAATCGGGTTGCACCACGATCCTTCCATCTTTAACAAGAGCTTGATTGTGTGGGTTAGATGTCGCTCGAGGTTGTTGTTGGTTTGTGGAGAGAATTCATGTTTTGGCTAATCGTAAGAGCTAGTTGATTAATGAAGTTTCCACGTGTGCATCAAGATCGCTTGTTTGAACATAGGATCGTGAATGAGTTTGTGATTACCATTACCCAAGGGTATGACTTGTGAAGCTTTGGTTGTGATTCGATGTTTGAGTAGAAGGCGCTTGAATCATTAGACGAGCTTGTCTCTCCTGTGTTGGTTTTGAACCGATTGAGAATCAATTTTTCAAACATAGCATGTCTCTCATTCGAAGGAGGAAGGCATAGAGTTGCTCATAGTTTGTATTCTTCAATCCTTTAGTGAGCTTCACAATGGTGACAAACTTGTGCCATTCGGGATTCATGTTGTTCACAAATTTTGAGTTCACCGAATGTTAGGCATAGTCATTCGATGTTCCTCATGTCATTCACTAACTTATGAAATCTCACATAGTACTCATAGACATTCTCATCCGGTTTCATCTTGAAGTGCTCAAATTAAGTCATAGAGTCAGATTCTCTGCCTTCCATAGTTAATTCTCAACCCGAGAGAAGCATCTTAACATTATCCCAAACCGCCTTTGCATCGGTGTTATGATTGATCGCCTTGTAGATGTCTTTAGGAAGACCTTGAAGAACAATGTTTGAAGCCCCGATATCTGCATCGAATCTCTTTTATCCTTATCATCAAGCTCATCATACATCTTAGGTCCGTCCATTCCGTAAACAGAGTACCATCTTCATTAGTATCAAGTATGTCTCTAGTCGTCTCAACTCGATATGGTCCTTCATCAATGGATTTGAGAATGTTGACACCATTTTCCTTTCCAAGGAAATACAATCGATTCGTTGAGCCCAAGAATCGTAGTCGGTTCTGTCAAGTATGGGTGGACGAGTATCCGAGCCACCGCTTGTACATCCTCGGCAAAGATGGAGATGATAGTGGGAATGTTGGTAGACATGTTAACAGATTATACAGGATTTTATAACTCTATGATTAAACCGTGAAATAGATTCTTTCACGGGATTTTACTAAATCAAGAGAAAACCGTAAACAATCACTCAAGTCGCTAGAAGATAATGCACTAAGTCGCTAGAAGATAATGCACTAAGTCGCTAGAAGATAATGCACTAAGTCGCTAACACTTAATTCACTACACCACTAAGTCGCTAGAGTCCCAAGTCGCTAGACGTAAGCAAGTCGCTAAGTAGTAACTCGCTAAGCCTCAAGTCGCTAGCAAAATTTTGGCAAGAATTGCCACTCAAGTCGCTAAAGATACAAGTCGCTAAAGAGAAACTCGCTATGCACCAAGTCGCTATCATCAAGTCGCTACCCGTAGTGGAGAGTCCACTACTTGTCAGAAATCGCTAGATCTAAGTCGCTAGGTTTAGAACGTAACTCACTACAAATTTGTAAAGCAAGTCGCCACGAAGAAACTAATCCGTGAGTTAAGTCGCTAGCATGAAAACCACATAAACATCACTTTTCAATCCAAAACAACCCAACCAAGATGATTTAAGCTACCAAATGATAACCTACACACTTGTGATGATTCTAAACATAAAATTACTAACAAAATCCAAACTTTAACCCGAGAAATCAACCAAATGATGCAAAACCACTAAACTTTTTCAAACTCAAAACCACCTAAAACCACTAGAAATCCAAAGATGTGCAAGATATGATCTAACCATGGTGCTATGATACCAATTGATAGAAATAACTTTTCACATACACATCAAACCATAACACAAAGTAGCATATAGATGGAATTCTAGAGAGAAAGTTAGAGGTTTAGGGAACTTAGTGAGAGAAAGTGAAAGATATTATTATGAGCTCCAACTCTACCTTGGAAGGTAGAGTATTTATAGTCTTACATAAATCGCCACACATCGGGCTGGATCGTGCATACAGTGGGTAAAGACACGTCCGTCCTCCACGGTGTTACTTAACTAAATACTACTTAACATAAAAGAACTACGACTACGAGCTTTCTAACTATTACATATACTTGAGGTGACCGACTCTTTAACACCTAGAATTTCTAATTCCTAACATAAGGGATGTCACCCTGGAAATTACAATTTGAATTCTAGCATTCTATCACATGAATTTAATTTCCTAGCTCGTAGTCTTTGATTCTTCAATGTCCGCAATCTTTGTACTTCCGGTAGTGATCTTTGAATGTTCCTTGGCTTGGGTGATCTTTGAGCTTTCTTCAAGATCATCAACCACTGTAAATCTCTAAATCATCCTTTGTTGTATCGCCTGCATGTATTGTTGTGACTTTCAAACTGATATGCTCACACTTTTCTGGATCATGATATATTTGCATCAGAGTTGCGGAAGCATTGTTGTACGTATTTCAATTATCATGATTTCTTTGATTGTGCGCATGAAGTGTGAGCATGTGATTATGAATTAACTTCTCATATGCCATCAATTGCAACTGTCGGGAATTCCTGCAAACAACATTTAGCAATAAACACACGAAAGTGTCTTTGTTCACTTTCGTTGAATATGGTTGCAAGAACCACGATTCCCCGTTGATCAATATAAGTATTGCCTGTGATCAGGTAGAATTCCTAAGAATCTTCTTGACAGGGTTTCGCAGCTGTACTAGTCGTTCTCAAACCGGATCGTCTCAAAGTAGACAACACGGATTGAGTGAACCAAATAATCGGGATTCACTGACTCATGAGAAATTGATTTGAAAACAATGTGTATTCTTGAATAAAGAGTTTTTGCACACGACAATTTTTTTAGCAAAATGAAGTTTCAATCACAAATAATTTTGTTTGAAATTTTATATGCAATGATGTGCTTGAAACCAATTGTTGAGCACATCAAGGGTTTTCCCAAAGTATACGTCAATTCCTTTACTGGAACAAGGGTGATCCAAATGCGAATCACCTCATCTTTGTTTTCCAGTTTTCACAAGTTTTATCCATGAAGGATCTCACATGAAGGATCTCACAAGTCCTTTTAAGAGAACTTGAGTGGCTGGGAAGTTTAGTGCAGTGCGTCACTGGGTCCATGACGTCTTGTCTTCAATACCGGCGTTACCTTGGTAACCATCAGTAGCATACATATTGAACCCAGTTTCTGCCCTAAGGATGAATATATGGAGGGCTATTTCTTTTCACTCCTTATTTTTATATTTCTTTTTTTCATTCTTCAACCCTTCTGGCTACCGAGATTTCATAAGTAGGACCTTGTTGGGTTTGTTCCACCCTAGCTCCATCTCGATCGGCGCCTTCCTTATTCTCACTTTTCTCCTTTTTAATCATACCTAAGGACTTCTACACTAACTAGTAGATTGTCCTGGGTAGATCCCTCCGCCTCAAGGGATCGTGTGAACGAATATCTAACCGTACCATCCTTATAACTCCAATAAAGTAAATGAAAGGTCACTCATTTGCATCTGTTATCTCCGCCTTAAAACCAATTGAAAAATCAATCAAGGTACTTTTGATAATATATCAAAGCATTTGTACCTCAAGTTTTTGATCTTTCGTAAATGCTCCTCTCAACATGTGCATCGGTACTTGAAATCGCTTTAGCACATGGAGGAGGAGTGTAGTTGAGTCTTAAACAATCACAATTTTATCAGATTTAATATTTAAATCACATTATATCCCCGATCAAAATTTCAACCCTTTGAGATTTGGGATCTCAATTGATTTAAATAAGTTAGAAAATTTGGGAGAAAATGTGGCCTGCTTTAATACATACTAATAAAGGAACATTATAATGCTCCCTCAATCTATGAGGAGAATGTTAGTGTCGTATGATAATTTGAAGAGATCTTTGAATGTAAGATGGGCTTGGACATTTATAGTACAAGTAACATAATGCCCTAAGGCTTGGCCATGGGCGTGAGATGGGCTTGGACATGGATTGGGTTACATGAAATTATACAAGGCTAGCTTAACTAAACGATTAACCAAGAAGCTTAGACCAATCCACGAGCCGTTGACTATTCTAGCACGATATCTAACACACGTTACAAAGTTCCTAATCGTGAATGACCATCACTTCTAATAAAAATGTTACGGCTAACAATCTCCCCTAAGGGTGGTCATTCAAAGATGCTCCACTTGATTAGGTCTTTACTTTCCTTGAGCTTGAACTTTGCGTGTAGATATAGAATAGTCTTGATTCTTTGTTCCTTCATGCTTTGTGATCAATTAATGTGGTTGTTCCGCCGTTGTCAACTTCGTTGGTTAGGTGTCTCCTCGCCTTTCTCCACCATGCTCACACTTTTGTTTGACTTTTAATTTCCAATGATGTAGTTCTCGAGTCTTTATACTTTGTAGATTCTTTGACATTAACGAAGAATCATCTTTAACTTTGTGTTGCCTTTGATTTTGATGAGAACTTTCATGTGTTGTTGGTATGAGCATGTGGAGAATCTACACGATCTCTTCCTCCCGCGAGCATCCATAAGAAGAAAACATAAAACATGGGTTAGAAATAATCTAGCGCTTAAAAGTTTGAATTTTGAGTGTGTTAACAGCATAGTGTGAAAACACGTCTCTAATTCTCACAAAGGCCGCTCTGAACCGGAGTCCCACAAGTGAGATAACGCGATGTCATCAAGTACACCTACAGCTTCAAAGTGAGTCGCCGAGGTACAATCAAGCATCACCCCACGATCAGACCGCTTGAGACACACTAAGCGTAATCTACGGGAGTTACCGAGTGACTGTGTCGTGGTCTGCTTGATGTTGACCACGGCAGAGTTTCCATTCAATCATTGAAGATCACGATGTGAAACTTCTCATAAATGTTCGGCAGATTGCTAAGATCTCGTGGGACTCTAGAATATATCACTTGTGTCCTTATTGATGAACAACAAGCGATGTCATGTCAAGTGTTCCTATGAGATCTTTTGATGCATCTCGTGGCTTTAGACTCAATAGTGCATTTTGGTTTTCCGAGTGGAGAATAGGAGAGGTCTCCTTTTCAATACCAACCATCTCTAAGAGAAGGTCGATAGATTATGTAGGGTTCCCAGTGAGAATGAAACAAACCTTTTAAGAGGAATTGAGTGGCTAGAAGGTTTAGTGCGGTCGTCACTTTGGGTCCATGACGCCTTTGTCTTCAATACCGGTGTCATCTAAGTGACAACCAAGAGTGTATGAATTGAACCCGGTTTACGCCTCTAAGGTTGAATATGGAGGGCTATTTCTTTTCACCCTTTTCATTACATTTCTTATTAATTCTTCAACCCTTCTTTCTCCTTTCTCACATTACTCCTTTTTCAATCATACCTAAGGACTTCTAATACTATCTATTGGTGATGTCCTTGGGTAGATCCTTCCGGCTCAAGGATCATAGGACGGATTTTCCTATCCTTAGTCACCTTATAACTCTATGACCGTCCCATGTTGCCATAAAACCATTTTTCTTGAAAATCTCTCAAAGTGATTATGATTGAAAACATGTTTGGAACACTCGAGAGTTTTATATTTTCATAAACACCCCTTCACATGTGCTTATAAGTTTTGACGTAAATCAGCACAGTGAGGGTAGAGTTCGACTTTGTGAATTGATCGGCTCATGATAAACAATTCCCACGAGACATGGTTACGTAGCTTAGTTAAAGAGTTCCATTGTCAGTTTTTAGGTGACAACTAGCTCTAATAACTACCTTGAAGTTGTAAACACTTCTTGAAAAGAAGGTTAGACCCATGAAAGTGCATGTCTATCACGAGTTTCTCGAAATGGTACATTTACTGACTTTGATTCCTCTTCAATTCATTGGTTTCAACTTATTCGAGCTCTTTTGAGATTCAAATACCGATCATTAAACATTTTGATCACATTTTAATCACGTCTTCTCCCCCTCAAAAATAGCATATTCGTGATATTTTTGATATCAACGGATTAAACATTATTTTTAGAATCTTTTGGGGAGACAAACGGATTTGATGAATTTGGAACATTTTGGTTTTATACTCCCCCTTTAATAAAGCATAATCAATTAAAGGGCTTTAGAGGGAGTTATCTTGAGCACAAAATATTTTGAAAGATTTTGAAAAATCTTTTTGAACAATCTTGAAAAAGGTGCTCAAGATGATGATGATTTCTCACCAGTTTTAATTGTAGTGAACTGAAGCGTACACTAGATTTTTTCTTTAAAAACACGAGTTTTGATTTGAACGAATCAAAAGTCATCATTTTTGTCTGGGGTTTCGTACTGAAATATACGAAAGCCATTTTTGAAGAAATTTTTGAGAAACGACATGTTTTAGAAAACATTTAAAGAACTCTCGCTCAAGCATCTGTACATGCCCGTATCATTGTTGAATGACATTTCTAGAAACGTATAGAATATCGATTATACGAGAGACATGTCGTGAGAAGAATATTTTAGATTTTACTTTTCTATTGTTTTGTATTTTGAAAGTTTTATATTTTTATATTTTGCTTTTGTTGGTTTTTCAAATTTTGTATTTTGTTTTCAAAAGTATTTACAAATGAAGCTTTTGGAAAATCATTTTCAAGAAGATTCGATAAGACGTTCTAACTCCTCGTGGGTTAGGTCGCATTCCAATTCGTCGAACTAAATCGTCAAACCTTTCTTTTGGAAGGGCTTTAGTAAATAGATCGTGAGTTGGTAATCGCCTTCACGAAGAATAATTCAAAGAAGACATTCTTCTACGTGTTCTTTATGAAGTGATAGCGGACACGAATGTGCTTAGTCTTTGAGTGATGAACAGATTGCAGGATATGGCTATGGCACTTTTCGAGTCACAATACATAGGTATTTTATCGAAAGTAAAGCCATAATCGCGAGTTGTGTTCTCATCCATAGAACTTGAGCACAACACGCAGATAGAGACACATACTCGCCTTCGGTTGAAAGTGCAAAGGCAATCTTGTTTCTTTGAAGACCGACACTAACTTTTCACCCAAAATTGTGCTCCTCCGGATGTACTTTTGTCGTAACTTGGTCACCCACGTGGTCCGCATCCGAAAAGGCAATTAGATCAAATCCGATTCCTTCGGATACCAAAGTCCCATGTGAATGGATGTCTTCAGTACCGAAAGATCCTTTTAACCTCTTTGAGGTGCAGTTCGGTAGGCTTTGCCTGAAACCGTGCTAATAAGCAAACAACAAAATGAATATCGGGTCGACTAACAGTGAGGTACATGAGAGAACCAATCATGCTCCGATATTTCTTCGGATCAATAGGTTTCCCAAATAAATCGGCTCCAATTTTTGGTGAAGTTACCATTGGTGTACCGACCGAATCATAATTATCCATACCATGGGGATTGATGTATTTGTAAAAATTCCACGTGGGGATTGATGTGTTTGTAAACCAAGAAAAAAAATTAGTTCCCCCGTCATGGACATTTCAAATTTGCTTTTCATGAGATTTTCAAAATGTTTTGAAAGATTCGGATTAGTAGACCCAAAATGATGTCGTCCATGTAATCGAACAATCTAAATGTCGTTTTGCATTTTGTGTAAACAAGGTAGGATCAACATTTCCTTTGGTGAAATTGTTTAGAATCAAGAAAGAGGACGATTCGTCATACCACGCCTCAAGCTTGTTTCAACACATAGATTGCCTTTTGAGTTTGTAGACGAGTCCGGATGTTCCATGTCTATGAAGCCTTCCGGGTGACTCACGACACTTCTTCTTTCGAGTTCCATTCAAGAACGCGGTCTTAATGTCCATCCGATAAACCGTGATGTTTTTGTGAGTCGCATAGGCTAAGAATATCCCGATCCTCAAGTATGGCTACCGCGAATAACTCTTCAAAGTCTATCCTTCTTCCTCGTCAGTATCCTTTGGCCACGAGACGAGCTTTGTTGCAATTACGCTCATTTCTTCATCCTTTTGTTCTTCCATAACCATTTGAGATCAATGACACGAATGTCAATTGGTCTTGGAACCAAATCCCAAGAGTCATGTAGACGGTATTGAGAAGTTCTTCCGCATTGCATCTATCCATGCATTATCTCGCCATTGCCTCCCGAATGTTCTTGGTTCAATATTGCTAATTGAGCAAATGTAAATGCACAAGTCGCAATCGGTGGCAAGTTGGCGCCTCGTCCGAATGGCCTTGAAGGTTCACCAATAACTTGTTCAATTGGATGGTCTTTTGTCTTCATAGTAGAAGGATACTGTTGGTTAAACGTATGCGAGTTAGATGGTTCTCGTAAGCTTGAATATGATTCAGCTGATTCCGTAACAAACGGGTTTTCAAATAAGTCTTCATGTAACGTTGCATCGTTCTGATTTTGTGAAGGTTCTTCTTGAAATGATAGGTTTTGGTTTTGCTCATCAACTGCTGGTAAAACTGTTGTAAGAATAGGGTTTGCAGAGGTCGATGTAGATGACGTTGATGGAGTTGGTACATTAGTTTCGACCGTGGTAGATGCATTTTCTGTTGGTGGTGGTGGATGATTTTGAGCGGGTGCAATGAATGATGGTTTGAAGCATTTGTCGAAGTTCCACCATAGTATTCATCGAACATTAACTCAAAGAAATTCTCCCATTCTTGTTCATGAGGCGTGTCGCCAAAAGTTAATGGAGCTCTTTGTTGTATGAGTCCCGAATGATGTGTCCGAAGTCTCATGGTTTGGTGCGGGTTCTAGAGCGAGTCTCTTAGAAGCCATTTGTGAAAGTTCATCAAACTTCACATTCATCGTCTCCATTATCTTCCTAGTTCTTTGTTATACACCCGAATGCCCTCGAGTTTTCCGAGTATCCAATGAAGATTCCAATATCACCTTTAGCTTTCGGTTTTCCTAGATCTTCTCGTCGCTCGTTGGATAGCACAAAGCGCCAAACACGTGAAGGTAAGGGAATATCGGGTTTCGTTGTTCACTAGCTCATATGGGGTTATTGAATCTTGGATGGATTAGGATCGATTTTGAGTGAAACAAGCGTTGGCAACAACATCACCCATAGAAATAATGGTGCACTAGAATAAATTAGCATTGTGCGAGCGCTTCCACAAGGGTTCGATTTCTTCTTTCAACTACCCCATTCTCACTGTGGAGTTCTAACAACCGATGTCCGATGAGTGATTCCAAAATCTTCAAAATAAGTTCTTAACTCCCGATTTGTAAATTACGTGTTGTATCTGTTCTTACAACCCTCATCGAGCTTGAAGAAGTACTTGAATACGCTTTGGGAAGGTGATGATGATGCCCGGTGCTTGTCTTTTGATCTCGTAAATCTAACCCATGTATATCTTGAATAGTCATCAACGATAACAAGAATATACTTTTTCCCATTAATGCTTTCAACTCTCATTAGGCTACATAAGTCCATGTGCAACATATGCAACCTTGCTTCCGAACTAGGTACGGGTTTGGGTTTATATGATGCTCTTTTGCTTTTTCCTTGTTCGCATGATGGACATAGGTGATCCTTGGTGTATTTGAACTTTGAAGTCCGTTGATGATGTTGTCTTTGGCCGCTTTGTTGATGGTGTCGAAATTGAGATGGATAATCATCTGTGCCACAACCGTGACTTTGTTCCGTGTGCTCGTGTCATAAGACATATTGGTGATGAAGAGGCCATTTGGTTTATGTCGATAACATACAAGTTTGTATCACGATTCCAAGTTAAGAGATCGGCCCATTCAAGTTTCTAACGGCAAGCATTTTCCCGAAAGCAACCTCTAAATCGCATCACGTAACCGCCTGATCGAAACAAATTGTGTCCCAACCCTTCGACATAGTAAACCCAAGTGATCAAATAATTTCCAAAAGGTAGATCTCCATAACCCATGATAGTCGCTACATGATCATTTCCAAAGCGACGGTTCCCATGAATTTCTAGACGAAATTGATCGCCAGCCTTGATTCGGTCATGTGCTTGGAGCAACCCGAGTCGACAATCCAAAGACATATTTCGATAACTCGCCAAGAAACGAAGAAGAAGATTTTGGAAACCGTTTTGATTTTGGTTCCTTTGGGTTGAGGTAAAATCGATCACACTCATAGAAGTTATCTCATCGAAGACAGTTCATCACTCATTCTACCATTATGGAGTGTGAAAGTTCTACCCGTTGGTTTCAAATGTCATCCCTAAAGTAAGGACTATGCTTCCTATCATTAGTGTAAGACCGAAATCTTGCAACTAGTCTTCCTAGAGGTTTAGCATAAGTTCTTTTTGGAACGTTCTTCTGAAGAGGATTAACAATCTCATTCTTAGAAACACAATCATCATGAACATTAGTTAAAGATTTCTTGCAAGTTAAACAAATAGATTCAACACATTTATTAGACTTAGCAAGTTTCATAGGTTCATTACATTCAGATGAAATGTCTTTCTTATTATAAAGCGGTAAATTGCTAGGGTGGTCTTCTACTTTCTTCTCTTTATTCAAGCTACTACTCTTAGAGGCATGCGAGACTCTATTGTTCCTTGTATTGCTCTTTGGCTTTAGTCTGCTGCTCCTAGAGGTGCTTTCTAGTCTGTAGAAGGTAAGGCACACGATTAGATTCACATTTTATCAAGAGAAGTGGTTTCGGCTATCCTAGTCTCTTTAGAGTGCTTGTTTAAACTTATGTCGTTTGTTCCATATGTTTTAGATGTGGAGGCGCACGCATTAGTGGTACTCATCTTAAAAAGGCCAGTGCTAAAACTTTTGGTCTCGATAATCGCTTTTCATTTTCAACAATTTTTCCTTTTGTTTAGGCAAGGCGGTGGAGTGACTTGTTTTGACAAATCGCTTTTCTCATTGACTTTTGGAGGAGGCATAGAAATAGACATTTTTGTTTAAAAATCATTGGGGAACATTTGCTTTCTCCTCGCTCAATGGTTTGGCAATCTTAGTATCCACAACCTTTCCTTTTGACATTCCACCGAGCCCTCAAAAGATCATTTTCTCTTTCATGTCATTATAGGCACGCCATACGACGCTTTGTCATACTTGCATTCCTCGGTTTTTCGATCAAGTTGTTTAAATTATGAGACATTTTCTTTTCAAGTTTTGCAAGAACATTTTCATATTTTGAAACAATTTGGAGGTCTCGATCGAGTCTTTCATGATCTTCAACATAATATGTTTGAAAAACAATGGACATAATATCGGTACATAGAACATCTTCAAGAGAGAATCATTTAAATTTTCCAAAACTTTGATGTGTTCAACACTTTCATTAGCTTTCTTTATCAAGGATTTATGGTCCTTGACAAAGTCAACTGCTTCTTTAAAAAATGCTTGTTCAAAATGAATTACCCTTGAGTTGATGTTATTCAATTGAGGGCAATTTGAGTTTCAAAAACTTTTATTTTCATCATCAAACTAGAAAACCGGATATTAGTTATAATATTGGTTTTAGATTTAACGGTCTCTTAAAGTTCCCCAATTCTAGTTTTAACGTCATCTAAAATGCTTCTAGCATCACTTGTGTTAACAGGATTGTTTGAAGACATTTGTTCGATTTTCAAAAGAGATTGTGAGACAACCACGTGAGTTGAACCGGTTTTGAAACCGGTGTTAACTCTTTGTTTGAAACACTCGTGTGATGGAAAACTTTGAATTTTCTTTTTGTGAAACAAAAGTAATTCTATTAATTTTGTTCCATTTGTTATAGTCGATTGGTTTGATTTCAATTCTTTTGTTTCATTTTGATCTACTCGCGAGATAGTTCTAATGTTTCAAGAGAATCACGAACAATTATGGGTTCATGCAATGCCTTTCCATTGTTCAAAACATTCTGCTCTTTTCCGAGCTTTCTTGAGGAAACAAGGAGGTGTGTTACCAAGAGCCATTTTTGTGTTGTATGAAAATACTGATTCTTTTGATTAATCAAGATATTGGTTGATTTAATTGAATGACCCGTTGTAACAAGCAAAATTTCCAATTTTTATTTTTCATCTTTATCAAGAATTTCATCAAGGAGAGAATCTTCTCGTTTTGAAAATCAAGAATCAACTGCTTTTCTCTTTTCAAGATCGAAAACATTGTTTTTGTTTAGAAAGTTGGTCATTTAGATCGAAATTTCCTTGTTTAAAGATTTTATTTTCAAGTTCAAATTCACATCAAGTGTGTTATACTTGATTTGCAATTGTTGTTCTTTAAAATGGAATTTCGATAACCGCTTTCTAATTCGACTCTTTGTTTTGTGAAATTCAAAAGCTTTTGCGTTCTCCTTGTAACTCTCAAGTTCAATGTCCATATAGCATTCGCGGCCTTAACTTCGCGATTGACCGCTTTAACTTTCGATTTCAATGCCACGCTTATTGATTAATGTTTCAAAATAAGCACGTGTTTCCTCATCGCCCTCGAGATTTTGTGCCACACGACCTCCACTAGGATCCACATCCGAGTTTCGAGTTAGTATTGCTACAATTGGATTGTCCGTATGTATCATAAGTAGGTGCGGATGTCGCGTAATCGTTCGTCATGAGTAAAAACATCAAATATGACATTGTTATAGCATGGATCAATGTGTTAGCCTTAATTGTTTTATTAGAAGTGATGGTCATTCACAGTTAGGAACTGTGTAACGTGTGTTAGATATCGTGATAGAATAGTTAACGGGCTCGTGGACTTGGGCTAAGCTAATTGGTTATAAGTTAAGTTAAGCTAGCCTTATGTATGATGTAATCCAACCCAAGCCCAAACGAGCCCATGGAAATCCTTTTAGGGCATCATGTATTCCAACTATAAATACCCCTCAAATGGTCATTTGAGGGGTGTGCTTGAGTGTGTGTGTGTGTGTGTGTTTTCTTTGGAATATACAACTTATTGTTTTCATCTTTCTCTCACAACATACACGGTTTTATCAACATCAAGTCACCAACATCTTAATCTTTCCTTCTTTATTTACGCATATGTTTGTGTTTGTGTTTAACGTGTTCTACGCATAACGTGTTGGGTTTGTGATAAGGTTGATAGTTTTAAGGTCCTACAATTGGTATCAGAGCCAGGTTGATAGTTTAAACACTCGAATAACACAAAAGTGTTGACCTTTTTCACCCAAAGTGCTTGAGTGTGTGTGTGTGTTTTCTTTGGAATATACAACTTATTGTTTTCATCTTTTCTCTACACATATACACAGTTTTAACATCAAGTCACCATCTTTCTCATCTTTATTTTTTTCATCTTCACGCATAGTTTGTGTTTGTGTTTAACGAGTTCTACGATAAAGTGATATACGTGTTGGGTTGTTGATATTTGTAAGGTCCTACAATTGGTATCAATCGCCTAACAATGGTTTAGGAGTGTTTGTGTTTGTTTTGAAGTTTTGGTACCATACGCCAGAAAGCTCTCGCTATACATCTTTGACACGCTTAAAGCTTTGATTTTACACCTAAAATTCAAGATTCTTGTGGTTTAAGGTTTATTTGGTGTTAAAGTTTCAGTTTTTGCATAAAGTTCAAGCTTTACGTGTTTTAAATCATTTTAAACTCGTGCAAATGGGTAGTTCATTTCACGCATAAGCTTTCAAAGCACTTTGGTGAAAAGGTCAACACTTTTGTGTTATTCGAGTGTTTTAAGGTCGTTTGTGCAAGAGAAATTGTTTGAATCATCGGAAATTTTTACGCGTGAGGTCAAAACCCTAGTTCTACGCCAGAAGAAAAGTCAACACCCTTTTCACGCATAAGGTTCTACGAATAAGAGTTTTGTGCGCTTTCTTCGAGCTATAACGGTGACTCGCTGCTTCCCTCACTTGGATAAGTTTGTGGAACACTTCGACTTTGGATATCTTTTACATCGTGATAGTGTAAAGGATTTTTGGGCAAACCCTAGATTTACGCATAAGCTAAATCTTACGCGTGATAATTTCACGCATAAGTATTTTCTTACGCCTAAGCTTGTCTTACGATAAGTAATTCCTACGCATAAGAATTCTACGCTTAAGTTTTTAGTCTACGATAACTCTATTGTTACGCGTAACTTGGGTATTACGCGTAGTTATCTCTACGCCTAAGCACAATCTCTACGCCTAAGCATCGCTCACTCGTAACTCGTGTCAACGCCTAAGCTCTTCATTTTCAAAAAAAAAAAAAAAAAAATGGCGGAAAACTTGAGTAAAATTTAAATTTTTGAGGAGACTAAACGTTCAATTTTACGAAATTCAAATTTTGGTATAACTTGAAAATTTTGGTCAAAATTCAAATTTTTGGACCAAAATTCAAATTTTTCTACAAATTTAGGCCAAAATTGTCCTAACTCAAAATTTTCATACGACCTTAGAATTGATTTTTATAGTGAATTTCAATTTTGGGAGAAAATTTTTAGGCCTAAGAACCAAGTTCACGAGTACGACTTTCGTAAAAACTTCAAACCGCAATATCTTTTAAACACACCTCCTTTATCGTTGAATCGATCCTACATCAACTTTATCGATCATAACTTCATCAATGGCAACTCAACAAGATATTCATGCAACCGTGTCGAAAACCGCCCTCCTATGTTGAAAAAGGTGGTTATCTTCAATTGACAAGTCGAATGCTTCGTTACATCAAGACAAAACCTAATGGAAAATTGATGATCAAATCCATTCAGGATGGACCCTTCAAGCCTCGACAAGTCCAAGTCCTCGAAATGCCGATGCAACACCTCCCATTCCACCATCTTCTCGTCTTCAAAATTAATCGAATACATCAAGAGGATCGAAACAAGTCGATGCGATGACATGGCAATTCATATTGTCCAACCGGGTTTACCAAGAGACATCTTTGTCAGCAGAGAGCACCGTGAAACCGCTTTCGATATGTGGAACGTGTTAGACGGCTTTGTCATGGAATGTAAATTGGTCAACAAGACATGGAGAACAAGTCGCTAACCGAATGGGAAAAGTTCACTTCAACCTGTGAGAATCCATTGAATCCTACTATGGAAGTTTTGTACTTTGATGAATGAGCTTATCGAAACAAGTTAGCACCCGTAACTATCGCTCAAAACATCAAGTTCCCGAACAATCTTCCGTAAGAATGGGGACGATATGTCACTATTGTCAACCAAACAAAAGACTTACATCGTGTGAACTTTGATCAACTAAACGATTTTCAAACAAAACCAAGTCAAGTGAATGAAGTCGAAAGAAAGATTGGCAAAGAATCATGATCCATTGGCTCTTATTGCAAAGACTCAACCTTCAGTGAATACACAACAACAAGCTTCATCATCTTCTAACAACAACAACTTGCAAAGAATACATTCCACAACCACAAGTCGTTATCCTCAACAACAATTCTATCCACCGTAACAACAAGTCATTCAACAACAACAACAATATCCACAATACCGTGAACAAGGAATCACCGATCCTGAACCGAACAACAAGAAGCCTTGCTACTGTATTTTCTTTATTGGGTAAAGCATTCGAAGTCGCTATTCCACACCAACTAACAACAACCAAAGGATTTCATCAAACACTCGCAATAGCAAATTGCACAAATGGTGTGAACATGGGTAATCAAAGACAAATGGTAGGAGTTATTGGGAATCAGCAGGATATGGTACTGGTTTCGCATGGGTAATCAAAGTGGTTCGAATCGGTAATCGATGGGTCGAATGTTGGGAATAGAAGCAATGGGTAATCGAATGGGAATGTTGCAGCCCACCGTTGGGAATTATGGAAATGTGAATCGTGGTAATCAGTTAATCGTTATAATCGTCAAGGAGTGGGTCACATGGCACTAAACTCGTCCCACTAAGCCACACAAGAAGAATGCCGAGTTTCTTCGAAAGCTATGTCATAGCACGTAAGCAAGCAGCTGTGGATGCAGCTGAGTGCTAAGGAAAATGATTTTTCGCTATTGTGGATGATTTGAAGACCTCGAGGAAATCAATGCAAACCGCATCTTCATGGCAAATCTTCGTGAGACTAAGTACGACACCGACTCACGCACCTCCTGCCTATGACGCCAACGCAGATTCGAGGTACCAATCAACGATCCATGCTATAACAATGTCATATTTGATGTGTTTACTCATGACGAACAACATTCGTGGACGCCAAGACCTACTTATGATACATACCGACAATCCGAGTTGTAGCAATACTAACTCGAAACTCCGATGTGGATCCTAGTGAGGTCGTGTGACACAAAATATCGAGATCGATGAGGAAACACGTGCTTACTTTGAATCATTAATCAATAATCGTGGCATTGAAATTGAGAAAGTTAGAACGGTCAATCGCGGTTAAGGCAAATAATGCTAAATTGTCCACGAGCTTGAGAGTCACAAAGAGAACGCAAGAGCCTTTGAATTTCATACAAACAAAGTATCGAATTAGAAATTGGTTATCGAGATTCTTTTAAGAGAAAACAATTGCAACTCAAGTATGACACACTTGATGTGAATTTGAACTTGAAAATAAAATCTCTAAACAAAAGCACTATTCTCTAATCTTGAAAAGAGAAGAAACAGCTTGATTGTCGATTTTTCAAACGAGAAGATTCTCTTCTTGATGAAATTCGGATAAAAATGAAACTATCAAAAATTGGATAATTTGCTTCTTACAACGGCTCATTCCGCTAAAACAAACAAGATGCTTTCTAATCAAGTAAACCGATTTTTCATACTATGCATAAATGGTTGTTGGTAACACACCTCCTTGTTTCCTCAAGAAAGCTCGAAAAGAACGGAATGTGTTGAACAATGGAAAACATTTGCATGAACCCATAATTGTACATGATTCTCTTGAAACGTTGGAACTATCTCGAGAGAGTAGATCAAAATGAAACAAAACATCCGTAAATCAAACCAATTGATTATAGCAAATGGAACAAAATTAATGGTATTTCGCTTGTTTCTCATAAAGAACAATCAACGCTTTCCACCACACCAAGTGTTTCAAACAAAGTGTCAACACTGCTTCAAAATCGGTTTCAAAACCATTGTTGTATCCAAATCTCTTTCGAACATTGAACAAATGTCTTTAAACAATCCTTTTAACACAAGTGATGCGCTAAGTATTTTAGAAAATGTGAAAACTAGAATTGCGTATCTTCAAGAGATCGTTAAAACTAAAACCAATATTACAACAAACATCCGGTTTAATAGTTTTGATAATGAACAGAAAAAGTTTTTGAAACTCAAATTGCCCCTCACCGAATAACATCAACTCAAGGGTAATTCATTTTGAACAAGCATTTTGAAAGAAATAGATGACTTTGTCAAGGACCATAAACCGGTAAAGCAAGCTAATGAAAGTGTTGAACACATCAAAGTTTTGGAAAATCTAAATGATTCTCTCTTCAAGATGTTCTCGACTCATCGATATTATGTCCATCATTTTGCAAACATATTGTGTTGAAGATCATGAAAGACTCCAGCTTGAGACCTCCAAATTGTTTCAAAATATGAAAAGCTCTTGAAAACTTGAAAAGAAAATGTGTCATATTTTAAACAACTTGATCGAAAAACCGAGGAATGCAAATATGACAAATTGTCGATGAGCGCGCCTACAATGACATGAAATCGAAAATGATCTTTTGAGGGCTCACCGAAAGTAAAAAGGAAAGGCAGTGGATACTGTGATTACAAAACCATTGATCATGGAGAAAGCAAATGTTCCCAAACCGTTTCCAAACCAAAATGTCTGCTTTATGCCTCCAAAAGTCAATGAGAAAATGTTTCATCAAAACCGGTCATTCCACCGCCTCTACCTAAACATAATGTTGATAAAGGAAAAGCGGTTATCGAGAAACCAAAAGTTTTAGCACCGGCCTTTTTCGGATGAGTACCACTAATGCGCTCGCCTCCACATCTAAAACATATGGAACAAACGACATAAGTTTAGAAAAGCACTCTAAAGAGACTAGGAAATCAAACCACCTCCTTCATAATAATGTGAATCCTAATGCGTGTGCCTTACCTTCTACAGACTAGAAAGCACCTCTAGGAGCAAAGCAGACTAAAGCCTAAGAGCAATACAAGGAACAATAGAGTCTCGATCGCCTCTAGGAGTAGTAGCTTGAATAAAGAGAAGAAAGTAGAAGAACACCCTAGGAATTTACCGCTTTTGAATAAGAAAGACATTTCATCTAAATGTACTGAACCTATGAAACTTGGGAAGTCTAATGCATGTGTTGAATCTCTTTGTTTAACTTGCAAGAAATCTTTAATTAATGTTCAAGATGATTGTGTTTCTACGAATGTGAATGATAAGCCTGTTAAGAAGAACGTTCCAAAAGATCTTACGCTAAACAAGTAGGAAGACTAGTTGCAAAACTTAGGCTTTTCACCACCGACAAGAACCATAGTGTTTACTTTAGGGATGATATTTGGAAACCCACAGTAGAACTTTCACACTCCGTAATGGTAAAATGAGTAATAAACCGAACTCCCAGAGCAAACCTCTTTGAGTGTGATCGAGATTTTACCTCTAACCCAAAGGAACCAAAATCTCAACGGTTTCCAAAATATTATTTTTCTGCTTCGTAGTTTATCGAAATTTGTCTTTGGATCGCCGACTGGGTTGCTCCAAGCACATGACCGAGAATCAAGTCACGATCAATTTCGTCTGAAATTCATGGGAACCGTGACGTTTTGGAAATGATCATGTAGCAGCTATCATGGGTTATGGAGATCTACCTTTGGAAATTATTTGATCACTCGGGTTTACTATGTCGAAGGGTTGGGACACAATTTGTTTTCATCGGCAAGTGTGATGCGATTTAGAGGTTGCTTTAGGAAAATGCTTGCTTCGTTAGAAACTTGGATGGCAATCGATCTCTTAACTGGAATCGTGATACAAACTTGTATGCTATCGACATCAATCAAATGGCCTCTTCATCACCAATATGTCTTATGACACGAGCATCTAGAACACGCCTCCCGGTTGTGGCATGACGGTTATCCCATCTCAATTTCGACACCATCAAAATCTTGCCAAAGACAACATCGCAACGGACTTCCAAAGTTCAAATACACCAAGGATCACTTATGTCCATCATGCGAACAAGGAAAAGCAAAGAGCATCATATAAACCCAAATACGTACTCTAGTTCGGAAGCAAAGTTGCATATGTTGCACATGGACTTATGCGCCCAATGAGAGTTGAAAGCATTAATGGGAAAAAGTATATCCTTGTTATCGCCGATGATTATTCGAGATATACATGGGTTAGGTTTCTAAGATCAAAAGACGAAGCACTGTGCATCATCATCACCTTCTCAAACGAATTCAAGTACTTCTTCAAACTCTAGTGGGTCTTAAGAATGCATAACCAGACCGAATTCACAAATCGAGTTAAATCTTATTTTGAAGATGTTGGAATTACACATCGACATCGCTTGTTAGAACTCCACAAACAGAATGGGGTAGTTGAAATAAGAAATAGAACTCTTGTGGAAGTCCGCCGCACAATGCTAATCTATTCTAGTGTACCGTTATTTCTATGGGTCGATGTCATACAACGCTTGTTTCACTCAAAATGATCCTCATCCATCCAAGATTCAATAAACCCCATATGAGCAAGTGAACAATGAAACCCGATATCTCTTACTTTCACGTGTTTGGCGCTTTGTGCTATCCGACGATCGACAGAGAAGATCTTGGAAAACCGAAAGCAAAGGTGATATTGGAATCTTCATTGGATACTCGAGATAACTCGAGGGCATTCGTGGTGTACAATGTATCTAACTAGGAGGATCATGGAGACGATGAATGTGAAATTTGATGAACTTTCACATATAGCTTCCGAGAGACTCGCCTAGAACCCGCACTAAACCCACGCACTCGGACACATCGTCGTGACTCGTACCTCAAAGAGCTCAATCAACTTCGCTTTGACAATCCTAAAGAACAAGAATGGGAGAATTTCTTGAGTTAATGTTCGATGAATACTATGGTGGAACTTCGACAAATGCATCAAACCATCATTACCGCACCCGCTCAAAATCATCCACTACCACCAATGTAAGATGCATCTACAACGGTCGAAACCAATGCACCAACTCCATCTACATCATCTACATCTACTACAGCTATTGCACCCGCTTTACCAAGAATTGATGAGCAAAACCAAAACCGTAACGATGCAACGTTAGATGAAGACTTATTTGAAAACCCGCTTGCTACGGAATCACCGAATCTTCTTCAAGCTTACGAGAACCATCTAACTTGCATATGTTTAACCAACGGTATCCTTCTACTCAAGTGGACAAAAGACCACCCAATTGAACAAGTTATTGGTGAACCTTCAAGGCCAATTCGACGAGACGTCAACTTGCCACCGATTGCGACTTGTGCATTTACCTTTGCTCAATTAGCAATATAGAGCCAAAGAACATTCGCGAGACAATGGCGTAACCCGCATGGATAGAAGCGATGCGGGAGGAACTTCTCCAATACCGCCTTCATGACTCTTGGGAAATGGTTCCAAGACCCATTGACGTCAAGGTCATTAATCTCAAATGGTTATGGAAGAACAAAGGGATGAAGAGATGATCGTAATTGCAACAAAGCTCGCCTTGTGGCCAAAGGATACGCATAAGAGGAAGGGATAGACTTTGAAGAGTCATTCGCGGGTAGTTAGACTTGAAGCGTCAGATATTCTTAGCCTATGCACCACAAAAACATCACGGTTTATCGATGGACATTAAGACCGCGTTTTGAATGAGGTGCAAGTTTTAAATTTATAAAAGGTGAATTACCAATATTACTAATAACACATACGAGCAAGTATACTCGTCTGTTATAGCAAGATTATGAAGGTAAGTCGGATCGCTCATAGGATTTGAGTGAATCGAGCACAAGTTTGAATTAACGGAGTCTATCAAAACATATAACAAAGCAAATAGATATAATGAAAATCGATGATTAAAACTACACTTGCTTAAACTAGTATCATATCATAGATTAATGTGATTGTATTAACTACTTAACATGTTGGTTGTGATAATTAGTTGAAAACTAATCTATTGTTCTTACAAGTTAAACCTTCACAAGATTTTAGTTCATAAAACAAGCTTTAAGTTTAACCAATCAATTCAAGATCAATTCAAGTTTCATAAGTCTACTTTCATAAACTTAAACACAAAAACATCCACTTGTTCATCAAATTGCTTAAGAAATGGTCAATACAAAAGGTACCCGATCATAGACAAAAGGCTACAATTAATTTTCAACAACTAATCTTACGACCATTTAGATGTTTCCAACCAATCCAATTTGATAATCAAAAGCGCTTCTATTACAACCACACCTTAGTTCCTTTGTATAATCAAGAATAATGGGTAAAACAATCATCCATAGACAAAATGATTATGACTAGTTGAATAATACGAAGTTCTTTCGACCCCAACGATAGTTACCAATTAGCCAAACTTGATTAACAAATGTCACTATGAAACTTTAGCACAATTGGATCTTAGAATCAACTTGAAATTGAATTAAAACATGTTAACACAATCACTAACTAATCATGTAATAATCAACATCATTTAAGCAAGTGTATAAAGAAACTAGCCACTCATAGCAAACTTGAACATAAACTCATAACTTTGATCATTAGAAAACATGATTAAAAGTCTTACAATGCTTGGAATAAGATTACAAATGATGAAGTAATGATTCCCAAAGGATCGTGGTGGACTTCTTAGTGTTTTGGCTTCCAAGGGTGGAACTTCGAACTCCAAACTTCTCCGGATTTCTAAGGACGAATTTCGTGAGGTTAAGGCTTGGTTTGATGAGTAGAGAGCTTTGTAATTGAAGTGTGTCTAATATGCTCACAATTAGCCTCTATTTATACTAATTCCAAGGCCTAGGGTGTTAAATGCTTGACTTGGCCTCCAAGGAGTAAGGAAGGGACTAGAATACACCAAGAGAAGGACCTAGAATCGTTTGATGCAAAGGGAAGCTTAGTGATGAAGATTTGACAATCGCAGCTTCTCCAACCGGATCGGTCATACGACCAACCGATCCGTTGGTCTTCAATAATAACACACCGACCGATCCGGTTATGGTTGCACCGATCGGTCGGTCATGGCAAAACATGTATTCCGACCAAATGCCAACCGATCCGGTGAAGGTGTAACCGATCCGTTGATCTTCCGAGACATGAAACTTGATCTTCACTCTTCACTCGACTTGTAGAACTTGGTTCTTCAATCACTAAGGTCTTCAAAGGTACTTGGGATTTAGCTTTATCGAGACGGAATCTTCGATTAATCGCATATTTCCACATTTTCCTCCATTTCCTCGCACTTGGTTATAAATACTAGACAAACATCTCTAGATACGATTAAGTGCTAAAATCACACAAATATAACCAAATAATGATATAAAAGTACACACAATGCTACTAAAACATGCACAACTGAGTGTTATCAAATTCCCCACACTTAAACTTTGCTTGCCCTCAAGCAAATCTAGGACAAACATCCACCGACAAGATCGTGATTATGAAAATGTGATGCAAATCAACCAAGTATAAATACGAGAGAAGATTCATCAATTATGCTTATAAAGGTGAAACATCAAGATGTTTGACAATATCCAACGATTTTCTTGCATGATAAACATTTCAAAACACCTCACTAAAAATAATGGAATATAATTCACTCAATCACTCATTTTAGTGGAGTAACAAGATAAATCACACTCATTGCTCACCATGATTAGATTATTACCATAAGCTTGTACAAGAAACAAAACTCCACCGACGCGGCGTGAGCACCAAGTAAAACATCTAAAGAGGGCTTTTATTCGGGTTATAATGATAGGCTAAGGGTTAAGGGTATGGATAAGGCATGGAATGTTTAATGAAATTGGTGTAAAATAAAATGAAATCAAGTCTAATACCCATGTTGCTAGCTACCAAACATTCCACGAACCGTATAAATGATTATAGCTTTGCTTTCTTCTTTTCACTTTCCACAGCCTTTTTGCTTTGCCATGTCAATTATTCTACGATCATAGCACATTGGCTATTATTTCCATACTTTCAACACAATTTTTTTTTTTTTTTTTTTTTTTTTTTTCTTCATAACATAAACTCATAACGCATGGCTCAATCAATCACAAAGGAGGTGGTACTCATAATCATTTGAACAATCTTCACTTTCCATGAAACTAGCAACCAACCGTTAGACATTGATAAGGGTAGGCTAAGGTTTAAAGTGTAAAATCTTTTGTATTTTCCGGTGAAGCAAAATGAAAGGGATGGCTCAAGGTGTAACTAGGGTATCTAGTGCTAAAATGAGCACTACAAATGGGTCCATGTGGGTGGTTAACTAACCGATGTGGCTAGCTAATATATCATTAGATGTAAAATGGAAGGCCATTTGGGTTAAATCCTAAGTTGCCTCTTTATCACACGAATTCACTTATATCGCATTTAATGCAATCTCACCGCGGTCTAGTAATGATTTACAAGCACAAGTTCTAGAATAAATAAAATCACCCAAGACACTCATAGCAAAAGATCTAAGCATAAAAGATGTATGCTAATAAGAAATAGGCTCAAATCCTCACAATTTAGTGGAAAGGGTATAATATGTGCTAGCAAATGTTTATCGATCCCGAATGGATTGCAATAGTAATCGAACACATCTCGAAATTTCAAATATTACCGCTTTACCAAAGGAATGATCCATTATTCTAATTGATAATCCTAAAAGTGTGAAAACAACTAGATCACAAGGGCAAACAAAATTTTAAATTTAAGCATGAAAACTCTAATTTTTCCTATTCACCCCCCCACACTTAAGTTAGACATTGTCCTCAATGAAAAGCGAACTTCAAAGTATAGAAATAGGGAAAATAGAGATGAAACCAGATATGTCAACGAGTTTATCAGCTTAAAATTCTTTCTTCATTCCTGGTGTCCACTAGAGAAATCATCACCTGCACACAATCTTATAAACAAACAAAAGGTTTTATTAAAAGGTGGCACCCCCCCACACTTAAGTTTAACCAAAGGTTAAGACTTTGGGAGTGACCACGTAAAATCAAATCAAACACACGGGTTGCCTCCCGAGAAGCGCTTGTTTTATTATCGAGTCATCACCGACTCGATTCTTCCCAATTTATTCACCGCAAGGCAGCTTTGAACATTTTATAAAGTTCGGGATGTACATGAATTCTTCACCAAGATCTTCAATATCGCCCTGCATTTAATTCAAAGAGCTTGGTTTCATGGGACGCTTTGTGGAATTCTTCCAGAAATGGTGCTACAAAAGTGATAGTTTCAATTCATTCTCATGGTGTCTCCAGACACCGCCAAGAATCGAAACTTCATTCGCTTGCTCCTTATCGTAGTATAACTTGATTCGTGTCCATTAACAATGAAACTTCCACCTTGTTTGTCATAGAGTTCGACATACCCGATGGATATCCATGTTTAACGACATATGGTCCAAACCATTTTGGTTGTAACTTAGAGCTTTGAATTTGAATTTCATGTTAAAAGCGTAACTTTATCTCCGCTTTGAATTCTTTCCGAATTCGTAGCTTTTATCATGATAGGCTTTTGTTCGCTTTATACGCTTTGGAGTTTTCATAAGCTTGAGTCTTAATTCATCCAGCTCGTGTAATTGCGTAAATCTTTTCTCCAAATATTTTGAGATCGGTGTTACATTGTCTCGAGCGCCCAATAAGCACGATGTTCAACTTCGAATGGCAATGACAAGTCTTCCCATACAGAGTCTCGTAGGAGTTGTACCAATTGGTGTTTTATAAGTCGACGAAATGCCCACAGAGCATCATCAAGTTTCCTTGCCCATAAAGACGGATTGTCTTTACGGTTTTTCCAAGATTCTTTGAGAGCTCTGCTGGTATTTTCGACTTGTCCACTAGTTTGTGGATGATAAGCAATGCAAATCGATGATGAACTCCATATCTTTTCATGGTTTTTTCCATTTGTTGATTGCGTAAATGAGTTCCACGATCGCTATGAGTGCTTTGGGAATTCCATAACGAGCTAAAAGCTTTTTGAGAAAATTAACGACTACACGAGCATCGCTTGTCGGCTTCACTTCACCGCCCATTTGGACACGTAATCTATAGCAACGAGAATGTATTCGAATTTGTGGGATTTAGGAAAGGTCCCATGAAATCTATTCCCAAATATCGAATATTTCACACACTTGAATGCTTGTTAATGGCATTTCATCCCTTCGAGAGATTGGTGGTTCTTTGACAAGCGCCACGCTTTGAACAAGTGTATGTGCTTTTTTGAATATTGTTGGCCAATAGAATCCAAAGATCAAAAACTTTCTTAGTCGTGGTGGAAGGACCATAATGTCCCCAGCTTGGGCCATGGTGACATTCGTCAAGAATTTTACGAGTTTCGAACCAAAATACATCTTCGGATCATCCCATCGGACACATTTTGAAAAGATATGGTTCTTCCCAAAATAGTATTTAAGTTCAAAAGAATTTGCTTCTTTGAGCATGAGTTAGTCCTTTTCGAGAATTCCTCCAATGAGGTAGTTCGCAAAGTCAAGAAACCAAGGATCGCTATTTCCGCCGATGGTCATGAGAGTTTCATCGGAAAATAATCATCGATTTCTTCTTCTTTCAACTCCTCAAGATTAGGATTTTCGAGACGAGATAAGTGATCGCAGAAGATTCTCTCGCCCTTTCTTGTCTTTGATTTCGATGTCAAATTCTTGGAGTAACAAAATCCATCGAATAAGACGTGGTTTAGCGCCTTGCTTGGTGAATGATATTTGAGTGTCGAATGATCGTAAAAACGATCGCTTTTGAGAGCACAAGATATGATCGAATTTGTCAAAGGCAAAACGACACTAGTAATTCCTTTTCGGTGACGGTATAATTTTGTCGGGCACTATTCAAAGGTCTTGTCGGCAAAATATATAGGCCGAAAGTGTTTCCTTCGTTGTCCTAAGACACCCAACAAAGAAATCGCTTATACATTATAAGTTCGAAAGGTAGTGACCAATTAGGTGAAACCATGATCGAGCACTAGTAAGTTGAGATTTCAATGATTCAAAGCTTTTATGCAATCAAGATCGGGTTAAAGATAGATTCTTTCTCAAGAAGTTTTGTCATTGACGAGATATTTTGGAAAATCTTTGATGAATCGGCAGAAAACCAAAGATGTCCTAAAAACTTCTAACGGCTTTGACGTTGGTTGGTGGTGGAAGTTTTGAGATGACATCGACCTTGCTTTGTCGACTTCCATTCCCAAGACTAGAGATTTTGTGGCCAAGCACAATTCCTTCGTTACCATAAAGTGGCATTTCTCCCTTGAGAACAAGATGTGCAACAGATCTTTCGAGCATTTTATCGAGATTAGAAAGGCAAGCTCAATGACTCTCCAAAGATCGAAAAATCATCCATGAAAACTTCCATGGAGGTTTCTAGCATGTCTTGAAGATGGCGATCATACACCTTTGAAAAGTTGCGGTGCATTACAAAGACCAAAAGGCATACGCCGATATGCGAGGTTCCAAAAGGACAAGTAAAGGTGGTCTTTTCTTGATCGTTAGGATCGATGGGAATTTGAAAATATCCTCGAAAATCCGCCGAGGAAACAAAAGAATTTATTTCCGCTAGTCTTTCAAGCATTTGATCCATGAATGGGAGTGGAAAATGATCCTTTCGTGGCTTTGTTTAACTTACGATAGTCAATACAAACACGCCAACCGGTGATGCTCTAGTTGGAACTAGCTCATTTCGCTCATTAGTTACAACCGCCATTCCTCCTTTCTTTGGAACACAAGGAATGTGGCTTACCCAAGGACTATCCTCAATTGGGTAAATGATTCCAAGATCAAGAAGTTTAATGATTTCCTTTTAACAACTTCTTTCATGTTGGGATTGAGTCTACGTTGACGCTCTACCACGTGTTTAATCCTTCTTCGAAATTGATTTTGTGTTTGCAAAATTAGGACTAATTCCTCGGATATCGATGTTTTCCAAGCAAAAGCTTGTTTGTGATTTTGAGTACGGAAACTAAACTTTCTTTCTCATCATCCTCGAGTAATGAAGATATGACTACCGGAAGAAGTGAGTTCTCCTCCGTATAAGCATATTCCGTATGATTTGGGAGAGGTTTGAGTTCGAGATCCGTGGGTGGTTCTTCGATAGAGGACTTTATTCGCATTTTTCATTGAAAGTGATTTCAAAATTTTCTTCCTCTTCCTCTATTTCTTCTTCTTCCGAGTTATCTTCTTCAAATTCTACTTTCATGAAATCATCAAACTCTTTGTCAAAATCTGTTTCATTGATTTTTTCGTAAGTAGTCATGAATGGATCGGATTCAAAGTAATGCATCTAATTCCTCATCGCTGACTTCATCAATAACATCGACGTTAAAACAAGTGTCATCACTAGAATGTGGGTAGCGCATTGCTTTATCGATAAGAAAAGTGATTCGATCTTCCCAACCCAAGGTTGAGTTCTTTTCCTTTAACTTTGATGATTATGTCACGGTGTTTAGGAAAGGTCTTCCTAAAATGAGTGGGACTTTACTATCTTCTTCCATTTCCAAAATTACAAAGTCCACGGAAATATGAATTTACCGACTTGAACAAGCATATTCTCAAAGAATTCCACGTGATATTGATAGGAATGATTTGCCAATCGAATGCTCATTTTTGTTGGTTTCAGTCGTTGTTGCACAACTTGAATAGAGTGAATAAGGCATCAAATTGATACTTGCGCCAAGATCGGCTAAAGCATCACATTTAACGTTATTCCCGAAAGTACATGGAATAAGAAAGCTCCGTGATCTCCGAGCTTTGGTGGAATTTTGTTTTGAACTATGGTCGAGCATTCTTCGTTAAGAAAAGTTGTCGATATTTGCTCAAGCTTGCTTTTGTTATTAAGAAGTTCTTTCAAAATTTCCGTAATTGGGCATTCCGCTATAACATCAACGAGAGGAACATTGAGTCTAACCTCCTTGATTATTTCGATAAACTTTATAACGCCTTCCATCTTCTTTTCTTTAGGCGCTGAGGATAAGGAATTTTCGTGTATACGCCTTGACCGGTGGAATGTCTTTCTTTTGGTGGTTTGAGTTGTGTTTGGTTCTTCGCTTTCATCCTCACTATCAACGGTGATGGAGTATTAGGATTAGGTGGTGGATCGCACGAGACCACTTCTGTGAAAACAAAGATTGATATGTTCATTTCTTGTTCGAGGTGGACTGACGCCTTATCATTTGATGGTTTTGGATTGATTGAGTGTTACTTGGCAATGAACCGTATGGTCTAGAGGAATGTTGGTCGAAAGTCTCGCTAAGCTTGTTTTCAAGATCTTGGATAGATGCTTGATGATTTTTCCGTCCTTGCTCAACTTTGGCTTTAAGATTGAAAATTGATTTTTATAAAATCATTTATGGATTTTTGTCCACCACCTAATTCTCTCATGGTTTTTCAATTCGGTTTCTTCCGCCTTTTGTCGGAAGTTTGGTGTGGTGGATCGCCGCCGTGGTTGAGAATCACGGTTGTCATCCCTTGGTCGGCGATCTTGCCAATTTCCGCAATTTCGACCGTAATAATTACTACGATATCCTCCTCCACGGTATCCTCCTTGAACGTAATTTGCTTCTCCTTCTTTCGGTCCACCCATAGGTTTATCGTCGCACTCGGACGATGGGTGATTTCTCCACAATTGTTGCATCCGCCTCGCATTTCTTTCATTTCATCTTTGATATCCTTGTATTGCGAGTTGATTTGTGAGGTTAACGCCCATCTTCTCCATGAGTTTTGAGGTATCGGTGTTTTCGACAAAAGCAACGGTTTTTCTGAGAGGTTTGGTTTTGGAATCTTTGGACCAATCAAGTTTGAGAAGTACTGATCTTCGAGCAATTGATGTGCATCATTAGGAGTTTTATAGAGAAAATTCCTCCAAAGATCAAGGATGCCTTGAGAGATTTCATCTAGTCCATGGTAAAAGATTTGGATAATGGTTCCTTTGATAATCCATGTCCATGACAACTACGGCTAAATCTTTCATTCGCCAAGCTCGACAAGTGATTCGCTTGGGTTTTGGTTGAAAGCACGAATTTCTCCCATTAATCGATCAAACATGGCGGTGGAAAGAATCGGCTCACAAAAGCTTGCCTCATCTCCTCCCAAGTATTGATGATTCCGGGTCAATTCATTGTACCATACTTTAGCATCTCCGCGAGTGATGATGGAAAAGTTTGAGTTTGATGGCATTGACATCGGTGTCGCCATAACGAAACATTCCGCAAATTTCGATGAATTCGCAATGTGCTTATGCGGATCGCCACACGGCCATCGAATTGTCGGTCTTTGATCATAGAAAGGTGATGTCCCTTCACGGTGAAGTTGTCACCAAGGTTAATAGCAACAATAGCACTTTCGGTGTTGGTGCTACGGTTCGGTTTGTTCCCACATAGGTTGATCGTCCGCCATGGGAAAAGGTAAATTGGTGAAAGGATTGTAAACAACTTTGGCTTCAATGAGGTTATCAAATGGTGGGTTTGGTACTCTTGGTATACGGTTTTCCAATGGTATGAAACGTGTTCTCCTTCTTCTTCGAATCAAACGCTCGGGTTGGTAAGAGGTGTAATTGGTTCTATTCCCGCCGCCGAGTGTTCATACAATGTCCTAGAGAATCCAGCAATATCTAAACACACGGACAAACAACGAAAACAGCTTTATATGGAATGAGGAAGGTAACCGGATCGGTTATGGATGCGACCGATCGGTCGACTGCTGAATGATGGTAAACTCGTAACCGATTCGGTTGAGGGCAACCGGATCCGTTAAGGTTTCGTGAAAAAAAAATTTTTTTTTTTTTTTTAAATCGGTCAAGGAAATTCAAGAACTTGTTGAAACACAATCAAATCCCCAAGCAATGCGCCTAAAACTTGATGTGCCCTTGAGGTGCAAGTTTTAAATTTATAAAAGGTGAATTACCAATATTACTAATAACACATACGAGCAAGTATACTCGTCTGCTATAGCAAGATTATGAAGGTAAGTCGATCGCTCATAGGATTTGAGTGAATCGAGCACAAGTTTGAATTAACGGAGTCTATCAAAACATATAACAAAGCAAATAGATATAATGAAAATCGATGATTAAAAACTACACTTGCTTAAACTAGTATCATATCATAGATTAATGTGATTGTATTAACTACTTAACATGTTGGTTGTGATAATTAGTTGAAAACTAATCTATTGTTCTTACAAGTTAAACCTTCACAAGATTTTAGTTCATAAAACAAGCTTTAAGTTTAACCAATCAATTCAAGATCAATTCAAGTTTCATAAGTCTACTTTCATAAACTTAAACACAAAACATCCATTTGTTCATCAAATTGCTTAAGAAATGGTCAATACAAAAGGTACCCGATCATAGACAAAAGGCTACAATTAATTTTCAACAACTAATCTTACGACCATTTAGATGTTTCCAACCAATCCAATTTGATAATCAAAAGCGCTTCTATTACAACCACACCTTAGTTCCTTTGTATAATCAAGAATAATGGGTAAAACAATCATCCATAGACAAAATGATTATGACTAGTTGAATAATACGAAGTTCTTTCGACCCCAACGATAGTTACCAATTAGCCAAACTTGATTAACAAATGTCACTATGAAACTTTAGCACAATTGGATCTTAGAATCAACTTGAAATTGAATTAAAACATGTTAACACAATCACTAACTAATCATGTAATAATCAACATCATTTAAGCAAGTGTATAAAGAAACTAGCCACTCATAGCAAACTTGAACATAAACTCATAACTTTGATCATTAGAAAACATGATTAAAAGTCTTACAATGCTTGGAATAAGATTACAAATGATGAAGTAATGATTCCCAAAGGATCGTGGTGGACTTCTTAGTGTTTTGGCTTCCAAGGGTGGAACTTCGAACTCCAAACTTCTCTCGGATTTCTAAGGACGAATTTCGTGAGGTTAAGGCTTGGTTTGATGAGTAGAGAGCTTTGTAATTGAAGTGTGTCTAATATGCTCACAATTAGCCTCTATTTATACTAATTCCAAGGCCTAGGGTGTTAAATGCTTGACTTGGCCTCCAAGGAGTAAGGAAGGGACTAGAATACACCAAGAGAAGGACCTAGAATCGTTGATGCAAAGGGAAGCTTAGTGATGAAGATTTGACAAACTCCGCAGCTTTTCTCCAACCGGATCGGTCATACGACCAACCGATCCGTTGGTCTTCAATAATAACACACCGACCGATCCGGTTATGGGTTGCACCGATCGGTCGGTCATGGCAAAACATGTATTCCGACCAAATGCCAACCGATCCTACTGAAGGTGTAACCGATCCGTTGGATCTTCCGAGACATGAAACTTGATCTTTCTCTTTACTCGACTTGTAGAACTTGGTTCTTCAATCACTAAGGTCTTCAAAGGTACTTGGGATTTAGCTTTATCGAGACGGAATCTTCGATTAATCGCATATTTCCACATTTTCCTCCATTTCCTCGCACTTGGTTATAAATACTAGACAAACATCTCTAGATACGATTATGCTAAAATCACACAAATATAACCAAATAATGTATATAAAAGTACACACAATGCTACTAAAAACATGCACAACTGAGTGTTATCACGAGAGTTCTTTAAATGTTTTCCAAAACATGTCGTTTCTCAAAATTTCTTCAAAAATGGCTTTCAGATACTTGATCTGAAACCGGACCAAAATGATGACTTTTGATTATTTTCAAATCAAAACTCGTGCTTTTTAATGAAAATCACTAGTGTACGCTTCAGTGCACTACATTTAAAAATGGTGAGAAATCATCATCATCTTGAGCACCTTTTCAAGATTGTTCAAAAAGATTTTTCAAAATCTTTCAAAATATTTTGTGCTCAAGATAACTCCCTCTAAAACCCTTTAATTGATTACGCTTTCTTAAAGGGGGAGTATAAAACTAAAATGTTCCAAATTCATGCTTAAATCAAATCCGTTTGTCTCCCCAAAAGATTCTAAAATGTTGTTTAATCCGTTGATATCAAAAATATCACGAATATGCTATTTTTGAGAGGGAGGAGACGTGATTAAAATGTGATCAAAAAGTTTAATGATCGTTGTTTGAATCTCAAAATGAGCTCGACTCTCGATTTGAACCAATGAATTGACGATGAATCATGTACCATCTCGAGAAACTTTCTATGGACTTGACCAGACGGGTAATAATTTCAAGCTAGTTCTCTAGTGATGTAAACGTGTCTCGAATCGGTCTTGTTCATTTAAAGTCGATCAATTCAAAAGTGCGAACTCTACCCTCTATGTGCAGATTACATCAAAACTTATAAGCACATGTGAAGGGGGAGTGTTTCGAAAACATAAAATCTCGGAATGTTTCAAACATGTTTTCTATCATAAACACTGAGAGATTTTCAAGAAAAATGGTTTTATGGTAACAATAGGACGGTCATGGAGTTATAAGGTGACTAAGGATAGGAAATCGGTCCTATGATCCGCCAGAGTCGAGGGATCTACCCAAGGACATCACAAATAGTTAGTATTAGAAGTCCTTAGGAATGATTGAAAAAGGAGTAATGTGAGAAAGGAGAAAGAAGGGTTGAAGAATTAAAAGAAAAGTAAAAGAAAGGGTGAAAAGAAATAGCCTCCATAATCAACCTTAGGGCGAAACCGGTTCAATACATATGCTCTTGGTTGTCACTAGATGACACCGGTATTGAAGATAAAGACGTCATGGACCCGATGGCCGCATCGCACCGAACCTTCTAGCCACTCAATTCCTCTTAAAAGGATTTGTTTCATTCTCATTGGGAACCCTACATAATCTATCGACTTTCTCTTAGAGATTGTTGGTATTGAAGAAGGAGACCTCTCCTAGTCTCCGCTCAGAAACCAAAATGCACTATTGAGTCTAGAGCCACGAGATTCATCAAAAGATCTCATAGGAACACTTGACATGACATCACTTGTTGTTCATCATTAAGGCACAAGTGATATATTCTAGAGTCCTACGGATCTTAGCAATTTGCGAAACATTTATGAGAAGTTTCACATCCGTGATCTTCGGTGATTGAATGGAAACTCCGCCGTGGTCAACATCAAGCGACCGACAGCAGTCACTGGTAACTCCTCGTGGATTATGCTTAGTGTGTCTCAAACGGTCTACATCGTGGAGTGATGCTTGATGTACTTCAACGACTCATCCGACCAGATATGTACTTCGGTATATCGCGTTATCTCACTTGTGGGACTCCGGTTCAGAACGGCCTTTGTGAGAATTAGATATGTGTTTTCACACTATGTCATTAACACCTCGAAATTCAATCTTGTAAGTGCTTAATCCGCTTATTACTAACCTATTTTATGTTTTCTTCTTATGGAAGCTCCGGAGCGGATTGATCGTGCAAATTCTTCACATGCTCATACCAACAACACATGAAAGTTCTCATCATAATCAAAGGCTACTCAAAGTTAAAGATGATTCTTCGTCAATGTCAAAGAATCTACAAAGTTTAAAGACTCGAGAACCACGTCATTGGTAAATCAAAGTCAAATAGAAATGTGAGCATGGTGGAGAAAGACGTGGAGACACCTAACCAACGAAGTTGACAACGGCAGACAACCACATTAATTGATCACAAAGCATGAAGGAACAAAGAATCAAGACTATTCTATATCTACACGCAAAGTTCAAGCTCAAGGAAAGTAAAGATCTTATCAAGTGGAGCATCTTTTGAATGACCACCCCTTAGGGGGAGATTGTTAGCCTTAATTGTTTTATTAGAAGTGATGGTCATTCACAGTTAGGAACTTTGTAACGTGTGTTAGATATCATGATAGAATAGTCAACGGGCTCGTGGACTTGGGCTAAGCTAATTGGTTATAAGTTAAGTTAAGCTAGCCTTATGTATGATGTAATCCAACCCAAGCCCAAACGAGCCCATGGAAAGCCTTTTAGGGCATCATGTATTCCAACTATAAATATCCCTCAAATGGTCATTTGAGGGGTGTGCTTGAGTGTGTGTGTGTGTGTGTGTTTTCTTTGGAATATACAACTTATTGTTTTCATCTTTCTCTCACAACATACACGGTTTTATAAACATCAAGTCACCAACATCTTAATCTTTCCTTCTTTATTTACGCATATGTTTGTGTTTGTGTTTAACGTGTTCTACGCATAACGTGTTGGGTTTGTGATAAGGTTGATAGTTTTAAGGTCCTACACAATGATTGGTACCTCAGATACTGCATTGGCGTCATAGACAGGAGGTGCGTCAGACTCAGTGTCATACTTAGCTTCCTGAAAATTTGCCATGAAGATGCAGTTTGATCGGCGCAAAACCGTCAAGGTTTCTCACGCAAGCAAGAAACTTTGAACAGCTTAAGCACAGATGCAATGAAGATCTGGGGAGTATAGTGTTTCCCCGGGTCGTTAAGTCCCAACGAGCTGTGCGAGAATAGTCAGACGTGTAGTGATCGCGAGATTTGAACGGAAAAAGGATTTTGGAGATGATATAAACTACGGAAAAAGCCAATAAATAAAAACGGCTTAAATGCAAATTAAAAAAGATTAAAAAGATAAAATCTATTAAATAAATGCTATCACTATTTTTAAACTAATGTTTTTGTTCTTTTTGTTTTAATAAAACTAAATTAAAATATACGCGACGTACAAATTAAAAAGTGAATACTAAAGCAATATTAACCCTAAAAATATGAAAATTATATTTTTATAAACCTAATGATATAAGAAAATTTTAAGAAAAGAAAATTAATTTTATCACTAATTATCTAATTATTATTAATTAAAACTATTTTAACTAATTAATAATTACCTAAAATACAAGAAAATAGGAAACAAAGCTAGAAAAATAAAATTATGAAATAGAAAAGTCTAAAATATCAAACTAGAATTTTCAAAACTATTTTTGTATTTTTCTGATTATTTTTCTATTTTTTATGAATTTTAAACTATTAAAACTAATTAAATTACTAAAAATTACCAAATAAACTATGAAAAATCTGAAAATTACTTTTTTACTTTTTATATTTATCTAAACCTAAGAAAATTGAAAAATTATTTTTGAACCTTTTCTTAATTTTTATATTAAATGCTATTTAAAAAGACTTAAAACTGCTTTTAATTAAGAAAAATAGCAAACCGACTTAGAAAATGTGAAAATTCAGAAAACTCTAAAATAGTATAATGAATCTAGGAAAATAGAAAACATGGGCTTGTGTGTGAGATTATGAAATCGCAATACCAAGTGCTTTTCAATAAGACTTCAAATAAGCTATTGAACTCAAACAAGCACTAGATCGAAATGAAGTTGTAATAGGCTATAAGAACCAAATGCAACTAATCACAACTGCTTTTACCTCTGGAATGCAAGTAGTAATGATTTGGCTTGATTGAGTATATGAGCAAAAACAACTTGAGTGGTCACTTTGAGCTTAAGTACTAGCAACACAATAAGCTAAATTGGAAAACAAAAGTTGGAGCTAATACTAGACCGGCCAAGTATCTTTAAACCAAAGCTGAGACCTGATCAAGCTCAAATGAGCTTGGAACAAGCTTAGCAATAAGCTAAGAAACACTCAGCTTTGACTGAGTGTTGGAGCAGGGCATTTAAGCCCTACTTAATGAGCTTATTTGAAGGCTTAAGAAAATTAGAAAAAATCAGCAAAAATACTACTAAGAAACTAGACCAAGAGAACTTATTAAACCCAAAGTTTGAATTGATTTGGCCCAGAGATGAGCCTGTGATAAATCTTGCTAATTGGCCCAAAACTGGCTTTTCTGTTTTTGACTTTTAAAGCAAATGTGCAAGTTTGACTTTGTTGAACTTTGGATCCAATTTTATCACTAATCTAGGTGTTATAAGGTGTAATGGACATGATTCAAGCTTTGTTTGAGACTTTCAAACACAAATCACAAGATTGGTAATCAAAAGTTCCAACAGTTAGCATTTGAGATGCATTCAAAGGAACTTTTGACTTTTGGAGTCAGAGACCTAAACCAAGACCAATATGAGTTAGTATGGACTTAACTAGCATGAACCAACAGATATTGAACATTGAAAAGACCTATGAGATAGATTGAGCCCTAGATCCAAACACCCCTTTAATGACTTGATAAGCCACTAGATCTATTTACTTGCTCAATTGGCTTATGCCAATGCTGAAACTTAAATAACCAAGGCTTAATGACAGTAAATAAGCAAGTATAAACTAATCCTAATACTGAATCAAGATAGATACAAATTATGCAAAGTTACACTATTATTGAAAACAAGGAAAGTACTCACAAGCTATGTGGCTTATTAGCAACTCAGACCAGAACCAATACCACTATTCTACTTCATTACCAACCCATTCCAGGCACTGTATCACCCAAGTACCATTTCCATCCCATTTGGCTTCTCAGTTGACTTCTGTTGACCAAAACCACAATCTGCTTGAAATTGATTGATAGGCTTACCAAAAGCTATGATAAGCTTAGGTAAGCTTATTTGAGCTTAAGTATAGGCTATGAGAAGCTTAGACTTAACAGATTTAAATTGGACTTTTAAACAGTAAACCATGAAATTTTAAAACTTGAATGAAACTTTGAATTAAGGCTCAAAACAGATTATAATTATCAAATTACTTAAGTTCAATACAAGAAAACTTGAAATTACAAATTTGAAAAACTAATTAAGATACTTTAAGGAAAAACGACATACAATTTAAATTTTAAACTAACTACTCTGGTCTTCTTCTTCTTCTTCCCTTTTTATACACCAAATGGCTTCTCCACGTGTCTCTGATTGATTCCCACCACTTTTCTTGGCCAATGGGTGTATTTTGAGCCTTATCACAATTTGGCGGGAAACCTGTTTTTGACCTGTTGACCTCTGAAACTAGCACTAGGGGGGGTGGCATTTAATGTGATGGGTAAGGTGATGATGAGGGATGGGTTTTGAGGGTGAAAAAGGTGAGATGATGGTGGGAATCTTGCAGGTCATAGGGCTCAAGTGGAAGATAAACAAAGGTAACTGGGTATTTGACTTGGTTTGACCAGGTTTTGACCAACCAAATCCAAAATGCAATTAATGCGGGGGTCAAGGATTAGGCGGTCCATTTGGCTTTTGACTTGGTCCAAAATAGGTTTAAGGGTTTTAAACTCAAGGACTAATGTTGTAAAATCGAAATTGCAAGGACCTAAGCCGCCAATTCATCAAAGTTGCTCCAAGGACTAATATTGACAAGCTTCAAAAGTTTAGGGACCAAGTCCGCCATTTTGCAATTTTCCAGGGCCATTTTGCCAATTTTGAAACTTGAAGGACCAATTTGTAATTTTCTCAAAACTTTTATATTTTTCACCAAAGGACTAAATTTGACAAGTTATGATTTTAAAAGGACCTTTGGTGACTTTTCTTTGAAATTTTGACTCGTGGACTATTTTTGACAATTTTTGAAACTGGGGACTAAAACGCAATTTTGCAAATTTGATATGTTTTTCATCCGATTTTGATATTTTTGCATTTAAAACACATAAAACAACGATTTGCGATATTTTGATCATTTTGATGTGTTTCGAGTGTTTTCGATGATTTTGCGCTTATTTTGTACAAAATGATGAGTATTTAGACACTCATCAATCCCCACATCGAGATATTGCTAGTCCCTAGCAATGATTTGAGAAAACATAATGGATTTTAATCTCTTTACCAAAAGCCATTACTTACGGAGTAGCCAAATGTTTCAGCTCAAGTAAGAACCATGGTACACCGATAACCATGTGATTTTGAGCAAACCACCGACTTTCAATCGGATTTGATTTGTCTTTACCGTGCCGCACCCTTCGGACTAGCCAACTCTTCACTTTTTAGGATATGGTGAGTGAATACCATACAATTTTGGGCAAATTGCAAGCCATATAAACGGATTTGAGAAATCTTTACCAAGAGCCGCTTTGCTCTGGATTAGCCAATCCTTTTGTTTATTAGACAAGCGGATCGATAACCAAATGAGAAAGTGTAAAACACTTACTCCAAAAAAAATTTTGGCCAAAACGGGAATTGGTATAATTATATGATAAAATTCGTGAGAATTCCCCCACACTTAGAAATGAATATTGCCCTCAATATTCAAAGTACCTGCGGTATGCGAAACAAAGAACGTAAAAGGGAAATACTACGGCCATTATTTAGAAAGGATTTTTTTTTTTTTTTTTTTTTGAGACTTTATATACAACATGTGGGCAACCCCCACACTAGGGTGGTACACACGGTGAAAACCCATGTTTAGCTATCGTTTTTGATTACCGAGTCGCTAGCTTGACTCGACCCCAATTCATTTGTTCTTGGGAAAGTAACGTGAAAACCAATCTCGGCGGACTTTCGCTCACGGTGTTAACAAACATATGAACATCGAAAGTTCCACACCGACGAGACACAATCATGGGTATTTAATAGTAGATACTATTAAGAATGATACCGGGTCAAAGATGGTGTCCTCATTCCCAAAGAGAAAAGGGAAAGAGCAACCACACCATCCGTGAAGAATGGAACAAAGATATGCATGACAATGCAAGTCCATTCTTCATCGAAAGAAGCAAATCACCATTTTTGACATTTTAAGCTTAAACTTGAAGCTTATATGGTGATTGTCAAGAAGATGTCCGGAGGAGGGTGGAAATGGTTCTTCAATCAATGACTTTCCGGAAAAGGATGTCTCCTCCCGATCCAAGTAAGTGTTATCAATTCCTCGTAGGAATTGACTCATCACTAAGAAATGCATCGACTTCATTCCAAAGTTGTCATCTTCCTCATCGAGGAGTGAGAGAAGGAATGGAAGAGTCGGAATAAGACCGGAAGATGATGGATCATTTTGAGCAATTCATCAATGGGAAGAATGTCTCCCATTGGATCACAAACATCATCATCCAACTCGGATGAAATCAAGAGAGTTTGGTTTCATCCACGAGTTAACAAACTCGATGCGACAAACCGATTCGGAGGTGGGACAAGTGGTGTGCTCTTAGAGCTAGCGCTTCCACCACTCCGATGAAGTCTCCGAATCTAGATCATCATCATCATCAAGAACACTCTTGACTTCCCCGGTACATGACTTTCAAACCATTTGTTTGAACCGGGGTGATTTTCAAAGCTGAGCTCAAAGACGCTTTTGAAAACTCCTCTTAATCGTGAAATTTGAGAGTGTTGCATTGAATCTTCGATTTTTGATCAATTGTGGCAACACTGCTTGTTTGTCTGAGGTTTGGAGTTCGTTGATATTCAACGCGAGCTCTTCATTGTCAACCCGTATGGTCAACTCTTCAACAACACATCAATCGAGCACCACTGCTCTCAAGAAAGCTCTCCCAAGATGAGGGAACTCTAGAATCAGATCAAGTCTACTACAACAAAGTCGGTAGGAAAGTGAAACTTTCCCACTTTCATCACGACATCCTCGGCTATCCCAGTGGACGAGTTATGGTACGGTCCGCTAGCTCGAGTGTCATACAAGTGGATGAAAGTTTAGGAAGAGACGCTTTCTTCCATACCGAGAGTGGCATGAGGTTAATGCTAGCGCCAAGATCGCCAAGGCGGAGCATTGAAACATCCCCAAGAAATCACACGGATTAAAACCGCCGGGGTCTTCAAGCTTTTCGGAAGCTTATTAAGAATGGCCACGAGCATTGCTCATTTAGAGGGTTTTCGTCATCTCGCATAACTTATCTTTGTTGCTCATTAAGCCTTTAAGCGTGGATGCAAATTTAGGCATTAGAACGAGAGCATCAACGAAGCTTATATCAAAGTGAAGCTCATTGAAGATTTGGAAAAATTTTTCCATCCGCTCTTTGTTTTGTCTTTTGCTTCTCATCATTCATTCTTGATGGGTAAGGAAGTCGACTAGACTTTTGAGCCGGATGGAAGTGTTTTCAGCTCGAATGTGTCTTCGAACTTCGGGTTCCGGACTTAAAGGTTGGACTACGAAGGTTGGACGTGTCGGTACTGCCGTGGGCTTGAATAATGCACCTTGTCCGTTGTCTCCTTGGTAACTTGACTCATTGCCACGGAGGAGGGGCATAGGAGTCGAAGGTCCATTGTGCGCCTTACCACTACGAGTGGTGACGGCTTTCAACTCGGCATTTGGATTGGTAATTGTATTGCTTGGGAGTCCTCCGTAAGATGATGAAGCTTGGTTCATATTCATGTTCATGAAACCGCTCATCATATTCTTCAACTCATTTGTCTGCCGAGACATTGTGGTATCAATTTCCTTCTTTAGCTCAACCTCATGTTATTGATCCGAGTTTGCATTGAACGATGCTTGACTCAAGAACTTTCATGAAGTCATTTGGTGGGGAGCATGAGAAGGTTGTTGATAATTATGCCGATTTGGAGCTTGGTAGGGTGGGTTGTGATTATTCCGGTTTTGATTGAAATTTTGTCCTTGATTTGGAACAAAGCGATTTTGATTGCCATGGTTTTGCACAGAGGAAAACCGGATGGTGTCATACCGCTAGGTGCACTGTAATGAGGATCACCTATGGTCGGTATTGATTGTGGTTTACCGGCTACGGGAGCTTGGTAAAAGGAAGCATCGGTTGCTTGACAATCATAATACGCGTGGACCACCACAAGTTTCACACACCTTGTTTACGGCTTTGATTGGTTCTCGGTTTATGAATCTCGCTTTGATTTCCTTAACATCCTTAATCATACAACGGATGGCATCCGTTAGAGTCGCTATCGAGCGCCTAACTCGTAAGAGTTATTAGATGTAGAAGCGGGAGTGTTCGGAGTATTGACTTTGTTCCGAGAAATAGGAACTTTCTATTTTGCTCGCAAATTTCAATCACATCTTTAGGCTTACGATTCAAGATATTTCCACTGCGGTCGCATTCAAGGAATCTTGATCGCTACCATTCAACCCATTGTAAAAGATATTGATTTGTTGAAGCTCGTGAATCCATGGTGAGGGCATTTCTGAGGAGATCTTTGAATCTCTCCAATGCCTCTCCAAAGTTTTCATCGAAATTTTGACGAAATCCGAAATTTCATTTTTAGATTAGTCGTCTTTGATGGAGGAAAGAAATGATTGACAAACTTTTGAACAAGTTCCTCCCAAGTTTCGATGGATCGAGGGGTTCTTTTTCCACCAAATCCGGCCGTCCCTCAGTGAGAATGGAAATAGCATCAACTTGATGACTTTACGTGGCACATCCTTGTAATTGATAGTTGAAGTCAACTTGTTAAACCAACGGATGTGTGCATACGGGTCTTCACGATCAAACCCGTGGAATTGATTTGTAGACACAAGTGTGATCAAATGTGTCTTCAATTCAAAGTGATCGAGTTGATTATTGGTAGAATGATGGCATCTCCATAATCCTCGGTGGGTGCTCGGAGCATTTCCGCCATAGTACGCTCGTCGCCATTTTGTTTGAAATAGTGCGAATCTCGGGTTCGACTATTTGGGCAAGACGCTCACGAGAACGTCGTCTAGGAATGTCTCGCTAGATCACGAAAGGACTCAATGATCTAGAAGAACGAGTGCGCATGCACTAGAGATAACTCTAAAGGATCTCGAGTTAAGGAAGGAATTATGAAATTTTTTCGATGAGAATCGAATTATGAAGATGTTTTATAAAAATCGGGTGAGAAGAATCTTTAGGGTTTTCTCGTTCGAAACGTCGATATCACAACAAAATCAATTAACACAAGATCGAGGCAAAACAACGATGAACTTAACCAATAATCCAAGATGAATGGCTTTTTGAAAAAGGTACACCAATCACAAGGACACAAAGGCAAGTTTTAAATCTTTGGTTCGGGAACTTATTATGGTCGCACCCCAGCTAGGTAGTGCACCGCCTTGGTTTGCGTGGTAATCTTTTAAGTTGCTATTATTAAAGAAAACGATGAATCTTTTGTATTTTTATTATTTGATACATATATAGAAACAAAAGCAAAATATTTTTGTGTTTTATACGTTTTTAACATTTTTTGGGTTTTGGATTTTTATAGAAATATATAGATATAGATAGATGGTATGAACAGAGAGTGAATATTCAAACTACTAATCTGCTAGAAGTAAGACTATTAGCATCGCTCCCGCAATGCATGGCGCTAAAATTTGATCCCAAGAAACCGCCAAGGTTTCTCACGCAAGCAAGAAACTTTGAATGACCAAGCTGAGTTTAAACACACGATGCAATGAAGATCCGGGAGTATAGTGTTTCCCGGTCGTTAAGTCCCAACGAGTGTGCGAGAATAGTCGAACGTGTAGTGATCGCGAGATTTGAATGGAAAAAGGATTTGGAGATGATATAAACTACGGAAAAAGCCAATAAATAAAAACGGCTTAAATGCAAATTAAAAAGATTAAAAGATAAAATCTATTAAATAAATGCTATCACTATTTTTAAACTAATGTTTTTGTTCTTTTTGTTTTAATAAAACTAAATTAAAATCTACGCGACGTACAAATTAAAAAGTGAATACTAAAGCAATATTAACCTTAAAAATATGAAAATTATATTTTTATAAACCTAATGATATAAGAAAATTTTAAGAAAAAGAAAATTAATTTTATCACTAATTATCTAATTATTATTAATTAAAAACTATTTTTAACTAATTAATAATTACCTAAAATACAAGAAAATAGGAAACAAAGCTAGAAAAATAAAATTATGAAATAGAAAAGTCTAAAATATCAAACTAGAATTTTCAAAACTATTTTTGTATTTTTCTGATTATTTTCTATTTTTATGAATTTTAAACTATTAAAACTAATTAAATTACTAAAATTACCAAATAAACTATGAAAAATCTGGAAAATTACTTTTTTACTTTTTATATTTATCTAAACCTAAGAAAATTGAAAAATTATTTTTGAACCTTTTCTTAATTTTTATATTAAATGCTATTTAAAAAGACTTAAAACTGCTTTTAATTAAGAAAATAGCAAACCGACTTAGAAAATGTGAAAATTCAGAAAACTCTAAAATAGTATACTGAATCTAGGAAAATAGAAAACATGGGCTTGTGTGTGAGATTATGAAATCGCAATACCAAGTGCTTTTCAATAAAGACTTCAAATAAGCTATTGAACTCAAACAAGCACTAGATCAAATGAAGTTGTAATAGGCTATAAGAACCAAAATGCAACTAATCACAACTGCTTTTACCTCTGAATGCAAGTAGTAATGACTTGGCTTGATTAAGTATATGAGCAAAACAGTTTGAGTGGTCACTTTGAGCTTAAGTACTAGCAACACAATAAGCTAAATTGGAAAACAAAAGTTGGAGCTAATACTAGACCGCCAAGTATCTTTAAACCAAAGTCGAGACCGATCAAGCTCAAATGAGCTTGAACAAGCTTAGCAATAGCTAAGAAACACTCACTTTGATCGAGTGTTGAGCAGGCATTTAAGCCCTACTTAATGAGCTTATTTGAAGGCTTAAGAAAATTAGAAAAATCGAAAAAATACTACTAAGAAACTAGACCAAGAGAACTTATTAAACCCAAAGTTTGAATTGATTTGGCCCAGAGATGAGCCTGTGATAAATCTTTCTAATTGGCCCAAAACTGGCTTTTCTGTTTTTGACTTTTAAAGCAAATGTGCAAGTTTGACTTTGTTGAACTTTGGATCCAATTTTATCACTAATCTAGGTGTTATAAGGTGTAATGGACATGATTCAAGCTTTGTTTGAGACTTTCAAACACAAATCACAAGATTGGTAATCAAAAGTTCCAACAGTTAGCATTTGAGACAGATTCAAAGGAACTTTTGACTTTTTGGAGTTGCAGACCTAAACCAAGACCAATATGAGTTAGTATGGACTTAACTAGCATGAACCAACAGATATTGAACATTGAAAAGACCTATGAGACAGATTGAGCCCTAGATCCAAACACCCCTTTAATGACTTGATAAGCCACTAGATCTATTTACTTGCTCAATTGGCTTATGCCAATGCTGAAACTTAAATAACCAAGGCTTAATGACAGTAAATAAGCAAGTATAAACTAATCCTAATACTGAATCAAGACAGATACAAATTATGCAAAGTTACACTATTATTGAAAACAAGGAAAGTACTCACAAGCTATGTGGCTTATTAGCAACTCAGACCAGAACCAATACCACTATTCTACTTCATTACCAACCCATTCCAGGCACTGTATCACCCAAGTACCATTTCCATCCCATTTGGCTTCTCAGTTGACTTCTGTTGACCAAAACCACAATCTGCTTGAAATTGATTGATAGGCTTACCAAAAGCTATGATAAGCTTAGGTAAGCTTATTTGAGCTTAAGTATAGGCTATGAGAAGCTTAGACTTAATGATTTAAATTGGACTTTAAACAAGAAACCATGAAATTTTAAAACTTGAATGAAACTTTGAATTAAGGCTCAAAACAGATTATAATTATCAAATTACTTAAGTTCAGTACAAGAAAACTTGAAATTACAAATTTGAAAAACTAATTAAGATACTTTAAGGAAAAACGACATACAATTTAAATTTTAAACTAACTACTACTGGTCTTCTTCTTCTTCCCTTTTTATACACCAAATGGCTTCTCCACGTGTCTCTGATTGATTCCCACCACTTTTCTTGGCCAATGGGTGTATTTTGAGCCTTATCACAATTTGGCGGGAAACCTGTTTTTGACCTGTTGACCTCTGAAACTAGCACTAGGGGGGGTGGCATTTAATGTGATGGGTAAGGTGATGATGAGGACGGTTTTGAGGGTGAAAAGGTGAGATGATGGTGGGAATCTTGCACAGTCATAGGCTCAGTGGGAAGATAAGCAGGTACGGTGGGCGGGTATTTGACTTGGTTTGACCGGTTTTGACCAACCAAATTCAAAAATGCAATGACAGGGTCAAGGATTAAGCGGGGTCCATTTGGCTTTTGACTTGGTCCAAAATAGGTTTAAGGGTTTTAAACTCAAGGACTAATGTTGTAAAATCAAATTGCAAGGACCTAAACTGCCAATTCATCAAAGTTGCTCCAAGGGACTATCTTGACAAGCTTCAAAAGTACAGGGACCAAGTCGCCATTTTGCAATTTTCCGAGGCCATTTCGCCAATTTTGAAACTTAAAGGACCAATTTGTAATTTTCTCAAAACTTTTATATTTTCACCAAAGGACTAAATTTGACAAGTTATGATTTTAAAAGGACCTTTGGTGACTTTTCTTTGAAATTTTGACTCAGTGGACTATTTTTGACAATTTTTGAAACTGGGGGGCTAAAACGCAATTTTGCAAATTTGATATGTTTTTCATCCGATTTTGATATTTTTGCATTTAAAACACATAAAACACTGATTTGCGATATTTTGATCATTTTGATGTGTTTCTGAGTGTTTTCAGATGATTTTGCAGTTTATTTTGTACAAAAATGATGAGTATTTAGACACTCATCAATGCAGTTTGCATTGATGTCCTCTCGGTCTCCCAAATCATCCATAATAGCTATAAAGTCATGTTCCTCAACACTCAATTGAAGTCCTGCTTGTTCTTTTTGTACCAACATGATAGCTTTCTGAAGATACGCAAGATCCTTCTTTTTCGGCTTAGTAGGACAATTCCTTACCATGTGACGCACTCCTTGACGCTTTAACACGTAACTGATTACCACGATTCACATTTCCATAATTCCCAACGATCGGAGCCGCAACATTCCCATTCGACACCCATCGCTCTATTCCCAACATTCGCCCCATCTGACACCCCGATACGGAACCGCTGATTACCCATGTGAAATCCAAGAAGATATCCTCGTTGATTCCCAATAACTCCAACCATCCGTCTTGATGACCCATATTGAGACCCGCGGTGCAATTTGCTCGCTAAGTAGTGTTTGATGAAACTTTGGTTGTTGTTAGTTGGTGTGGAATAGCGACCTCAATGCTTTAGTCAAAAGAGCAAATGCGATTGACAAAGCTTGTTCTTGTTCGGGCCAAGATCGTGATTCCTTGTTCCCGGTATTGTGGATATTGTTATTGTTGATTGACTTGTTGTTCTTGAGAGTAGAATTGTTGTTGAGGGATAACAACTTGTGGTTGTGGAATGTATTGTCGCAAGTTATTGTTAGTGGAAGATGATGAAGCTTGTTGTTGTGAGTTCACCGGAGTTGGAGTCTTTGCAATTAGTGCCAATGGATCATGATTCTTTGCCAATCTTTCTTTCCTAACTTCATTGACTTCACTTGGTTTTGTTTCGAAAAATCATTGAGTTGATCAAAGTTCACCGATGTAAGTCCTTTGTTTGGTTGACAATAGTGACATATCGCCCCATTCTTCCGGTAGATTGTTTAGGAATTTGATGTTACTCACGATAGTTATGGGTGCCAACTTGTTTCTAATAAGCTCATTCATCGAGTGCAAAACCTTCCATAATAGGATTCAATGGATTCTCCTAGAGTAGATGTAAACTTCGCATGCGCTAGCATCTTGTTCTCCGTGTCTTGTTGACCAATTTACGCTCCATAACAAAGCCGCCTAACGCGTTCCCACATTTCGTAAGCGCTTTCACACCGCCCACAACAAAGAAAGATGTCTCTCAGTAAACCTAGTTGGACAATGTGTATTGCCATGTCATCTCGCTTCAACCTGCTTGTTATCCTCGTCTCAGTATTCGATTCATTTTGAACACGAAAAGATGGTGGGACGGGAGGTGTTGCATAAGGATTTCTAGGGTTTTGACCGGTCGAGGCTTGAAGGGTTCATTCGTAATGTATTGAATCATGAGTTTTCCATTAGGTTTGGTCTAGATGTAGCGGAGCATACGACTTGTCCATTGAAGATATCCACCCTTTTCCAAAGATAGAGGACGGTTTTCGCACCTACCGCATGAATGTCTTGTTGAATTGCCATTGATGAAGGTATTTGATGATAAAGTTGATGTAGGATCGATTCAACGATAAAGGAGTTGTGCTTGATGAAGATTAAGCTCGGTTGTTGTAGTGAAAATTTGGTCTAAAAACTTAAAAACCTCAATAACTTCTGTTCGGAGCGTTTTTAGGACTTGAAGGTTGACCCGAATAAACTAAATAAACTTTCGTTTAGTTTATTCAGCGGTCTATTCTCCTCATTCTCACGGTCGTTTTGATGGGTAGAACGCGGAAAACGGAGTTACGGTTCAAAAGTTATGGCCGTTTGAAGTTTTTCTCAAAATCTTACTCGTAAACCTGTTCTTAAGCGTAGAAATTAGTGCTTATGCGTAGACTCTGCTTAGGCGTAGGATTCCTTAGGCGTAGACGTCCTTATGCGTAAAACCCAGCTTACGCGTAACAAGATAGCTTACACGTAGGAAAAACTTATGCGTAGGAATGAGGAAAACTTAGCTTATGCGTAAACTAAAGGCTTAGTCGTAGAATCCTTATGCGTAGGATTTGCTTATGCGTAAGACAAGCTTATGCGTAAGAAATGCTTAGGCAGAAGAAAATTCTACGCGTAAGTGTTAGCTTATGCGTAAAACTAGGGTTTTGCACAAAAATCTTTTACACTTATACCAGTGTAGAAGATATCAAAAGTCGAAGTGTTCCACAAACTTATCCAAGTGAGGGAAGCACTGAGTAACCGTTGAAGCACGAAGAATCTGCACCAAAATCTTATGCGTAAAAACTCAATTCTTACGCGTAGACCTTACGCGTAGGAAACTAGGGTTTTGACTTTTTCTTACGCGTAAAAAGAGGGTTTTGACAAAAAGTTGCTTACGCGTAAAAAATGCCCAGAAATGCAAAACCACGATTTTTCACCCAAAAACACGTTTTCAAATGATTTCTTTTGCACAAACTTCGTCCAAAACACTTAAAGATTAATAAAGTCTACAACTTTAAGCTTCAAACCACTTAAAAATCAAAACTTTATGACAAAAAGTTCTCGTTCTATGTAAAAAACGCAACCTTTTTGAAAAGCTTTAACCAAAAAACGTAACACAACACTCCTAAACCATTGTTAGGCGACTGATACCAATTGTAGGACCTTGTTTTTACATCAACCTTGCGCGTATACCATTTACCAAATGAGTAGAACACGTAAACCAAACACCCACGTTATGCGTAGAAGAAATAAGAAACAAAGATGGAAAGATGAGAAAGATGGTGACTTGATATATGTTATGCGTACATGTGTAGAGAGAAAGATGAACAAGAGATGTTATATCAAAGGAAAAACACACACACACACACTAGCACACCCTCAAATGAGACTTTGAGGGTATTTATAGTACAAGTAACATAATGCCCTAAGGCTTGGCCATGGGCCGTGAGATGGGCTTGGACATTGATTGGGTTACATGAACTTATACAAGGCTAGCTTAACTAAACGACAACCATTTAGCTTAGCCCAATCCACGTGCCCGCTGACTATTCTAGCACGATATCTAACACACGCTACAAAGTTCCTAATCGTGAATGACCATCACTTCTAATAAAATGTTACGGCTAACAATGGTTCTTTGGAGATACCGAAGACCGGTTTAACCGCTCAAAGTGCTTTTGGTAGGTTTGGCCCGATACCTAGCACACATGCATACATCGAAAAGAATATCCGGTTCATCGGTAGTGAGATACATCGTGATCCAATCATACTACGGAACTTAGTTTGATCAACCGATCCCGTAGATGTCCTCATCAATTTGTTCTTCCACCAATGGGAGTGTCATGTGGTCACAAGAATAAAATACAAATTTCTTTAAAATTTCAGATCATATTTAGATTGATTTATAAAATGCCTCCGTGACTTTGAGAAATTTGTAATCCTAGGAAAACGACATTTTCCCATCATAGTCTTTTGAAATTTTGAACTCATCTCATTTGAAAACGGTCACTTTTCATTTGATCGGTTGAGGCAAATATGATATCATCAACGTAAATTTGAACGTGATGTAAATGTTTGCCTATTTTCCGAGTGAATAACGTAGGATCAACATCACCTTTGTAGAATCCGTTTGCCAGTAGAAACTTTGACAAAGTGTCGTACCATGCTCTAGGTGCCTGCTTTAACCCGTCAAGAGCCTTCTTAAGATGATAGACATGTGTAGGATGATCAGGATCCACAAATCCTTCTAGTTGACTGACATAGACTACTTCTTTTAATTCGCTGTATAGAAAAGCAGTCTTCACATCCATTTGGTAGACTATCATGTTCTTGCTGGCAGCATTAGCGAGAAAGATTCTGATAGCCTCTATTTGAACAATCGATGCAAATGAATCCTCAAAGTCTATGCCCTTCTCTTGATGATATCCATTAGCAACGAGCCGTGCCTTATTTTTCAAAATATCACCATCCTCATCAAGCTTCACCTTATAGATCCACTTGAGGGCAATAATCATTGCACAGTCTGGAGGTCGTACTAATTCCCATACTTTAAGTCGGTCAAACTCGTGAATTTCTTCTTGCATTGCATTGAACCAACACTCCTCATCAACAACGTTCTTGAAATCTTTGGGTTCGACTTTGGATAGTAAGGAATTATAGAAACACCATAAGGCATCGGTGGCAAGTTTCTTTTGAGTGGATACCGGACGAGAAGGATTCCCAATAATGTTATCAATCGGATTATCATTGGTCCATTTTCTGAGATGTTCATGTGGTTGAGGGTAGGGAACTGAGGTAGCCGTGTTTAGATCCCCTGAAGAAGATGTCTTAGAAGAGGATTCAGGAGCAAATATGTTTTCAAACGGAGCATCTTCAGGAGGAGCAAAAGGATTTACTTCTAAAGAATTTTCTACTGGTTCTTTGATGTACCGAATAAGATTGAAGATTTGATGATTATGGTGACTGACTTGAAGAGGGAGCATCTTGACCTATAGAGGTAGACACTGATGGACCATTGACATTGTTTGGAACAGGAGCAACTGCAGCCGGTAATGTTGGAGTATCACTAGTTGGTGACTCAAAATATTCATCAAACATTGGATCGAACAAGAGCTTCATATCTTCATCTGAAGGGGGAACATAAGGAACTGCAGGAGTGGGATATTGTACAAGACTTGAACTAATTGGCCAAGGTGACAAAAAACTAATCGTGGAACCGGAACTGGTATTACCAGGAGTCGGTTGCTCAGTCAGCTCATCAAATGTCACGTGAATGGTATCCATAATTTTCCAGGTTCTCTGTTAATCTGGTGCATACCCAACGAAGAATCCAATGTCTGCTTTAGCCTTTAACTTTCCCAGATCTTCACTGTCATTTGTTAGGTAACATAGAGCACCAAACACACGTAGAAAAGAGAGATATGGTTTCCGGTTATGTATCAGCTCATATGGAGTTTTGTTGTGCAGAGTATGTATCAAGGATCGGTTTTGGGTGTAACAAGCAGTTGCAATAGCTTCTGCCCAAAGATACATCGGAGCCTTAGAGAATATTAGCATGGTTCGTGCAACTTCCACAAGAGTACGATTGCCTTTCAACAATTCGCTCACGAGGAGTACGTGGAACACTTTTCCGTGACCGATGCCAATGCTCTCATAAAATTGAATGAGTTGTTTGTTTGCAAACCCGCCATTATCTGCTCGGATGAATCGACGGTTTTGTTGAGTCCGACTTGTAATTGCTTGATCAGTTTGATGATAACCTCTGGAGTTTCATCCTTGGTTCTCAAAAACTTCACCCATGTAAACCGAGAATAGTCATCTAACACAACAAGAACATATTTCTTCTCATATATACTCTCCACACTCATTGGTCCGCATAGATCCATGTGAAAGGTGTGAAGAACTTCCATGATGGTGTTGATGCTTTTGGTTTGTGAGCATACTTCTTGCTTTTTTCAAGTTGGCGTCGAACAAATATGATCTTTTCAAATTTTAACTGGGTAGACCACAGACAAGGTCCTTTTGAGCAAGATTATTGATGGTACCAAAGTTTAAGTGATTTAAACGATGGTGCCATAACCAAGATTTGTTCTTTGAGGCTTTGGACAACAAGCAAATTGGAGAGGACCGCATCATGTCTTCAATAGATATGGTGTATAGTTTAGTGCCACGAGATCCTTTAAGAAGATTAGCACCATCCACTTCTCCGATAAAGCATGTGTTCTCTCAAGGCTACTTGAGATCTCGAATCACATAATT